>PPNK03000001.1:725596-1126442 GCA_003708145.3 Phaffomyces orbus
GGATCATGAATATAATTTGTTCAATATACGAGAAATTTAACAAAGGATAGTAAGTTGTAACATATGTGCTCTGGAGTCTCTTAGTAGAAAAGTGTTGACACTGAATTAAAACTCTGTAAAGTAGTCCTCCATAATAATTGTAACGGAAATTGCATTTTACTGATTAGTGAACGGTTCAAGCTTAAACCGGTGAAACAAGCAATCATAAAAAGTAGCATATTTAGAGTCACTATTGCAGGATTTTTTACTATAAGTCTCAATAAAAACAATGTTCAAAGTAATATCTAGTCTAGTATCTCTTTCTAACCGCTTCAGTATTCAGCTGTAAGGGTAACTACAAACATAATCATATATATATGTTTTCCCAATCATCAGATTCACATGAATCATGCTTCAAATTGTTCAGTGCCATACCTAACTGGGCCCTATCACGTTCCACTTTAAGATAATTTTCTCAATTTCCGTAGTTACAGACATTGTTTTCTTAGAAGTGGGTTGTAATCCTGCAGATCTTTGCTAGTTCAAAGTTCAAACACTACACAGAAATGGCTGTTCATATAAATATCCAATGATTGCCTCTCATGAAGTTTTGTGTTATGTTTTTGATGTACATAATTGACTTCTAATATCAGCTAATTAACAACCAATCACATATATGTTTTTGAGTAATACTGGGAGCAGTCAGCCTGCTCAATCCAATTTAACTTCACATACAGAAAGATTGAACATAGACCATGGTGATAATGACCATGTCCCTTACGAGGGATATGATGATCAAGTTGATAATAATATTATTAAACTAGCAAGAAAGTATACAAATAACTCAATGGTATCTGGTGAAAAAGCAGATAGAGAATTTGAAGCTGCTGCTGGTGAAACGTTATCACGAGTTTCAACCATTGCCCCGGGAGTGTCACCAATCAATAATCCAGACTTAGAAAGTAGATTAGACCCAAATTCAGATCAGTTCAATTCCAGATACTGGATCAAAAATTTTAAATCGTTTATGGATAAAGATCCTGATTTTTATCAATCTTATTCTTTAGGTATAACTTACAAAAATTTGAGAGCTTATGGTAAAGCAACTGATGCAGATTATCAAACCAATGTCACAAATGCTCCATTCAAATACATCCTCCAAAAGTCTTCGGAATACTTCAGCTCAAAAGAAGCCAAAAGTGCACAAGAATTTGATATTTTAAAGCCAATGGATGCATTGATAAGACCAGGAGAGGTCGTAGTTGTTTTGGGTAGGCCAGGTTCTGGGTGCTCAACATTATTGAAAACCATTGCTTCTAATACCCATGGTTTCAAGATCGGTTCTGAATCTGAGATATCTTATGAAGGCTTAACTCCTAATGATATCAAAAATAATTATAGAGGTGAAGTTGTTTACAATGCAGAAACAGATACCCATTTTCCTCATTTAACAGTCTGGCAAACATTGTCATTAGCAGCTAAGTTCAGAACTCCACAAAATAGAATTCCTGGTGTTTCCAGAGAAGAGTACGCTGATGCTTTAACGGAAGTTTACATGGCTACTTATGGTTTATCTCATACCAAGAACACTAAAGTTGGCAATGAATTAGTTAGAGGTGTCTCAGGTGGTGAAAGAAAGAGAGTTTCTATTGCAGAAGTTTCATTATCAGGTGCTAGATTACAATGTTGGGATAATGCTACTAGAGGTTTAGATGCAGCTACAGCTTTAGAATTTATTAGAGCGTTAAGAACACAAGCTGATATTTTAGAAACTACTGCATTGATTGCCATCTATCAATGTTCTCAAGATGCTTATGATTTATTTGACAAAGTTTCAGTTTTGTATGAAGGCTATCAAATATTTTTTGGTGAAGCACATAAAGCAAAAGCCTTTTTTCTCAAAATGGGATATGAGTGTCCAGCAAGACAAACAACAGCTGATTTCTTAACTTCAGTGACATCCCCAAATGAAAGAGTTGCTCAAAAAGGGTTTGAAGATAAGGTGCCAAAAACTCCAAAAGAGTTTGAAGATTATTGGAAGGCATCTGAAGAATACCAAGAGTTGATGTATGATATTGAAGCACAATTAGCGAAACTTAAGAATGAAAACTCAAGCGAATACATTAGAAGTGCTCATACCGCCAAACAATCAAAACATTTGAGGCCTTCTTCTTCCTTCACAGTGTCATTCTGGATGCAAACTAGATATTGTTTGAAAAGAGAGTTTCAAAGAATTAGAAATGATTTCGGATTCAATCTTTTCGAAACTTCTGCAAATTCAGTAATGGCATTAGTCTTATCATCAATTTTCTATAATTTACAACCAAATACTGCTTCATTTACTCATAGAGGTTCTTCAATGTTCTTTGCTGTTTTATTTAATGGGTTTTCCTCATTTTTAGAAATCATGTCTTTGTTCGAAGCCAGACCAATTATTGAAAAGCATAAACAATATGCTCTTTATCGTCCTTCTGCTGCTTCTTTGGCTTCTATTATTGCTCATATTCCTCAAAAGTTGATTACTGCCGTTTTCTTCAATTTGGTTTATTACTTCATGGTTCATTATAGAAGAACTGTCGGTCATTTCTTCTTTTATTTTTTGGTTAATATCACAGCCACTTTCACTATGTCTCATTTCTTTAGATTGATCGGTTCTGCTGCTCGTTCTTTGCCTGAAGCCTTAGTTCCTGCTCATGTTGTTTTGTTAGCATTGACTATGTTTGTTGGTTTCACAATTCCTGTTAGTTATATGTTAGGTTGGTCAAGATGGATTAACTATATTGACCCATTAGGTTATGCTTTCGCATCTTTAATGATTAATGAATTTGCTGGTGTTACATATGATTGTTCTCAGTACATTCCAATTTCGCCTGATCAATTAGCACCAGGACAAAATCCAGACTCATTTGTCTGTAATGCAGTTAGTGCTCGTCCTGGTGAAACCACCGTGAATGGTACTGCATACTTAATTTCAGCTTATGATTATAGACCTGAACATAAATGGAGAAACTGGGGTATTTGTTTTGCCTTTGCTATTGCTTTAGGTGTTGGGTATTTAGCTTTTGCAGAGTATAATGAATCAGCCAAACAAAAAGGTGAAGTTTTATTATTTCAGAGATCTACTTTAAGGAAATTAAGAAAACAGAATGCTTCTATTGTTGGTGATGTTGAGAATGGTCCAAATGAGAAGCAACGCTCTACAGACGAAGATGAATCATCAGATCAGGTTCATTCAGCTAAAAATGTCACTGGTGGTCGCGATATCTTCCATTGGAGAGATGTTCATTATACAATCAAAATTAAGAATGAATATCGTGAAATTCTTACTGGTGTTGATGGTTGGGTGAAACCAGGTACCTTAACAGCTTTAATGGGTGCTTCAGGTGCTGGTAAAACTACTTTGCTGGATGTCTTAGCCAATCGTGTCACTATGGGGGTTGTCACTGGTAATATGTTTGTTAATGGTAATTTAAGAGATTCTTCATTTCAACGTTCAACTGGTTATGTTCAACAACAAGATTTACACTTGGAAACTGCTACTGTTCGTGAAGCACTTAGATTTTCTGCTTATTTAAGACAACCTTTTAGTGTCTCAAGAGCTGAAAAGGATGAATACGTTGAAGAAGTTATCAGCATTTTGGATATGGAAAAGTACGCCGATGCTATTGTTGGTGTTGCTGGTGAAGGTTTGAACGTTGAACAAAGAAAAAGATTAACTATTGGTGTTGAATTAGCTGCTAAACCAAAATTGTTATTATTCTTGGATGAACCAACTTCTGGTCTAGATTCTCAAACTGCCTGGTCTATTTGTCAATTGATGAGAAAGTTAGCCAATCATGGTCAAGCTATTTTGTGTACTATTCATCAACCTTCTGCTATCTTAATGCAAGAGTTTGATAGATTACTATTTTTAGCTCGTGGTGGTAAAACTATCTACTTTGGTGATTTAGGTGAGAACTGTCAAACTTTGATTGATTACTTTGAAGCTCATGGTGCTCCAAAATGTCCAGCTGAAGCTAATCCTGCTGAATGGATGTTACACGTTATTGGTGCTGCTCCTGGTTCACATGCTAATCAAGATTATTTTGAAGTTTGGCAAGCATCTGAAGAAAGGAAAGCAGTTTTAGCAGAGTTGGATGAGATGGAAAGAGAACTAGTTAAATTGCCAAAAACAGAAACGGATAAATCCTCATATGCTGCTCCATTATGGTTACAATATGTTGTTGTTACAAAAAGAGTTTTCCAACAATATTGGAGATCTCCTATTTTCGTTTGGTCTAAACTATTTTTGGCTACCTCTTCTTCCTTATTTGTTGGATTTGCTATTTTTAAAGCACCTCGTTCTATTCAAGGTCTACAAAATCAAACATTTGCTTTGTTTTTATTCATTATTATCATCAATCCTTTGGTAGAACAGATTTTACCATATTTTGTTAAACAAAGGGATTTATATGAAACAAGAGAACGACCATCTAAAACATTCTCATGGTTAGCGTTTATGTTAGCTCAAATAACTGTTGAAATTCCTTGGAATTTCCTAACTGGTACTATTGCATTCTTTTGTTTCTACTATCCTGTTGGATTCTACCAAAATGCAGAAGCAACAGATATGGTTAATAATCGTGGTGCTTATGCTTGGTTGTTCACTGTGTTTTTTTTCGTCTATGCCGGTACATTGGCTCATTTGGTCATTTCTCCATTAGATCTGGCTGAAAGTGCTGGTAATGTTGCTTCATTAATGTTCACTTTAGGTTTGACATTCTGTGGTGTTTTGGTTACACTTCACCAACTACCAGGATTTTGGAAATTTATGTATTATTTATCTCCATTCACTTATTTCATTAGTGGATATTTATCAAATGCTTTAGGTAACACTGATATTGTCTGTGCTGAGAATGAATATGCTGTGGTGGTTCCTCCTAATGGAATGACTTGTGCTGAATACTTTGCGCCATTTGTTAATGCTACAGGAACTGGTTATTTGAAGGATCCATCGTCAACCACTTTATGTGATTTCTGTCCAGTAAGTACTACCAATGCTTATTTGGCCACAGTTGGTCTTAAATTTTCTCAAAGATGGAGAAATTTTGGTATTCTAATTGGTTATATTGTCTTTGATATGATTGTTGCTTGTATCTTTTATTATTTATTCAGAGTCCCAAAGAAGAATGATCGTGTTAAGACAAGTGGACCTGAATCCAAACCACTCAACGCAATCAACGCAACTGATGAGAAACCAAATAATTTTCTTGATACTATCAAAGGGTTTATGCCATCCAAGAGAAATTAAATTGAAGAGAATTTATTAATATATATTGTTTCATTTCATTACTGTTTAGTTCTTTATTTTTTTATGTAAAGTCACTTGATTTGTAAAGATATAAAACTAGTATATAAAAGCAGTTTATGTATCATTTATTGATTACGATAGATTCAATAGTTGTCATATTTGAAAGTATCTCCAACTAATCTATCATAATTCGTTTATTGGTTATATAGTGTGAGGCGTGAGGTCCGTTCTTGAGTTTTTAAATGCACCAATAATTAATCTCAAGTACTTTCACCTTCAGGAAGTATGGAGCCCAGTTTGATATTTTTTTGAAATCAATGGATTCATCATTCATCAAGAGCGGTACATATATATTTTTTTAGTGTGAAACTCCTGTAGTAATTTACACCATCTATACTATTTGCACTGTAGCTTACATTCAAATTTACTCTTTGTTTAGTCGTTCCTGGCCAAAGCACGAACAGTTTCAGCTTATAAGATTATAAAATATAGATAACTACATATAACTTATTTAGCAAGCTGGCCTGGTACTAGGTGGGTTCCAAATGGAAGAAGCAAGATTAAAAATAGTAAAGTTGCTTATATAGTAAATGTGTTATACATATGGCTGAGGAATACAGTTATATCAATTAGGATTCAAAATGCAGGAGGAAAAACAAAAATAACCATAGATTTAGATTGAGGGTTATTGTACAACTCTCCTTGTAATACAGTAATTCTGTGTTACATTGGTATCACTCATCCTGATTCCGAATTCCTAATCACTTGGTCAGGAGTCAGGAGTCATGACCCAGTTAATGGTCTCCCAGTATGTATGTATCTAATTATGATAAAAGTTAAAAATAACGTACTGATTATTAATACGAAGTACTGTTTGTTTATCTGTACTGTTAATCACAATAAAACAGAAAACACGGTAACCACAGTAATAATAAAGAAACTATACCGGGGATTAGGGAGTTCCGGTCAAATTATACACTCATTTAACATTTAACTTAAGCGATTAGTGCAGTAGTAGTTCAACGAATGGGCAAAAAATCTGTTGTCATTATAACTCTGTGTATATCCATAGTTGTCAGTTACTTATATATAGGTGGCAGAATTGGTGTCATGAGTGGAAAATATGGTAATGAGAGTCTCAACTTAGTTAGTACATAGTACATACTACATTTTGGATACATAATTACACCTATGTACTCGATGATTTCATCTGTAGACGTACTTAATCAGGATTCGAGTATGACGCTTATTCATTGATATACAAATTACACAATCCTTCATATTTGAATACAATATCAGCCATTGCCTATCGTGGTATCAGTAACATATCACATTAGTAACTCATGAGTTATTCAACTTTCAATTCTGATTGATGATTATAAACAAGTAAATGTCTTGACTTTCAACTGTATCAAGATGTGTTTGGAGTACGGAAATGGATTTAGATTTAGAGGCTTAAATCGTTAATTCCTCTTAAATCCTGATTTGTGCGTCGCCTAACAACTCCTCACCGTTAAAACCGTGAATATTCGGGGTTAAAATTTTTCTTTTTTCCGTCCTGCAGGTTTCTTTTTGGACTCTAAGTATTCAATTATAAAAAGGTTTAAATATGATGGAATTTCCAACTTGTGGCAAATATGTAGTGAAAATTTATAGTTAATCAGCTTTATAGTTATTTGATACCCTTTCAAGATGACCGATGAATATAAGTTGGATGAAAACAGTCAAAGCTCTAGTGATGTTGAAAAATATCAAGGGTTTGATGCTACTGTTCAACATAACATTCAAGAATTAGCTAGACAAATAACTCACAATTCTCATTTTTCCGTTGAAAATGAAAATGCATTTTCTAATGATTCTATCTCAAGAGCTACAACAGTCGCTCCTGGCGTGAACCCAATTAATAACGAAGGTATGGATCCTAGATTAGATCCTAACTCTGATAATTTCGACTCTAGATATTGGATTAAAAATTTGAAAAGTTTGTTAGACAAAGACCCAGAGTATTATAAATCTTACTCTTTAGGTGTTTCTTACAAGAATCTAAGAGCATATGGTGATGCTGCTGATGCTGATTACCAAACAACAGTTGCTAATGCTCCAGTTAAATATTTGTCACAAACTGCAAGAAAGTGGTTCAGTTCTAAAGAAGCTAAAGCCGCACAACAGTTTAATATCTTGAAACCAATGGATGCTTTGATCAAACCAGGTGAAGTGGTTGTTGTTTTAGGTAGACCAGGTTCTGGTTGTTCTACTTTATTGAAAACTATTGCTTCTAATACTCACGGTTATCATGTTGGTGAAGAATCTGAAATTTTATTCGAAGGTCTAACTCCTGACGATATCAGAAATAATTATAGAGGTGAAGTTGTTTACAATGCAGAAACAGATATCCACTTCCCTCATTTAACAGTCTGGCAAACATTGTCATTAGCAGCTAAGTTCAGAACTCCACAAAATAGAATTCCTGGTGTTTCCAGAGAAGAGTACGCTGATGCTTTAACGGAAGTTTACATGGCTACTTATGGTTTATCTCATACCAAGAACACTAAAGTTGGCAATGAATTAGTTAGAGGTGTCTCAGGTGGTGAAAGAAAGAGAGTTTCTATTGCAGAAGTTTCATTATCAGGTGCTAGATTACAATGTTGGGATAATGCTACTAGAGGTTTAGATGCAGCTACAGCTTTAGAATTTATTAGAGCGTTAAGAACACAAGCTGATATTTTAGAAACTACTGCATTGATTGCCATCTATCAATGTTCTCAAGATGCTTATGATTTATTTGATAAAGTCTCAGTTTTGTATGATGGTTACCAAATCTTTTTCGGTAAAGGTACAGAAGCTAAAGATTTCTTTGTCAGAATGGGTTACGAATGTCCTCCAAGACAAACAACAGCTGATTTCTTAACTTCAGTTACATCTCCAAGAGAAAGAGTCCCAAGAAAAGGTTATGAAAACAAGGTTCCTAAAACAGCTCAAGAATTTGAAGCGTACTGGAAAGCTTCCCCAGAATATGCTCAATTAATTAAGGATATCGATGCTTCGTTCTCAAAAATGGCTATTGAAAATCAAAAGCAATACGTCAAAGATGCTCACAACGCCAAACAATCTAAACATATCAGAGCCTCATCTCCTTACACAGTTTCATTCTGGATGCAAACTAGGTATTTGATCAAACGTGAATTTCAAAGAATGCGAAACAATATTTATTTCGAAGCTTTTCAAGTGTTTGCTAATTCTTTGATGGCTTTGATTTTATCATCAGTTTTCTATAATTTACCTCATGTTTCTAGTTCTTTCAGAAATAGAGGTGCAGCAATGTTCTTCTCAGTTTTATTCAATGGGTTTGCCTCGTTTTTAGAAATTATGTCGTTATTTGAAGCCAGACCAATAATTGAAAAACATAAACAATATGCTTTATACCGTCCATCAGCCTCTTCACTTGCTTCGATTCTTTCCACAGTTCCAAGTAAGGTTTTTGTTTCCATTGGTTTCAATTTAATTTATTATTTCATGGTTAATTTTAGACGGGCTCCAGGTCGTTTCTTCTTTTATCTTTTAGTGAATCTTACTGCCACCTTCACAATGTCTCATGTTTTCAGATTAATTGGTTCAGCTTCTAATACTTTAGCTGCTGCTTTAGTTCCAGCTCAAATGATTTTATTAATTTTGATTATTTATGTTGGATTTACTATCCCTGTGAATTATATGTTAGGTTGGGCTAGATGGTTGAATTATTTAGATCCTTTAGCTTATGCATTTGAATCTCTAATGATCAATGAATTCGCTGGTGTTACTTTCGACTGTTCTGATTATATTCCTGCAAATCCTTTCACAGCTAACTTGACTGGTGATACTTTTGTTTGTCAAACTGTTTCTGCTAAACCTGGTGATACCACTATTTCTGGTACTGCTTATTTAGAATCTGCTTATAGTTATAATGCAGCACATAAATGGAGAGGTTGGGGTATCTGTGTTTGTTTTGCTGTGGCATTTTTAGCAGTCTATTTACTCTTTGCTGAATTCAATGAATCTGCAAAACAAAAGGGTGAAGTCTTATTATTCCAACAAGCTACTTTAAGAAAATTAAGAAAACAAAATGCATCAATCATAAACGATGTTGAGGCTGGTAGTGAAAAAGAAATTACTGAAGCACAAGAGTCTGACACTGAGGCAAACGTATTACAATCTGGTAAAGATATTTTCCATTGGAGAGATGTGCATTATACTGTTAAGATCAAGAAAGAGGAACGTGAAATCTTATCAGGTGTGGACGGTTGGGTAAAACCAGGTACTTTAACTGCGTTGATGGGTGCTTCAGGTGCTGGTAAAACTACTTTGCTGGATGTTTTAGCTAATCGTGTCACTATGGGTGTTGTTACTGGTAATATGTTCGTTAATGGGCATTTGAGAGATCAATCTTTCCAACGTTCTACTGGTTATGTTCAACAACAAGATTTACACTTGGAAACTGCTACTGTTCGTGAAGCTCTTAGATTCTCTGCTTACTTAAGACAACCTTATAGTGTTTCAAAAGCTGAAAAGGATGAATACATTGAAGAAGTTATCAAGATCTTAAGTATGGAAAAGTATGCTGACGCCGTTGTTGGTGTTGCTGGTGAAGGTTTGAACGTTGAACAAAGAAAAAGATTAACTATTGGTGTTGAATTAGCTGCTAAACCAAAATTGTTATTATTCTTGGATGAACCAACTTCTGGTCTAGATTCTCAAACTGCCTGGTCTATTTGTCAATTGATGAGAAAGTTAGCCAATCATGGTCAAGCTATTTTGTGTACTATTCATCAACCTTCTGCTATCTTAATGCAAGAGTTTGATAGATTACTATTTTTAGCTCGTGGTGGTAAAACTATCTACTTTGGTGATTTAGGTGAGAACTGTCAAACTTTGATTGATTACTTTGAAGCTCATGGTGCTCCAAAATGTCCAGCTGAAGCTAATCCTGCTGAATGGATGTTACATGTTATTGGTGCTGCTCCTGGTTCTCATGCCAATCAAGATTATCATGAAGTTTGGTTAGCATCTCAGGAACGTCAAGAGGTTTTAGCAGAGTTAGATCATATGGAAAGAGAACTAGTTAAATTACCAGTTGATGACTCTGTCCATAAAGAGTTTGCTGCTCCTTTAGGTCATCAAATCAAAATTGTTACTCAAAGAGTCTTTGAACAATATTGGAGATCTCCTGTTTTCATTTGGTCTAAGTTATTCTTATCTACAATTCCTACTTTATTCATCGGTTTCTCATTTTTCAAAGCCACTAATACTTTACAAGGGTTACAAAATCAAATGTTTGGGTTCTTCATGTTTTTAACTTGTTTCAGTCCTTTAGTTCAACAGGTTTTACCTTATTTTGTTGCTACCAGAGATTTATATGAAACTAGAGAACGTCCATCAAAAACATTTTCATGGAAAGCTTTTATGGTTAGTCAAATTATTGTTGAAATTCCTTACAACATAATTTGTGGTACTTTAGCATTTTTTGTATTCTATTATCCTGCTGGTTTTTACGCCAATGCTGAGCCAACTGATGCAGTTAACTCAAGAGGTGCTTATGGTTGGTTCTTAATTGTCTTGTTCTTTGTTTATATTGGTACTATGGCCCAGATGCTTATTGCTCCAATGCAACTTGCTGATGCCGCTGGTAATGTTGCCTACTTGTTATTTACTTTATGTTTGACCTTCTGTGGTGTTTTAGTCAGTCCTCAAGCTTTACCAGGATTCTGGATTTTCATGTACAGAGTTTCTCCAATGACATATTTAGTTGATGGTTTCGTTTCAAATGCTGTTGCTAACAATGTGATGGTTTGTGCTGATAATGAATATTCTATTTTAAGTCCACCTGTTGGTCAAACTTGTGGTGAATATTTAGCTGACTATTTTGCTGCTGTTGGTACCGGTTACGTTATTGATCCTTCTGCTACTTCTAATTGTGAAGTTTGTGCGTTTTCATCGACCAATGCCTTTTTGAAAACGGCTAGTTTAAATTATGACTTGAAATGGAGAAATTTAGGTATCTTCATTGTTTACATTGTCTTTAACATTTGTGCTGCTGTTGTTTTCTACTATCTTGCAAGAGTTCCAAAGAAATCAAGAGTTCAAGGAGAAAAGAAAGAAAACAAGCCTGTTGCCTCCTCTGTTGACGATGAAAAAACTGAATCAAGTAGTACCTAACTAAATAGCTCCTTTTCAACAGGGTTCATGGAAAGTTAGAGTTGAACTACCTGATCAATATCCTTACAAATCACCTTCCATTGGCTTTCTAAACAAGATCTTTCATCCAAATATCGATGAAAATTCAGGCTCAGTTTGTCTTGATGTTATAAACCAGACATGGTCCCCAATGTTTGATATTTTCAATATATTTGAGGTATTTCTACCACAATTGATAAGATACCCTAATCCTTCTGATCCATTGAACTCAGACGCTGCTAATTTACTAAACACTGATAAAGATGCTTATGAAAACCGTGTCAAGGATTACATTAAAGCTTATGCCACAAATATAAACTTTGTTTTGGATAACGATGAAGAGAGTGAGGAAGATGCGGAATTGACTGATGTGAGCGATTTAAGTGATGATGATGACGATGATGACGAGGGCGAAGGCGAGGAAGAGGACGATGAGATGCCGGATGAAGATGTGGTGGGTGAACTGGAGGTGTAGGTACTCTTAACAACCCTTGCTTGGGTATCAGAATAACGATGTGTCATGTATACATAGCCTTTATGTTACATTTTCAGATAGGACACCTAATGTGCATTGCAGAAACCATACCACACTTGATAATTGAATAATGAAAGCCTTTTTAATCATTCAATGTAGTTGGAAAAAAACACATATATCCTAGTATTCTTCATATAAAAACACTCTCTCTCTTTTAATTTTTTCATACTTTACTCTCACAATAAAACCTTAACTGATCGACTAGAATCGTAATACTCTTTTCCAGTCAAAATTATGACTTTTCATTTTAATCACCAAATTTATAGATATAACAGAAGAAAACTTATGAAGCTGAAATCAGACACTTTTATATATACGTGTGTGTCTGTGCGTTATATTAGTACAATAGTACCTAATATATGATACTAATTGGTTGATATAGTACAAATATCCAATTAAATATCCTATTATGGAAATTACTCAGTTCAGAAAGATTCTGAGCCACTACATTCCGGGTGACTTCTACTGTTTTTATTTTTCACTTTGAAAATTTCATTGAAAAATTGAAGTGAAAAATAAATTTAAAGTGAAGATAAATTAATTGAATTTTGCTAGAAATTGTGTCATTTGATCTTTCTCATTTACCATTTCATACTCTTGATAATTTTATTTACCACACACATCAAAAAAGATTTTTCAAGGGTTGTAAATTAGTATCAATATAATTAACATGAAACTTCTATCAAGACCTTTCATGGTTCAACATTCATCTATACAAAAATCTTTCTTTTCAACTTCAAGATACATAAGACAAGCTCAAGAAATTACGCATGATCTACAATCCACAACCAAACGCACCATTACTGAAGAAGAAGCAGCCAAATCTGCTACTTTAGTCGCTTTCCATAAAAGATTAAATTTACCAAAAGAATTCAGTTTAAGCTTACTTGCAAGAACTTTAACATGTCGTTCAAGTAATCAAAAACTAGTTGATAATTATGGATTAAACATTTTAGGTAAAAATTTTCTAAGTTATTACGTTACTGAATATTTATTAGCAACTTATCCAAGATTACCATTACCAATTTTAAACACTGCCGTTGCTTCTTATATCAATACAGAATCATTATACGGTGTTGGTAGATATGGATGGGGTATTGAAATTGATCAATCTCCGGTTTTCAATAAAATCTTAAACAAAGAACCAATTGAATATAGTTATGGTAAATTAAGGTTTTTACCAATTAGTCAAACTGAAGAAACTGGTGTCATTAAAATCACATCTAAAAATAAAGATGAAATAAATCCAATTGCCGCTTATGCTCTAGCTGTCAGATCCGTCATTGGTGGTATTTATTCGGCTACTAAATCTGAATCGGCAACTAAAAAATTCATTTATGATCATATACTATCAAGAAAATTAGACGTTAGTTCAATGTTTGAATTTGAACAACCAACAAGAGAACTATCTAAATTATGTGTCAGAGAAGGCCTAGAAAAACCAGTTGCTAGATTATTAGCTGAAAATGGTAGAAACTCAAATTCTCCAATTTTCGTCGTTGGTATTTTCAGTGGTGAAAATAAATTAGGTGAAAGTTATGGTGCTTCTTTGAAAGAAGCTAAAATTAGAGCTTCTGTTAACGCTTTGAAAAGTTGGTACTTATACAAACCATTAAACGTTACTGTTCCAAGTGATGATAATTATAAACCAAGTATCGTTGACCATGGTATTGTTATTGTATAAATGAATTAAAAAATGAGTTGTAAAAAAAACTCATAAAGATAGTCCTTATAGATTTTGAAGCAACAATTGAGCATTCTTGTATATATAATAAGAACAAAATTTTATAAATAGTTAACGATTAATGTAGAGCTGGGGTTATTCTTGTGGTATTTTTTGTGTGATTTTTGTGGATCTCTACTATAGATTGTAAAAGTTTAAAATTTTATGAAATAAGAACTGAACATTACATTAAACAACAATTAATAATAATTATAATGATTCATAGACAGATTATTCAGAAATTATCAGGCATGTATGTTTGATGGTATTACCTTTTTTTTTTTGATTGGTTTTTTTAGTGACTTTCTTGCGAAACTAAACCACACAGAAAGTGGTAGTTGGTCTGTCTTACTTAAATTTATTTTTAGAATGAACGAAAAGAATCTTGATTTACTCAATCACACTTAGCTTAAACTGAATGGTATCTCAATCCGATATAAACCGATAGATTTACTTATCTCTTACACATTCTGTGTCTTGATTGATTTTTTTGTGAAAAGGCACAAATATAATATGAAGTCACCAAAGACATAAAAGATTTCAATACATACAAAGAAAAGGCACTTACAACTGTACTGTATTTCAAAAAAAGATATTTGCATTAAAAAAATGACTGAAGGTATTTTCAGTTTGTTAGATAATTAGTTTGTAAAGCTGTTAATTATCTGACAAACTGACAACTCACTATGGTAAATCTCTCAATCTCAAACATCCTCTTTTGAAAATAAATCTACAATTTTTTCTTTTTTGTACGTTTAGTTTGGAGAGCTCTTGGTTGGTACTTATAATGTCGAAAGGTTTTAGCATGGTGAACTTTCTCCACTTCTTCAAAAAAGAATTTAAATTCATCCTTTGTTCCAATTTCTGACTCTGTTTGCCAAAGTAAACCAATCAATTGACCAATTTTACCACTAACCTTAGGAGTGGTTGACTTGATCTTTTCTATCAAGTCTTCTTTGATTAGCCGATTTTCAGTGAAGTATTCAACTGTCTGATTAAGCTCTTCAGTTTTCAAACAAGAAGCCAATTGAAACAAAGCAAAACATTTCTTCATTACAGTAATGTATAATATGAAACTATTCGATGTTCTTTTTGGTGGTTCTTTTTCAACTGTTTTTCTTCTCTGAAAATTTTCATGTTGAGCTCTCAATGAAGTTGGTTTTAGATTTTTGAGGAATTTTAAATCTGGTAAACATTTTATGTGAACGATACCTAATCCACTATAATCATCATAACCATGTGCAGTTGAAACTAAAACTTTGAAAGGTTTATTAGGTGAAAAATCTCTAAAAACTAATGGAATTTCTTCTAATTTAATTTTTTCATCATTTGTTTGGTTATCTGACAAATAAGTAAAGATTTCTGATAACTTGATAAGTTTCGATTCAACTTGAGTTTGTGACATAATATCACCAAAATCATCAATTTCTTCATCTGCTACTGGCTCCCTTTTTTGGGGGAATTTGGATTTGGAATTAGATCTAGACTTGGATTTGGATTTGGCAATTTGCTGTTTGGTTCTTTCTACCTTTAATTTTGATCTAGTTTCATCATCAATTTTACCAACCTTAGTATATCTGTACTCATTGGGAAACAATTTCATATCACGATAATCAGATTCAAGTTTACGATAATCTTCAGGAGTCTTTTCATACTTTTTGCTTTTGGTTCTCCTCTTCCTTGGGTTAGGTGGGTCTGTAGAAACATCATTAAGTTTAGTTTGGTTATTTTCAACTTCAGCAGAACCTCCTAATACAACCTCTGAGTTCCTGTGAGGTTTATTAAGGAATTTTGGATCAACATATTCTTCTATTTCATCATTTGTATCTGATCTTAAATGTTGATCATTTGAATCTAATGGATAATAGTTAAAATCATCATTGGGAATTGAATAGTCGCCATTAACATATTGAAAGAGGTTGTTTTCTGAGCTGTTGACAATTTTATCATTGGTATCGAGATGATGAGAAATATACTGACCACTAGAGTTGACTGTGTCAAAATCATTATCTAGTTCAGGAAATCTGTTTGAGATCTGAAAAGGCATATTGCAACAAACTAACATTTTACATAGAGTTAATATAAACAGTTACTAAGGGAAGAGTTATCATCATTCAAAAAAACATTGTCATGAATCCGATATCACAACTAGTGGTTAGCTTAATACGATTATTTCTTATTGGGTTCATGACAATATTCTTTGAATAATGATCACAGAATTAATGAGATGTAGAAGAACTAACAGTTTTTTTATCGCGATAACCTCAAAGAACAAAGAGTTTCAAATATAAGTGCAATACTTGAAACTTCGTGTTCTTTGTAGAGTTTTCACTTTGTTTATTTCAGCAGAACAAAGAAAGAAACGAAATTCAGTTCTGTGTTTAGATAGTGAAAATAGAACAAAGGAAACTTCAAAAAAAATTCCGCATTATTTAAGGTGAAATGTGCAAAATGCTATGTCTGGGGCTGGGCCCTGGGGGCAGTAAAAGGTCTACAATAATATGATGTAGAATGTGACAGTCCCCAGTGGTCCCCACCTGTAGATGTATCTAGTTAGTTTGTTTGGTTGTAAATTGTTACTTGAAGTTTGACACGCCTTGGCTTTCCTTAGCGATGAGTTTTTTTACAGTGTAACAAGTAACATTCTTACACAATAA
Source organism: Phaffomyces orbus (assembly GCA_003708145.3). Classification (NCBI taxonomy): domain Eukaryota; kingdom Fungi; phylum Ascomycota; class Saccharomycetes; order Phaffomycetales; family Phaffomycetaceae; genus Phaffomyces; species Phaffomyces orbus. Next base: position 741,988 of record PPNK03000001.1, read on the forward strand.
CGAAGTGTATAATAATTCATTAAAAGGTAAAAGTATAAGTGACAATGATAAACTCTAAGAAATAGGTGCAATTGAATCTGAAAACTGAAACAATAATGGTATCCATCTATCTAATCAAACACACCTGTAACGGTATCAATTAATTCGGAACTAGTTGAAGTTGAAACACAGTTACTTGTGAAGACAGTGATAGTATAATCAGTTTCAATGGTTAGATCACCACCTGCACTGGAATATGAAATAGTTTTAGTTCTTGTTGATGGCTCTGGTAAAGGATCACAATTGGTCTCTACTGAAGAAATAGCACTAACAATGGAGATGATTGATGAGATTAATAAAGTCTTTGAAAATTGCATCTTTTTTTATTCTAGTCTAGTTGGTTGGTAATAATTATTAGATCTAGCTGAATTATAGAGAATTAAGAGTTACACATAAGAGAATAAACAGGTTTATATATATATACCCAGAACTACAGAGACCTCAAATAAGTTTTACATGTTACAAAAAAACTATGAAAAATTTCCTAATTAGTACAGAACAATGAATCTGAATTTGAAAACTCTACTTTAGATGCCAATAATGATACACTTTCAGATATAAAGTTGCCTCAAATCAGCACGATTGTTCCAATTATGAAACATTTGGAAAATAGAAGAATTGTTTGATTGAAATTCTACATCTTTTAGACATTTCAGGTAATATTCAAAAATGTCAAAAATCCAAAGCGAAATTTCTTCAAATTACCCCATTTTCTTTACTTAAAACATTTCATTGACCTCCAATATATGACTTAGGCCCACCTATTCCCTTACCTCTTCTACGCACTACAATTTCTCGTGGTAAACACTCTTATCGGATCTCGGTCTCTACTGGATTTTATCTAGCATTTTCACAAACTCTCACAATCAACAAGTTCCATCGCTTCAACAAATACAACTAAGTCATTTTATAGTGATGAGATCCTTCATCAAGTCACATCGTCGTGAACTTTCAGAGGAAGTGGATCAAGATTCGTCAAATATAGACACAGAAATCCAACAACCTTCTTCAAATCCTTCTCCAAATAGAAATATACCTCCTTCACCAACCAAGAGCAATAAATTACAAAGATTGTTTCAAAGAACAAAAGCTAGTCCTCAATCAAATCCAGCATTTAACATTCTACCACCTTTATCAACTTCAAACTCGGCATCTCCTACAATTAGAGGTACAAGAACTCATGAATGGGGAACAGTTGTATCACCTAGAAATTCAACAAGTAATAATATTATAAGAGAAAGTTTTGAATCTTCGTTAGATTCAACGATACCACAACAAACTGAGTCAAAAAATGATACAAACTATTTAATGTCTCCTTTAAACCTTGCTTCAGAAAGTAAGAATTTGAACTCAGATCATAAAAGTATTCATAGAAAAGCTAAAGTCATAACAAAAAATGAAGAACCATCTATATTATACCCTGATGATAACAAGAGCTCTGAATCTATAAAGGAACATAGTTTTGAACTTATAAAAGGCTTGAACTTGAATAAAGGTTCAAAGAGTTCTTCCAAAGATGAATTAAATACCCAGATCATTGAAAAATCAGACTTTAAAGTCAAAGCCAAATTAGACCATGATACAAATTCAATCTCTGGTGATAGTGAGTTCTCATTTGAACAAGATACAAAAGCTGGAAGAAACATGTCTATAAGGTATTATAAATCGAAAGAAGAAGAGGAAGCAGAAGATTCTCCTCCTATTGCTCATCAACAAGGATTCTATGTTAATGATTTAAATGATGAAGATTTTGGTGATGACATGAATTATATTGATGAAGATGATGAGTTTAATGATGATGAAGAATTGTTCAATAGAGATTATTTCAATGATACTAAGAAATCCAATCCTACTCAAAATAAACCTCTACAAGATTCTTTCAAAACACCAGAACCGAAACAAGACACATTCAATCAATCAGATGAACTAGAAACCCCAGTTCAGAACCCTTCTTATGTACAAAGAACTAAAAGATCCTTAAAATATTATCAAATTCCTAAAAATTTAGATCAAGAGTATACTACTGAAAAATATCAATTTTTAGATCACAATAATTCAAAACATTCAATGGATTCATTAAACGATGAGGATTATTTATATGATTCCTTACTGGATGAAATTAATGACGTTCCAGAAGATTATGAATTTGACACAAATCATGAACAAAATCCTAATAAGAACAATAATATCAATATAAGAAATGATTCAAAGAAAATAAACAATAAAATTAGGGGAAAATCGTTGAATTCAAGTTTGGCTAAAATAACATACGGTACAGTTTTTGAAAATTCTTATCAAAATTCAACATTCAAAACTAATGATAAAACAGTTACTCTATTTAATAGATCAAGACAAAATTCTTTACTCTCATCAACACCTGAAAAGTTCATATATTCAACTCCAAATGGCTCTTTCACATCACCTAATCCAGGTTTCATTAATGAGGATCTAGAACTGTCTCCAATATCAGAAAGATCGACTGATGAATCTCCATAAACATAAACATTTGCATAGTGGATAAATATATCAATATAATTAACATTATACACAAAGTTTCATTATTAAAGAATTAATTATCGTATTTCTATCGTTCATATTATAAATATTAGGTCGCTATAAAACCACAGGATTTGAATTTCTTTTTTTATTTTTCAAATTATCAATATTCTTTAACAATTCATCAACATTATCAACTTGTGTTGAATTTTTCCTTCTCTCAAAGGTGTTATTACCAACTTTCATATTGAGTTTTGATAAATCTAACTGTCTTTGTCTAATTTCATTGATTTTTTTTTCAATAATTTGTTTCTCTCTTAATCCATCATGATATTTTTTCATTATTATTGTCTTTTGTCTTTTCAAATCATTCATAACACCTTGTGTCTTTTCCATTGTTGTGTCACATAAGTCAAGAACTTCATGAGTATTATACTTTCCGTTGTGTGTTTGTAATACACCTGATTGATTCGAACCTGTCTGTAATTGAACTTCAGATGCAATGGTTTCAAATGAATAAATTGATGCCTCTCTGGTACTTGTGTTAGAATGGATGTTACTGAAACAGACTTTTGGTCGTTCTGTATTATAACTTGTCTTTCTGACATTCAATGAGGTAATTTTATTATTATTACCATTATCATCATCATCGATTATTATTGTTTCGCGCAAATCGCTATTATCTATTCTATTGATCCCAGTTTGGTATTTTTGATTTCTTGATTTGATAACTTGACGGCTAGTTGAAGAATTTTGATACTCATCTTCAGTTAAATCAATAATTTCAGGAGAATCCGTTACAGAAGTAACACCAGTTGATTCAGAGACATTTGAAAACGTTTCACTTAATTCAGATTGTTGAGAATATTGACTGAAGATTGGTGAAAGGGGTTTAGTTAATTTATTCATTATCAATGATTGGATGTTATATGTTTCATGAGTATCTTTTGGAAATACTTTATATGCGTTTTGATTATGGTAACTCAATTGAGATTCAGATGCATAATTTTGAAATGCTTCAGTTAATGGTTTTGTTGAACTTTCTTGTTCTATTAAAGGTGATTCTATTTCTTGGATAGAGTCGTTGTCTTCTGCACTAACATTAAATTCAGGTAATTCAGGCTCTAATGAAGCAGTTAATGAAATTGTTGTAATTGAACTTCCATTAAATGAAGATGGAATAGAGTCTTGAGCATGTTCATTTGGATCTGTACTAGAATATGAATTATTAGAGGATTGTAAAATGGTTAGACCTAAATTGCTTAATTGATTAGCAATATCGTCGATTCCATCATCCTCTTCTTCCTCATCCGCAATTTCCTCATTTTCAATTGTTTCATCTGCTATGGAGATAGTTGAAATTTCTTCATCATTGTTGATTTCGAATTGGTGAATTGAAGAATTTGTTATTTCTTGAATTGAAAAATCAGCATTTTTGTTATAATTACGATGTTTATCAAAATCATAATTATAATTATGTGATGATTCGTTTTGTAGTGAAATCTGAATTGAATCTTGAATTGAGTTCTGGATCGAATATTCGCTTGATGCATTGGACACAATACGTTCTTGGAACTTATCAGGTGGTAGTAACTCATCAATTGGTAAAACTTGTGAATATTTAGAAGATGAAACTCTATGGTTTTTTCCCACTTTTTCCTCAACTTGATTTTGAGAATCATTCAAACTTAGATCAAAATCAAAATCAGCAGGTTTTTGTGTTGGTGCTGTTGGTTTATTTTGAATAAAGTCAAAATTACTGTATGATTTAGAGTGACTATGTCTATGAGTATTTCTATTTCTTGGATTGATCGGCATTGTATTATCTTGTTGTGCAACAGGCCCACCAAATCTGAATGTTCCCTTATTTGGCAATTCCAGTAACCCATTCGAAGTGTAGATATTCAAACCGGGGGAAGACCTGGTAACTTGATATTGATCATTTTTGACTTTGTCACTCTCTGTTGGAATATCTGGTAAGTTTTTGAACTGTTCATTAGATTTTTGTAATTGTTCTTGTTCATATAATTGTGGTTGAATATTTGGAAAAGCAAATGATTTATTAAGTGTATTATTTTGTCTTTTAGCAGCAGGACTTGGATTTCTAATCTCTTCTTCATTGTCTAGATTGTAATTATTCTTTTCGGGTGATTTTGAAAAGGATGGATTTGATAAATCTGGAATATCAATCATATTATTATTACTATTTGAGTTTAAAACATTTTTGATGATGCTGTTATTGAATCTATTTTCGTTCAAATCAGTTGAAGAGCTGTTATCAAACAATCTTTTTGGTTCAACAGAAAACAACTTAGATTTATCTAAGATTGAAAAATCTAAAGGTTGATAGTCCACACCATTAAATACCAAAGACCTTGGCCTCACTTTATCCTTATTTTTGGGTGATATTAAAGGTGGCATTTGGATTTCCATTGGTATTGGAATTCCAGACTTATTTATTTCAGACTCTGAAGGTATTAACAGTCTATTTTTTGAGTTTCTTTTGGTATTTGATAAAATTCCAGTTATTGATTCAGCAACACTTGAAGTTTTTTTATGTTTCTGTTTATTTGGAAATGAATTATCTTCACTTTTTGAGTTCTTATGAGTGTAATAACTAACTGTTCTTCGAACAGGTTCATCATTTTCAATGTTTGTAGCATCTTGGTCTTCCTCGTCATCATTTATGTTAATCCACGATTCATTGTCAACAGATGCTATTGATTCATCAGCAATATTTTCATCTGTGAGATCTTGACTATCTGGTGGCAATGAGAATCTAACCTGGGATGTGGAGCCGGTTAATTGTCTTTTAGAAGGGGATCCATCCTTTACCATTGAAGATTGTAAGATCTGGCCATCTGAAGCGACATAAGTGTTTCTTATTTGTGATTTCATTATCTCATCTGTTGCTATAGAAGTTGGCCTTCTCTTATGAGTGCGATATGACATCTTGTTTGGATTCTTTTATAGTTCAATGTTCAAGATTTATGACTTGATAGATGATGTGGAAAAAAAAAAAAATTAATTAAACGTTAACCTGGAACAACGAGCCTAATAGAGATGGAGCAGAAGAAAGTTGGATGCGCAGAATGAAACGCACAAGTTCTGTGTTGATGATATATACCCAATAGTCTCTCGCAAAAGTAACGTAGTTATCAATCTTGAGATTAATATTCTTTTCTAGAATCTATTTTCGAAACGGTTTGTTTACATTTTCCCCAATCGGGAATATGTCCGGAATATTATGTGGTGTTTAGGTGTTTAGGAGATTTGCATATTGGGACAAAAGCGATTTTTGTGTCAAAATTTTTTAATAAAAAACAGAAACTACAATTAAAATAGATATTGATCAAAAAAACAACAAGAAAATGTATGTATGTAATTAAAAGTTTCTGCACAAATTAAATAATAAAACACCAACAACTAAAAACAAGAACCAAATGAAGACTTTAGAAAAAGACCCTTAAACAAACTAAACATGATGGCAATGACATCATATCTATAGGACAACGTTTTTAGCCAATTTATTTTTATATTGACCAATTGAACCATCCCATCTGGTAGCGGTTTTGTTTTCAACAACGAAAATGTCTTTAGCAATTTTATCTAATAAACGGAAATCATGTGAAACAACGCAAACACCACCGTTAAATGAGTTGATAGCATCAGCTAAGGAATCAATAGTTGGGATATCTAAACCATTGGTAGGTTCATCTAATAGTAGAATATTTGGAGCTTCTAAGGCCAATAGAGCGAAAACAACTCTTGAACGTTGACCTTCTGATAAAGTGGCCATTTGAGAAGTTTGTTGTTCACCAGTTAAACCATAACGACCTAATTGACCTCTCCAATATTGGAAATCTTGAGAGATATGAGAGAATTTATCACGAACGAATTCTAATGGAGTTTTAGTTAAATCTAATTGATCAGCAGAATGTTGGGAGTAGACACCAACTTTGATATGTGTATGTCTTGAGACTCTACCTGATTGAGCTTGTAGTTCACCAGTCATGATTTTTAATAAAGTAGATTTACCAACACCATTTGGTCCAACTAAAGCAACTCTTGAATCCATATCAATACCAAAATTCAAATGTTCATATAGGTTATGTTCTGGAACACCATCATAAGCGAAAGAAATGTCATCGAAAGATAAAACTGGGGGTGGTAATTTTTCAACATCTGGGAAAGTGAAAGTGAAGACTTTATCAGGAACAACTTTTTCAACTAAACCATCAGCTTCCATCTTATCTAAAATTTTTTGTCTTGATTTAGCTTGTTTAACTAAATTTGCATAAGTACCAGCAGAAGCAATGAATTTTTTAATATGGATAATTTCTTCTTGTTGTTTGTTATAAGATTTCATTTGATTGGTTTCTAATTCAGATCTAGTTTTAACATAAGAATCATAATTACCACCATACATCATAATTTTTTTCATTCTCATATCAATCATGTTTGTACAAACACCATTTAAGAAATCTTGGGAATGGGAGACTAAGACTAAAGTACGGTCAAATCTCTTTAAATATTCTTCTAACCAAACACAAGCTTCTAAATCTAAATGAGCAGTTGGATCATCTAATAATAATAAAGTTGGCTTAACGAATAAAGCTTTGGCTAAAGCGACACGCATTTTCCAACCACCTGACATGTCTTTAGTTTTTTTGTTGATAGTAACAGCATTAAAACCTAAACCAATCAAAATGACAGCTGCTCTTGATTCAAAAGTAGAGGCATCCATACCATCAATTCTTTCATATAAACCTTCTAAGATTGGTGATTCTGGACCATCTTCAACGATGATGTTTTCAACTTGATCTTCTAATCTTTTTAATTCAGCTTCAGCTTCACGAACAACGTATTCTAAAGCAGAGTATTCAGATGGTTCAGCTGGTTCATTTAACAAATAAATATCAATTGATTCTGGAATTGGGAATTCTCTTGCAGCGATAGCGTTTAACAAGGTAGATTTACCACAACCATTCTCACCTAATAGACCATAACGACGACCATAATTTAATTCTAATTCAGAATCTTGAATTAAGACTTTACCATGGAATAATAAGGAAACAGAAGACAATTTAATATCTCTTGAAGTTTGCAATGAAGCCAAAACCCCGGTAGTAACACGATCAGAAAGACCATCTTTATCTTGTTGTAATTTTAACTTGTTAATTTCTTCAGCAGTATCTTCGACTGTTTTATCTTTCTTGGTTTTTTTACCAGAGGCAGCTTTTTTAGCGTCTCTTTTAGCTTTAGATGCGGAAACAGCCATGATTAACTATATATTTATCCTTACTTTCAAGTTAATTTCAAAAGATTCTCTTTATAAGTCTTTTTTTAACTGAAAAAAAAAATGAAGGAAAAAAATATTGAAAGTAGGGCGACTCATGTTGCGCCACCCGATGAGTTTGGTGTTTGAATGAATTACGAGCCCTTGAGTATTATTAACGGTTATGTCATCTTGCATTGCATGGTTTTATATACAATTATTGTGACAGTTATTCAAGTTATTTAATGTGTTGTAACTTGTAAAGTAATCTGTTATATCAAATTTCAGTGCTTTTTGTTTAATTGAGTCTCTAAGTTATTGACATACTCTGTGAAAATGTCGATGGTTTCAGGTGCTCCAGAAACTAATATGTTGCAATATTTGTCAGTTGATACAACGTCATTGGTGAAGAGACATCCAGCATGGTTATTAGGTTGTGAGAATAACATTTCTTCAATGTTGGGATTGGAGATTTTACCTAAATTTGAAATCTCTAAAATAGTATCTCTTGGTGAACTGACTTTATTCATCAAATAATCTTTCTTATTGATATATTCTAACATACCAATCAATTGAGCTGAACTTCTTTGATTATCCGACGATAACTTAGAGTCAATGTATTTTATATAACTCCAGTCTAAATCAGCATCATTATTCTTCATATTGACGTTAATACCACTAACACATAAGCCATACGCCTTCTTATATTCAATTGGTAAAAATTTTCTTAAATTAACGGGAATCATGACATTGATTTCATCTCTTTTGAAAGATTTCAAATTAAAATATAATAATAAAGCACTGAATGAGACTTTATTCTCTTGTAATAACTTTTTAACATTCAATAATTGATTTTCATCTAGTTGAATTAATTTCTTTATAGTGTTGAAACTTGACGTATCTTTCTTTAACATAGGCATGATTTCGATTTTAGTATCTTTCTCTTTCCACAAAAATTCAAAAAACAGTGTCTTGATGGCAAACCAAATCGTTGGTTTATATAAATCAGTTGTAATTTCTACATCTCCTTCAATATCTAGCCCATACTGTAAATCTATCAAATCTTGCAAGAAGAATGAAGCTGTACTCCCATCAACTAATGCATGATCAGTGACCAAAATGATCCACTTTGAGTTAAACACTATCAACCTCCATAAGAGCTCAGCATTTGAATCAGTCTCGAATAAAATGTCATGACATTTGTTGATAAATGAAATTATATCCTCATTCAAATCATTTTCTGATGAACTCTCAACGAATTGAACAATTTTATCCAACTCATAGTCTTTCAACTCAACAACCTCATCATTAATGATGTTTGATCTTAAAATTTTTCTAGAATTAACTAGTTTCTCAACATTCTTCAAGAATTGTGGATGGTTATTGACTTGATCTTTTAATTTAGCAGCAACAATGAAGTTTGAGTAAGATCTTATCTTATTTCGTTGACAATTGTAACTTTCAAATGCAGAAGTCTTTCTGGACATGATGTATTGAATTGTTGTTATACTGAAATTTAATAAATGTATGGGACTTAGTTCTACTGTTATACTGAACGAGTCTTTTTCAAAGTGTAGTCCCTGACTCCTTGGAACTCCTATTCCAAACTCTTGGAAGATTCTAGTAGTATTTACTGTATGTGTATGTCAACACCCCCTATACCCTTCTACTATACAGTGCGAGCGAGTAATTTAAATGTTCCCCTATTAAGTTAAAAGTAAAATGCGATGCCATCTAATTTTAAAATTTAATATAACCAATACACTCATTGATAACTGGAAAAAGCTGCCTTTTCGCTGTTCGTCAATTCTTTCATTGAAGCACTTCGCTCATGTCCAAATTATTCAATCAACTTTTGAAGTTCCATATTTTATAATTGTATAAGTTAGTTTTGTAGTTCTAACTTCTCTCTACATATTAAAGTTTTAGGCATCGGGAATCTGTTTCACCAGTAGTAGTTTTCTCGAAAAATGTAAACAAACTGTACTAGAAGATGAGTGATGAAAACAAAACATGAACAATCCTAAAAGAAAAAGAGTAGTTTATTCTTGCGATAACTGTCGTTCAAAGAAACTAAAATGCGATAGAATCAAACCATCTTGCACAACTTGCTCAAAACAATCGTTAAATTGCCAATATCCAGGACTGTCCACCTCAGATAATAATATTGACTCACAAATATCTAAATTGAAGGCAAAGTTATATGAATTACAATCAAGAAGGAAACAGTTAAACAATTACAATATTGGTGAGAATGTGAACTACTCTCATATCTTACATTTTGCCTATCTAATCACCAACAATAACTACTTAAATGCGGTTAGAATTAATAATGGCTCAGTGGCTGATCTGTATAAAGTCCCAAGAATGATAGAAGAGCAATTGGCAAAAGAAAAGGATCTAATATCACTATCTGAGCTATTAAAAATGGATATGAAGGCAAACGATCAAAGTTTAAAGGATTTATTGCTTCCATATTTCATCAATCCTAGTCTAAATTTTTGGAATTCTGTTAATCATTTCTTTAATTCAGACTTATATTTACATTATTCATATTTGAATAGGAATGAAGTAGTGGACAAAATCAATCAACTTATTTATAAATTCACCTCAAATCAAACTTTTAATAAAAATGACTATCTCAGTTGTGGTATAATTTTAGCAATAATAAGAATTGCTTCAATATCAATTTATAATTGTGGTTATCCAACGTTAGATACGTTCAACCCATTTGGCTCCGAGACATTACATTTGGCTATTTTATGTCTTGAAAACATGTCTTCTCCAAGAGATCAAGATGATAAAGATTATATTAATTTAATGTTATTGATTCATCATCTAGAAAGATTTTCTCCAGAGACTTCAGGTCCAATCTTATATAGAGAAACTGTCAAATCAATTAGGTTGGTCACAAAATTTTGTGAAGCTGGGTTAAACAGAGATTCTGATGATGAACTTAAGAGAAAACAATTTTATACCTTGTTGGATTGTGAAATTCTTGAATTGGTCTATGGAGGGACTCCAATAAGAATTAAAAATAACCAATTTACTGTACAGTTGCCACATTTACCTAAAACCACTGACGATGAAGTTATAAATATTTGCTTTGCTGAAAGATTCAAAATATCAAGATTAGTTTCACAAGTCTCTTCATTGATTGAAAATGTTAAGATACCTGATAAGTTTAATGAATTTCAAATATACCTTGAGAAGATCGATGAATTTAATTCAAATCTAGATGATATTTTGTCATTGGATTCTTCAAGCAAACATAACAGATGGATTAAAACAGTTAGATTTATGAATTTCCTAGATTTGAATTCAATGGAGTATATGATTTCAATGCATCTGTTCTTAAGTATTGAAAGTGATCCAAAAGTTTCAAATGAAATCATATTACACATATTAAAATTTCTATCTAAAGTTTCAAATCAAATATTGACATTATCATATTTCTTCAATTCAAATCATCAGGATTTTTATAATCTACAAAAACATTTTGGTTATTCAATTCAATTAATTCCAAGAATAATACAATCAATTCATCGTGCGTTACAATATGAAATGACTTTAATCACAAAATTATCAATTCAATTAAAAGACACTCTATCAAACAATGAAGAACAAAACAATCTCATTAGAAAAATTGTTTCGATTTTGTTTCAAAATGCTAAAATCATTGTTTCTTCATTTGGTAAAGTGTCTTCAGTTTACTCTTATGCCAAAAGATTATATATGATTCTGTCATTTGTGATATTGTGTATCTTCAATATTGAAGATTTATCGATAAATGATAAATGCAGAGCAAGAATTTTATCGTTCTCAACTATAGAACCATTTGATACTGAATTATTGGAATTCATTTTAAAAGATTCAACAATATTAACTGGAGTTGGTGAGTTTCAAAATTATCAAGAACCTATTACCTCTTATATTGACGAACTATTGGATGATGTTGTACTAGATACGAGTACAATTGAGAAGCTTGATAAGTTTTTGAGTACTCAAAGTTTCTTAACAGGATGATGAAATATTAATCGAAAATTATGGTAGTTGAATTTGTAGTCCCAGTCCCATTGAAATTTGAATAAGTCCGGCATAAATCCGAGTATGCAAACAAATAAACAAATTTTTTGAACTTGTTATTAAAACTAACCAAGTAACATGGACAAAGTCAAGAAATCGAGGAATAGAGTTGTGTATTCGTGTCAGCTGTGCCGAAAAAGGAAATTAGGTGTAAGTATTGTCACTATTTCCAGGACAATTGAGTATATATATAGAGGTAATATTAACATTTATTCTGTCCCAGTGTGATAGAAAAAGACCATCCTGTAACAATTGTCAAAAGCTGGACTTGGAATGTCATTATGAAGCAAACAATGAAATATCAAGTAAAAAAAACATAGAAAACAAGATATCTGATTTGAAATCACAGTTGTCTACATTGTTAGAACGAAGAGATTTAGGAATATCAATAGATAAAGAAAATGTAAATTTAGCAAAAATGATTTCATTCACTAACCCAATAGTGAAGAACAAATATCTAAACTCATACAAATCTACTGCTTTTATAGAGAGTTTTGCAGCCTCTTCAAAAATTCAGTTTCTCAGAGATATTATCACCATTTCAGACGCTGAATTAATGAAATATGATTTGAAAAAAAGCGGTTCTGATATCTCAGAATTAATAAAACCATATCTTAAAGACCAAACCAAAGTTTGGAAATTGGTTGATCATTTTTTTTATTCTGAATTACAATTTGCTCATTCTTATATCAATAAGAATCTTTTTTACACCAATTTATCAAGGTTCTTCAAAACTGGATTCCCTGATAAAGTATCAAAGTCACAATATATCCTATTAGGTACTTTATTAATCATTTTAAGAATTTCATATATTTCAACTTATAATTGCGAGGATGAATCAGTTCCTGATTATGAGCATGAGCCAGATTACGTTGGTCCAGAAGCTTTTACGATGGCTCAACTATGTCTAGAATCAGGTTTGCTTCCTCATCTTACTCCATTTATTGAAGGGTTAGAACTACTAGTATTAGTTTTGGTATATGGAAAAATAGCACCTGAAGCTAAAATTTCCTTTTTAACAAAAGATAGAGTTACGATTTTTGCAGTTCAACAGGCGTTTATCAGTTTAGGATTACATCAAGATAAAGGTGATGATCCCAATGCTCAATATTATAGAAGAATGTGGTATACATTAGTGTCAATAGATCGACTTGATTTTACTTATGGAGGCGCACCAGTTCAGATCTTTGATGAATCTTACACCACAAAGTTACCGATCATCAACCCTAATGATTCACCAGATGATATAATCATCAATAAAGGGTTTCATGAACTTTTCAAAAATCATTCAATTATCACTAAATTATCTAAAATGTCTAACAATGTTAGAAATCCTCCAAGTTTAAGAGATTACTCAGAGATTCTTGATTCAATAACTGAATCAAGAACTCCAATTGAGGATATTCTGGCAATGGATTCATCTACAAAGGCAAATCGTTGGGAAAAGGCATTACTTTTTGAAAAATTTATTGATTTTTCAATTTTAGAATTTATGATCTGTTCAACTATTATGCTATTTCACGATGATGCCAATGAATCAAATGAATGTATTAATAAATCAATAAAAGCAGCAGTTGAAGCATCAAATAAATTTGTCAAATTAGTTTATTTTTTAGATCCTGCTAAAAACCCAGATTATAACTTAAGAAAACATTTTGGTTATTGTGCTCATTTAATTCAAAGAATGGTTCATACTACTCATAGGCTTTGTCAATTTAATACCACATTGTTTTTAAAGATAAGTTACCAACTCCAAAAGGATAAAATACTCAATGGTTCAAACACAATAAATTCAATAACATACAGCACTACTGAAACTCTATTAGAAGAATTTGTTGAATCTAAAATTATTAGAGTTTGTTACGATAATCATAAAGTTATTGGTGAAGGCTTTAAGAGATTATCACAACGCTATTATTATGCTAAAAAATTCCTTTTATTAGTGAAATTTCTTCAAACTACGTTATGTGATCCAGAATTAAATCTTTCTCCCAGTTTTATTAAAGCTTTATCAGTCCATGAACCAATATCAAACCTTGATAAAGAAGCTTTGACTTATATTGAAGAAAATTTAGTTAGATTAGAAGTTAGAGATCATTCTTCTGGATTTGGTGGTAATGATGAAGATGGTAAATATGTTGGTCAATTGGCTGACTTTTTGGAAGGAAACTTATTTAGTATTGATTCAACTGTGATTGAACAACTAGAGAATTTCCTGGACACTCAAAATTTTACGAATTGAAATAATGAATAGAGTTTTATATTGTTGAATTTATCTTTTTGTAAATTATTCAACTGAGTAACCATTTTAAAAGTTTTCTAACCATCTTGAAATATCAGTAATCATATCATCAGTTACATGATGTTGAGTAGGATAAGTGACAACTTGTACATCATCATCATCATCATTCAATTGATCATTTGATCTAATAGTCAGTTTATATCTCTCAAAAAAGGGAACTGAATACTTTAAAAACACACAATCATCAAGTTTACCATGAATAGATAATATTTTTAATTCGTTAATTGGGAAATCATTGATTATTTTCAAATCTTGAGATGATGTTAGTTTAAATAATGGTTCAGGGTATGATAATTTATTAAACCCATCTAATTCCTTATATGGTTTCTTGTATATTTCAACTTCATTGAATTCATGTAATCTGTTAATCAAAAGTGAAGTCAAATCATAACAACCAACAATAGGTATTATCCCATCAATTAGCTCGCTATATTGACTAGCGAATCTTATTGTAGAGTGGCCACCTAGTGAAACACCAGAAACGATCTTTTTAGTGTTATAATTTGATAAAAATGGGAAATAACAATCAAAGTATTCAAGAATCAATTTAATATCAGATACATTACCATCGATTATACTTAACATATCATGAGCATGATATAAATTCCCATTTTCCCAATCCTGGTTCCTTAAAGCGTCGATTGTTCTAGACCCATGGTTTCTTTGATCAAAGTTGATGATTATTAAGGGAGTTGTGCCGTTATATTCAATAAGGATCTTTGTGGTTAAGGATTTCATGTACTGTGCACTTTGTGTTCTTCCATGCATTAAGTACAAGATTTTCAAATTTGATCCATCTTCAAGTGGTGTCTCTAAGGGGTTTATGGTTTTGTAATATATGAAGATCTTGATCCCACTAATGAGATAATCTGTGCAATTGACTTCAGATGTTGGTTGTTTGAATGTAAATGACATGACTCGCTTTCAATGAAAATATCTGAGGTGATGAGGATTTTATAATTTCTCCGGTTCGGATCACTCTCATCATTATTGTCTCTTAAACTCTTAAAGCTGGGGATGTAGTGAGAATTGTGTAGAGATTCGCCACATTCAACAGCATAAACTTCTCTGTAACTTTGACGAATATTTTTGTTTTCTGTATGTGTTATCAAGACACTTCAGCACTTATATGTGAAATTACACTACAGTCCAGCTCTAAGAGGATGTCAATTGTCAACATTAACGACCTAAGCTCTATTAATCATGTTTTAACCAATTAGTTGTCTATACAAAGGTGATAGATTGTAAGAATTTCACAAGGCTTATTGAAGTCATTGATTTATGTTTATTACTAAATGATAACTATCTACATAAACTTTCTAGGAATAACGTAGTCCCAAACTTTCTCGAACACAATTTCATCATTTTCCAAAGCTTTCAAATGATGTTTTAAAATGAAATTTGATTTATCTGATTTTAGACTTGATTCACTTTCTAATTTAATTCTCCAATCATCTTCAACTCTACCCATATCATAAGTCCAATAGTTAGTGTTAATTGCACTTAACGGATCATTGTGTTTGATTTTGAATTCATTTTTATTCCATGATCCATGATAAATTCCTGATAGTTCTTGATATTTTGGCAATCTAACAATACCTGAATCTTGAATGTCTGATAAAACCCATTCATCACTTGAATAATCGTAAGAAGTTGTTTTGATTCTATCATGAGTTTTCATTGTTTCGATTTCCATACCTTTCATGATTGTAGCTTGTTCGAAAACTGGAGCGGTGATTAGTTGAGATTCATTCAAAATTGGTAGTTTAATTTCACCGTTATATAATTTTAAGGTAGAAATATCTGGAGTTGGCCAATTTTGTGGCCAGTCTGCTGTTGATAATGATACTCTTAACTTATGACCTTTGGCAAGTTTAATACCTAAAACGTCTAGTTTGATTTCAATTTCATATTTCTCATTTGGTGTTAATAAAGTTGGGAACTCATCAGATTCCCTATGTGTTAAATTCAGTTGACCCCAAGAGATTAGGACTTGTTCACCGTTATTTGGATAGATATCAATCAATTTAACTGATAAATTACATAGTTCTTTATCTGATGACACATTAACTTTTAAGATTGGTTGACCTACTAAATTAATCTCATCCGAAAAAGTTTCTGAATCAAATGATAAACATTTCCCATCTTCTAGCCTTTGATCAGCTGGGAAATCACCTTTAAATCCAAATGGACAATAAGTACCTCTGAATAATCCATGTGATAAAAGACCACTTACTTCATAATCAACATTTTCAGGTTCTTCCACTAACTTATTATTTGAACCAATGAATAAAGATTTGAATTTTTTGTCCTTTGGATCTTTCAGTGAAATCCATTCACCTTCTCTAAATGAGTAAGAATCTTGAATTCCACAGGCATCTTGTAAATATGTTGTGAATTTTGGCAATTTAAAATCTTTATCAATCAAAGTTTCAGGATCTAAATATTTTTTGAACCAATTTAATGATAATTGTTGGTAACCAATTTTTGGGGCAGGTTCTGCCATTTCAGGGTATTCATGGACCCATGGACCAACTAATGCAGCGGTATCAGGATGTGGTAAATTATCAATCATTCTGAAAACTGGTGTGGTATACCCATCTCTATAACCACCAATTGCTAAGACTGGGATATCGACTTTTGAATAATCTTCATTGATTGAACCATGTTTCCAATATTCATCTCTTGTTTGATGTTCGATCCAATTTTTAACCATTGGTTCAACGTTTAATCTTTCTAACCAATTCTCTTTCCATTTTGGTCCAACAACCTTTGGATCTTGTGGTCTTGGAGCATAAACACCCATTGTAGAACCCCACCATAACATATCAGAAGCCAATAAGCAACCACCCCTATAGTGAACGTCATCTGTATATCTATCATCAGTTGACATTAAGGTAATGATGGTCTTTAAAGCAGGATGTTGTCTTGCAGCGATTTGTAAACCATTAAAACCACCCCATGATTTACCAAACATACCAATATTACCATTTGACCAATTTTGTTTGATGATCCATTCAAAAGCTTCTAATGCATCGTCTTGCTCTATTTTCAAATATTCATCAGTTAAAACACCATCAGACGAAGATGCACCTCTCATATCGATTCTAATTGAAGCCAATCCATTACCCGCATACCAAGGATGTCTGATTTGATCTCTTTGGATAGTGACATCTGTTCTATATGGAATGTACTCTACTAAAGTACCAACTTTCAAGTTGTTTTCCCATGCTTGTTTAGGAATCCACATATGAGCTTGTAATTCAGCTCCATCTTTCATTGGAATTCTTAAATTTTGGAATTTAAGTATTTCATGTTGTAACGAAGATTGCTCCAAAACTTTAGTGATTGCCTTTGGATTTGTGTTTCGAACGTTGAATGCCATTGTGTTGAAGTTGGTTAACTTGTTTTTTTATGGTTGAATTTTAGTGTCTTTTTATAATTCTTTCCGCTAAATTCTAATTGTTGCCCTTGGAAATAGGCAGGTAGATCCCCGTTGAAAGAAGAATGTATGCATTTAGTGGAGTTTTTGAGATAAAAGTTTAATTTTAGTGAGTATTTATGTGTTATTGTTGGTGTAGAATTGAATGGTGCTGTTTTCGATTCAATTTTCCCATTAAAATTTGTGTTTTATTTGGATGTTTTAAACGAATTTGGTATTTAAGTTGCGGAGTTTCAGTTGACAATAATTTAGTTCTGCTCAAAACTGAATAAATAAACGCAGAATGCGCTTAAGATTTCTATTTTTGAGTTAATGGTGAACTCATGTATCATAATTCAACAGAGTAAAGTGAAGCTATATAAGAAAGAATGATTACTGATTACTAGAGTCTGCCATCTGGAATTTGAATACCTAAACATGCCAGAAATGAGTTACTTCTTAGAAAATAAACCAGATATCAATTTGAGGTCAAAAGCGGATTTGCTCATTCTTTAATTCATGTCAAGATTCAACGAATTCACACAAGGCACGTTGAATTCGGGCGTTGAAACTTGATCTGTTAGATCGTGATTTGTGATTTGGATTATTTTTGATATTCAGTGCCTATTTCCACCTTTACTACTTCCAGAATCCACCTGGATGTCGCGCTCTATTTGCCCACCGAACTTTTTTAATCTCCTAAGTGCTTCGGGGGCACTATTTCACTTTTTACAATAGTACATATGATTTTGTTCACTTTGAGTCTTGGGTCAGAAATCTAGTGTGATATCATATAAGAGCTTCGTAATCATACACTACACAGTATTTTTATATAGTAGGTTCACCATTCTACAGTTTATATAAATATGAAATGATGCATCACTTCACATGGAACAGCTACCATTTTGGTGTCTTGACTCTTGAGTCTCGACTTTTGTATCAACATTGAACAGTTTAAATCTACTGTGGATTTTGTTCATATTTTCCAAATCCAGATCTACTCTTTTCACATTAATACCAATGATTTTATTTTCACTTATATCGACATTCTAAGTTTCAATAATATTCACTCAATAACGTAGTGAGCAAGGCAAGAACCATAAAATGGAGACAGGTCAGTATAACTTCCGTGAAAGTATGAGAAATTGAAATATCTTTCTAAAATTGGTGTGTTTGACTTAACACGTTAATTATTTTTATATCTAATATTGAGTTACAAGTTAATGATTTCATGCTTTCAGTATATTTGACTTCTAACGACAATTGTCTCTTGTATTAAGTCTCTTGTTACGGGGGGTCCCCTATGAAAAATTGATAGTACATAATAATCATACAAAAAGTATATAATTCTACAACTTCTAGAAACAGTCTACAGAGTTGAATTAACTGCCAAATTGTACTATAGTTGATATATTGAAATATAATGAAATTATAAGTACACAAAATAATTCATGTGTTGTCCGTGGTAAAATAAATTGATTATATATTTCAAATCCGGTTAATTTGTCTATATCAGTAGTTAGTTGCTGCTCAATTTGTATCAAAGAGCATCGATTCATAATCATTATACCTATATATTTGGCCCCCCTAACATAAATATAAAAACTCAAATAATAATATTTGATTGAATAATAAATATAATTACTAGTGATCAATATTAATTTTCAGCTTATTCGAATAAATTTTTAATAAAAATAAATATAAAAATAAATGGAAATGTGTAATTATGAGTCCGACGGTTAGCGGTAACCATAATTAAACACTATTAATATGCTTTCTATGGTATTTGGTAGGTATTCACAGTATAACATGATAATATATTGTGATTAATTGATTAATCAAACGTCTACAGCCAATTATATCACAAACACAAAACACAAAACACAAAATTACACAAAACACAACTTCTGATTACGTAAAAAGTTCAAAAATTCAAATTCAGTTTGTTTTCATTTCCAAGAAAAACACGTTTGAAAAATTATACTGATAAAAGTCTAGTTGATATCTATAGATATAAATACTGAATCAACCCATTTACATAGGCTGCATTCCATATATCCATCTCCATAACATGCATGAAGTGATAATCTACATCATAGTCATTGCATTAGCACTACTGGTTCTAGTACGTATCAATCCATGATAACAAACTTTTTGATAAGTACAACGAACATCATCACTAACCAACTATACAGATCTATGCAACAATTTTTTTATTTTCACATAAACCAAGACCAATAGATCCATCAGAATTAACTTACACAACAACACTAAAGGATCATAGTGGGATTGATCCAATTTCGAAAAAATTACCTCCAAAGAATTCATTAACTTCAATTGATGAGATTCAATTAAGTGTTGTAATTCCGTGTTATAACGAGACACAACGTTTGAAAATCATGCTCGATGAATCGATTAGTTATTTACGTTCAGCTTATGGAAATAAATGGGAGATAGTAATAGTCGATGATGGTTCAAAAGATGGTACATCCGAATATGCATTGAATTTAGCCAACACAGAGTTCAGATTATTACCCGATCAGTTAAGGGTGGTTAAATTAGTTAAGAATAGAGGGAAAGGTGGCGCTGTTACCCATGGGATTCAATTTATCAGAGGTGAATACGGGATTTTCGCGGATGCTGATGGTGCTTCTAAATTCAGTGATGTTTCTAAATTAATCAAATCGATTGAGAATTGTAAAGATAAAGCTGCTATTTCTATTGGTTCAAGAGCCCACATGACCAAATCTGATGCAGTTGTGAAGAGATCCTTCATCAGGAATTTTTTGATGTACAGTTTACATACATTAGTCTATCTTTTTGGGATTAGAACTATCAAAGATACACAATGTGGATTCAAATTGTTCAATAAGAAGGCGATTTCAATGATTTTCCCATATTTACATACAGAAGGATGGATTTTTGATGTTGAGATTTTGATTATTGCAATTAGAAAAAATATTCCAATTAATGAAGTTGCAATTTCATGGCATGAAGTTGATGGCTCAAAAGTCGATTTAGCGAGAGATAGTATTAATATGGCTATTGATTTGGTCGTTACTAGATTAGCATATCTTTTGGGTATTTATAAAGATAATTAGAAGATAGATATCAATTAAACAATCGCATTTTTATAATAATCATGATTGCATGCATCGTATTGGTGATTTTTTTTATTGATAATTAATTATCATCTGATATAAAGGTCTTTGATCATTCCAATTTTCTATTCAAAATTCTTGCATTATCCATTAATGTTTCTGATAGATCTTCAAAAGTAAAACTGTCTTTATCTAAATTTTCAAAAGCGTTGATTAATTTAGGCATATCAATTTCCAATTCAACTTCTAAATTTTCATTATCATCAGAACTATTACCGTTTTTTCTAACTTTTGAAAATTGTTTAACTTTTGTTAAATCAAATCTTGTTGATGATTTGTCATGTATTATTGAAGTTCTATATTTTTGTCGTTCAATCTCAGGTGTTTTATTTTCAAATCTTTCTGGGTTTTCATTTGATATCACTTCTAATGATAAACTAATTCTATAATCAAGTTTTAGATCTCCTGTATGAATGAATAAAGAATCAATTCTTTTTTTCTCGATGTTCTCTAAGACTCTATTTGTTTTCCTATCATAAGAAATTCTGAAATTTTTAGGAATTTGATCCTTTGACGCTTCCCTGAACTGTTTATCAATTTGATCCGTTATCATAGTTTTGAATTTTTTGGGAGTTCTTTTAACTAAATCAGTTAAGAATTTATTTATTTGATTATATGATTTCAACTCTAAACCTGATTTAAATTGACAATTATTTGTAACGTAATCTTTATCTAAAATACATTCATTAACAACTGGTAAATGAATTCTTCTATCATTTCTTCTATCCCAAATTTGACCGAATCTAACTTCTAATTCCAAAAATCTTCTTTGTTCATGAGGAATACTTTCAATATGAGAATATAACCAATTTGAAATTCTTCTCGTGATATCATTATACGGTTTAACATTATTATTAATTGAACGATAGCGGGATGAATTCTCATCGGTTATTTCACCATTACTTGAAAAGTCTCTTTGTTTGGAATTTCTCCATTTTGATGCCCAAATTGGAGGTTTTGAATATCTTTTAGGTTTTGTCTTCATTGTATTGTCATTTTTATTTTTACCTGATTTCTTTTTACTCATAGTGACATCATCAGAGTTTTTGTCGTTAACTATGTCACCTAAACTGGATTTTGATATTGTTTTTTTAGTTAGAACAGGACTATTATTCTCACTTGTATCATAAGATAATCTTCTAGTTATACTCGGAGTTTCTTTACCATCAATATCAACGTCAGTTTCGTTTGTTAATGAAGTTATGCTACTTCTTTCTTTGATAGTATGGATGATATGCCCAGAAGGTGTTTGGTGGATGATTGGTTGCTGTTGTCTTAATATTGGAGATTGAGCAGGTTGTGAAGGACTTGAAGATTGTTCATTCTGTTCGTTGTCGTCATTTACCAGCAGATTTATTGATGATGGTTTTTTAGTGACTTTTGGTGGCTCAGAATCATCTTTTCGATTGCTTGACTTTTGGTTGTCAGACAGAAGACTCTTCAGATCCATGACTTTCTGTTATATTGATTTTATAAACTTGTAACTTGAAACCGAATTGTTTTTGTTGAAGTTTCAGTTTTCATTTTTTCCCGGAACTCGTTCATAACCACAAATAACTAGAGTTACTCCAGGCAGTCCTACATCCTACGCTCATCAACCTGTAAATCAATTACAGATATACACAAAACTTTCAGTAATATTGGAGCCTCTAGAAGGAAAAATAATCATAAAATAACAACATCAAGTCGTGAAAACTAAAATTATCAAATAATAAAGTAAAATATTTCAATCAATGATCAACATAAATTCAACAATAAAAACCATAACAATAACACAAATGTCTCTTTCTCTCTCTTTACACTACCGAAAATTGATCTTAGTTCTAACATCACAAAAAAAAACAAATCTGTCTCTTGAAACCCACCAATTAAACTATGAATCATCATACTAGCGTACAAAAACACACATCTCAACACCTTCTTCTCTCACATCAAACCATACACCCCCATCACAAACCATCTTCATTTATAAGGGGCAGGAGAAGAAACTCTCAATCCAGTAACAGGATTGACAATCTCTAAAACCTTTTTAGCTCTAGGAGTTATAACTCTTGGAGAAGAGCTCATATTACCAGGAGATCCATTATCTCTTGCTTGCGAAGGTGTCTTTGAGATTGGAGAAGTGTTGTTGTTACTCAACGTTGGTGAGACTTGAGGGCTATAAGTTGTTGTGGTATATGGATTAAATCTATGATGAGTAAAATTGGTCGAATGCGTTGAATTTGTTGAAGCTGAAGAAGAGGAGTTGAGTTGACGTGGGGGATTGAATAAAGATTCCTGAATCTCTGGACAAAATTCTAGATCATCCTCTAATTCAAAGCCTTTTGAAGCATTGAATCTTGCTCTATTTGAATATAATGAGCTGAAATTCAGTGATGGCGAGTTGGGACCCTGTTGAGGATTGATGGCCGTTCTAGAAGAGAAAAACCCACTAGATGGAAGGTTGCTAGCGGCACTTGGTCTTGATGAAAGGTTTAGATTGTTATATTGAGAAGTGTTTGAATTGCTTATTGGATTATTGGATATTGGAGAGCTGATTGAATTTAGATTGAATTCAAAATTTTGCTGATTGTTGACGTTTTGTAGAGGATCTTGTTGCTGTGATTGTGGAATCACTTGCTGTGATTGATTTCTGTTATAGAAACTCATTACGGAACAATTAAGAGTCAAAAGTGAGATTTGATCCCTTGATGTTTTTTTTAATGTTCCGCGAAGATATGATGCTTCTTTATAGTACTGAGTAGTCGTTATAAATTTATATATATTCATCATATACCTAGAGTATCAACATGTGGCAGAGTGACTCTGTTTTTATGATCTGTACTGAGATTCCCATTTAAAAGACTTTCAATTCGCAGTTTTCTATGCTCATTTTCACTGGCTGAGTCTTCTGAATCACCTCTTTGATGAATGAACCAGTTCTTTCTATATATTTGAGATTGTACTGTATTCAAGTATCTTGAAGTGTCAGTGACTTCAAATGTTGTGTTTGGTGGTGTGGTAGCCATTGAATTAGTAGGTGACACAGAGTTATTTTTATCTCTTGAAAATGAGTGAGACATTTGTTCATGATGTGGAAGTCTATTTGCTGATGATGTTGGCGATAATGAATCGTTAGTAGAATGTACTGTATTGGTGCACACTTCAAATGCTTGATTTAATGGTAATGATAAAGGTTCTGGACGATGCTTTCTGAATACTGGATGTTGGAACAAATCTAGATTGATTTTACTGTTAGGTTTAGTATTATCAGTATTGTGTTCTTCTTTTGTTATATCAACTTCATGAGCATGAACAGTTTGTTTGTGTTGTCTCAAGTTGTCTAATCTTGAGAACCTTCTCGTACAATGAACACATTCAAAAGGACGTTCACCCGTGTGTTTCCTGATATGTCTTACTAAATGTTCAGATCTTGTAAATGTCATGTTACAGCCTGGATAGCCTTTGCATTGAAAAGTTCTGCTCTTCTGTTTCTTACCTACTGAAAACTCTGATTTTGGTCTTGTGTTCATGCTGGTATCATTAAATGTGTTGTGATTCAATCAAAAAAGTAAATGAATTAAATGGAGAGAAACTAATGAACCAATGATGTGAGTTGATGAACTATAATGAGAATATAAGATTGAACTAGATTGATGGAAGGTGAGGTGATGAGTAACTGATTTATGAAATTTGATTGAGAGGTGTTCCACATGAATACATTTTCATAAGAGCAGATCAAACTTTCTTATATATAGAAAATTTCTTTTACGATATTGTGAGCTGTATGTAAAACAAGAGATTGATTTAGTTAGAACTTAATAGGAAGCATATATATTATATAGGTGTCTCAATTATGAAGATCTCAAATTATTCAAGTTTTAGACGCAGTATCAAAAAAATAAATCATGCAGTTATAAGTTGATAGTACTGTAAGGGGTCTTATAAGTTTTAACTCTGGACTCCTCGAGTCTTGAGTCTTGACCATAGCTTGATTTATATTGTTTTTGAATATACAATTTGTATTCAGTGTACACATGTGTAACACATGAGGTCCTGACTCCTGAGTCCTGGAAGTGACTCCCATGTATCTATTCAAGGTTATGTGGTAGTTTTTGACAAGTATTTATAGATAATTTGAAGTTGAAATGAATATTGACTTTCGAGGAAAGGCCATGTGTGTGATGTGAAATCCTGATGGTGAAGCTACAAGTAGAGGTTCAAACCACATCAAATTAATTATTGAAGTAGGTATACTTTACCTACACAAATCATCTTATTTAACTCTTCTTAATGATATGGGACAATAATAATATCTATTCCCATTGAACTACAGCATGAAGTGATAAACTTTTAGTTTGATGAGATTGACTTGAGATATGTATATAGGCTTGATGGTTTTATAAGATTTTCCGCTTTCAAGTTACAAATCTGAATTTATATAGTGATGTCCATTGTTCACCTCTCCCTGTCTGTCTACCTTCACAATACGTGTTACTTTTGAGAACTTATATATCAGCTTTATAACTTACAATCCCCTTGCTTGATACTCTACCTGGTTTTACTAGATAGTATATACATATTGTAGTATGTACTATAGGATTGATACAACAGTTAATTTAATATTGACCTGGTCAAAATTGAAAAATTTGACACGTTAGAATGGAACGACATTAAAAAGATCTTGAATGCGTTTTTTTCATCCACCTTATGCATGCTTATATTTCATTCAGGAACTATACACAAAATGCACATATGAGTGTATATATGTAGACGTTGTAGTTGTTTAAAACCGTCATGACTCCTTATCGCTATAATTGATTAGACCAGGGCCCTGTATGGTAAAGCACACATGCGAATTTCAGTATAAACTATCAACTATAAATTAGTGGCTACAAATTAAAAGATCGAGAACGGTACACTTTAATGCACATTTCGTACAGTATAATCCCGTTATGATTTGTGGAGCCAAGTTTCAACGTTACATGAGTTATCTAAGAGATTTAGGCCCGAAAAATTTACTCATCATGACTAAGTTTTAAATTAATCTTTCGTATAATTTGAATCTGGGTTCTGGAATCTGGATCACTATAAGATCCATGATCTATATATATATGAAGTTTGAACTATATTTAATTAAGGTATATACTATACATGTGTTCAGTTTGGAACAACTTATATGGAATATTTTCATCTGGACTATACTATTATATTGAATTATCTGGGAAATAATTGGACACAATTTCACCTATATATGAAGTTATAGCGTCTGGATGACCTGTTGAGGAAAACAAAATTTAGTTATACATACCACATAGTACTAAATACAATATAACTGTTGACAATTTTGTAAAGTATAAAACATATATAGCTTATTTATGTCGTGGCGGGAATTAGGAGGAAAGTGGTGAATAGTGAACACTGAACAGCTTGAGCCTTCAGGCTTGAGGCTTGCACCCACTTCGATGAGTGCAAAGAACAATTAATATGACAGAACCCAGATCCTGACTTCTGAGGATGTGCTACGAGTTAAAAACGTACAATCTTCTCTCTAGTCACATATTTGTACTTATAAGGCCCTGCTTTTCCAATGTTGAAAGGCTTTCTTATAGATAATAGGACTCATATATTATAGAGATCTATTTATCCCCTACAGCAGTTTGAGTGTTAGTTTCTAACTGAGGTAAGCAGTTTACTTTGGTTAGACACATATTTATTATTCACCCTCACCAGTCACGACTCACAAACATGCCGCCATTTACAGTTCAGAATTGCAACGTTGTGGATTCTAATTTCTGGAGCTTATTTCTATATATATGCCTATTCACAACGTTAATCAAACTTTGAATTGGATCAAGAATCAAGATTCAATTCAATAGTTTAAATGTTTGATCTCTGAAACTTTACAAGTTCAAGCTGTTATATATTCAATCATTGATTCCAAATTCTTAGCACATTGAAATTACAGAGCTTACCGCTTACGAATCATGATGGGGTAAAAGTTCAAATTTTTTCAAAATGAGCCGTGTCTGATTTAAATTGTTTGATCCAACAATTGACATGATTATTTCTAGTATCACTTGAAGGTGCATATAACATAGTTGATGAATGCAAATAGATTAGAAAATGGATAGATCCAGATTGCAAAGAGCAATATTGAATTTTGAAGTCTTCAAGTAATACTAGTGATGTGATTCAAGATATAGCTGAAACGTATTATACACGATAGTCTCTCAGTCTCTTTCTGACTTATTATTTTAAATAAAATATGAAAATTGTAACAAACCGAAAATTGAAACCTATAAACTGTAAAATAAGGGTTTGATTTTCTTTTGAGGGTATATTCTAAAGTCTAACAAAGTCTTGAGTTGAAAAATACTTTAATACTTTCAAAATCTTTGAATGGGGTCTAAATTTTAATAGGGAAATCTCTCAAAATTAATAACCCAAACTAATTATAACTCATTATGTTCGTGTGAGAGTTTTTTTTATTTGATGCATATTGTGGATCTGATTATTTAGTGTAACTGCTTTCAAAGGTGTTGATATTTCCGAAAAGTAGTGGAGTTACAAATGTTATAAATTTATTGGCTTTAGTGGAATTACAACATTAATCAACTCAACTTCTTATGACATAACACTTAGAAACTTCATTATTGTGAAACATTCTGATCATCATTTAACAGGTGATGAGAGTGATAATTTGTCACTCCTGGGACGAAATAAAATTTAAATCTCAAAATCTATTTATGCTCGAATATTCAAAATCACAATAGATTATGAAGACATTGACCATGTTTCTTTTTCAATGCAATCAAATTTTAATGATATGTTCAGGTCTTCAACATTGATGGATGTCTTTCAAAATACTTTCTTCTCTCATTTTCAATATATTCATCTGCTAATTTTGGTAACAAATATCCTTTTGATTCATTTGTCTTATTGTTTTCAATTTTCTGTAATTCCTTTAATGTTTCAGATCTCCTTGAGTTTGCTAAATCTTTTTCAGTATGTTGATTTTGTGACTTTTGGAAATTTCTCATGTCAATACCTTTGTCAACTTCATTTTCATCATCACTTGAATTTAATTTTTTTTTGAACTTCTTATAACTAGAAGTTATGAATTCTTCTTTATCTTTATACTCATTTCCTTCCAATTCTCTTTCTTTTTGAATTTTCAAACCTTCAACTCTTAATCTATCTTCTTCTCTTTGTTTCTTAGCCAGTAATAAATTATTGATATATTTAGAGTTTGTATCGTTACTGCCTTTTTTTTTAAGTTTATTTTCTCTTGATTCTTGAATTGCTTCATACATTTCATCATATTGATTATTTTCATCATCATAATTATCAATGATTATTTGATTATTCAAAGCTTGTTGTTTTTTGATTTGTTCATTGATTAATTTCTTTTCATTGTTTCGTTGTTGTTGTAAAGATTTTCTTGAATTAAACGTGTTCACTGAGGTTTGTTCTTCTTCACTTCCTGAGTCTGTGTCCTCTTCGAATCCTAAAGCAGCACGAGACATTACAACTGGGTTTGAATTGATCGTAGTATTCAAAGAATGAGATGTATTTTGAACGTGAAAAAAAAGGAAAAATTGGCCCAATTAGGAAAATGTCCTGATTTGGATCAAAGTTTTAGGTGTAGTGTACTAATCAAAACCGTGAAAACTTTACTAAGAAGGCAACTTGGCCGAGTGGTTAAGGCGAAAGACTTGAAATCTTTTGGTATTTTACCGCGCAGGTTCGAGTCCTGCAGTTGTCGTTATGTTTTTTTTATGTTTCAGGATTCTTTTTTTTGTTTTTTAGACATCAAATTTCTATAAATTCAACTTTTTTTCCCTTCACAAGTCAATTAAGCATGAGATTCTTCCAGAAAGTATGGATTGTAATCACTTGCATAGCTGCAATATTTCTTCAGTCAACATCATTCATCAGAGACAAACTAGACAGTATAACTTATGAAAGGCAACTATTCAATCAATTATTTGAAAATTTACAAAAACGTCAATACGATTATAATCCACAGAACATTTTCAAGCCAAAATTAGCATCAAATTCATATTCACAAAAAATACTAATTGATACACATAACGATGACATTGTACTAGAAAGAGAAAATGCAACAATTGTAATGTTGGTTAGAAATTGGGAATTAAATGAAGCTTTAGAATCGATGAGATCTTTAGAAGATAGATTTAATAGAAGATTCAGATATACTTGGACTTTCCTTAATGATGTTGCATTTGATTCTGAATTCATTGAAGCTACGTCACTGATGGCATCAGGTGATACGACATATGGATTAATACCCACTGATGATTGGAATACACCAAATTGGATTAATGAAACTTTATATGAAGAATCTATTAAAAATTTAGTTGAACTTGAAGTTTTATATGCTGAATCTAAATCATATAGAAATATGTGTCGATTTAATTCAGGTTTTTTTTATAAACAAGAATTGTTAGCTAATTACGATTATTATTTTAGAGTTGAACCTGGTGTTAAATATTATTGTGATTTCCAGTATGATCCATTCAAGATAATGAGATTAAACAACAAGAAATATGGGTTTATTATTACGTTATATGAATATGAAGAAACTATTCCATCTTTATTTGATACAGTTATGGATTTTGTTGAAGAAAATCCAAACTATTTACATCCTAATAATTCAATGGATTTTCTAACTGATGTTGAAACGTTTTCTAATATGAAAATTAGAATTGATTTAGCAAATGACTATAATCTATGTCATTTTTGGTCTAATTTTGAAATTGGTGATTTAAATTTCTTTAGATCTGAAATATATAACAAATATTTTGAATATTTAGATGCGAAAGGAGGATTTTACTATGAAAGATGGGGTGATGCTCCTGTTCATTCTTTAGCAGCTTCTTTATTCTTGGATAAAAATGAAATCCATTTTTTTGAAGATATTGGTTATTTCCATGCTCCTTTTGGTAATTGTCCAAGTTCAACCGGTGTAAGGTTGCAAAAGAGATGTATTTGTGATTATAAAGATGAAAGTGTTATTGATGTTGAACAACATAGTTGTTTACCAAGATGGTGGAGAGTTGGAGGAAAAACATTCTTGAAAGAGAAAGGTATTATATAGATAGTTTACACAATGCATTAGATATTCTTAGTTCATTTGTTTTTTATTTCAATGTAAGATTTTATTTCATTTATTGTACAGACATTATATTATTTTAAAATTTTTTTCTAATATGGAGTTTCTAATCTTGCTAATTGATTCAAGATTGTTTGAATTTCAGCATCGGTTTTTTTATCAGCTAAACTTGGTATCAATGTTTTAGCCTCATCAGCTTCATCACAACTTAATGAACCTAGCTGAGCAATTTCAAAAGGATGTAAATTTGAATTTTCTGGAGCTCTTAATAGCTGTTCAACAGCAGAACAAGTTTGTGTATCTTTGAATCTTGCAAACGTTGATAAATAGTCCAATGTTTTCTTCAAGACTTCATTAGCACCAACAGCAATTGCAGCTTTTGCAATTTCATTATTATCATCATCATTATTATTATCATCATCATCGTCATCGTCAATATCTTGTTGATTGGACAGTTCAAGTCTCAGTTGTTGCTCATCCTTGAACTCCCCATTAGGAGTCATAAGTTTTTTTCTTTGCTTCAGTGCTGTTCTTATAATGATTCTTGCTTCTGATAGATTCAGTGTTAGCAAGTCCACCACTTCACCGTCATGGCCAATCTGTTTCAGCCCAAATTCAGGGCCCAAGTTCAAAACTGCTGCATTTTCTTCCTGTTCTTGCGTGGACTTCACAGTTCTTCTTCTGACACCGGAAGTCGAAG
The DNA here is from genome assembly GCA_003708145.3 of Phaffomyces orbus. Lineage (NCBI taxonomy): Eukaryota > Fungi > Ascomycota > Saccharomycetes > Phaffomycetales > Phaffomycetaceae > Phaffomyces > Phaffomyces orbus. The sequence continues at coordinate 772,589 of PPNK03000001.1, forward strand.
TAGAAACGTTCATTTTTCAGTGTCAAATTTAACCACTGTTCAAGCTCTTCTAACAATTTTTCTCATTGAAAAGAAAACAAAAAAAATGACCGGATTTCAGATGTCAATTCCGAGGGGGTTTGAGATCAGAAAAAAACAAAAAAAATTCCCAAATTTGAATTTGTTTTTAAGTGGAAATCTCTATAAAATTGAACTAATTTGAACTAGATTGAACCATTTTGACAGAATTTTACACTCAATTCATTATCATTTATTATAGCATTCGACTCAAACCCTTTAATTAGCCTTGAAACTTTTCTTTCCCGGTCAAATTTGCTGCTTTTTTCCCCTTCCACAGTCAAAATACAACTACCGTCTACACCGTTATCTTACTCCAAAATTGATCACATCCTATTTCTTCGACAATGTCATATCACTACAGTCCTCAGCAACCCTCTTTAGATGACAGAACCCGTATTGGTCAACTACAGAATCCATTGGACCCACAACAGATCCAAATACAATCCCCTAATAAGTTGCAGCAACAACAACAGCAACTAAAATTTTATCAACAACAAAACAATCAAAACCCTGAAATCAAATGGAATAATAGCTATCAACAGAATCAGATACCACAGCTCGTCCCTAATCTGAATAATTCTGAATATTCCACCATGAATTCAAATTATCAGCATCAAGTTAATTCCCCATATACGTCACCAACTAATTCTTTCAAAAATCCATGGTTTAATCAAAAATCTCCTTCAATATCAAACACTCCAATAACTTCAATTCCTCCTTCTTCATCTAATCCACTACCTTCATCTTCAAATACAACTACATCGTCATCAAGTTTATTACAACAAACTCCAACAAGATCCACATTCAATTCTCAACTACCAACAACTTATGAATATGATCCAATGGAAATAGCAAGAAAAAATTCTATAATGTTACCACCATCAAGAGTTGGGGCACCACAACCTCCACAATATCAACTTCAACATCAATTAGAGCACCAGCAACAACATTTGTATCCTTCACATAACTATGATCCTCATAATGAAATAATTAGAAGACAATCAATTGCCACTGTTCAATATTCCAATAACAACAACAATAATAGCACTTTACGATCACCATCCCAATATCTCCCACTATCAAGAAGACAGTCTTATTATCAACATGTGAAACAATTAACTGCACCAACAATGAGAAAAATCAACAAAAACAAGAATGAGTTGAAACCTATCATAAATAAAGTTCCCAAGTATAGAAGAGCTTCCATGGTATCTAATTATATTTCTCCATTACTTTCATTAACAACTGAATTAACAACAACATATTCTTTATGTGATCCAAATTTCCATTATGAAATATCCAAAAATCCAAGAAGGGTATTAACAAAACCAAGTGAAGGTGTTACAAATAATGGATTTGATAATTCTGAAGATGATTATATCTTATACGTTAATGATGTTCTTGGTATCGAAGAAAATAAAAAATATTTGGTTTTGGATATCTTAGGACAAGGTACATTTGCACAAGTTGTTAAATGTCAAAATTTAATAACAAAAGAATTAGTCGCAGTTAAAGTTATTAAATCAAAACCTGCATATATAAATCAATCATTATCAGAAATCTCATTACTAGAGATGGTTAATAATAAAATTGATCCATTAGATAAACATCATTTTTTAAGGATGAAGGATAAATTTATTCATAGAAATCATTTATGTTTAGTTTTTGAATTATTATCATCAAATCTGTTTGAATTAGTTAAACAGAATCGTTATGAAGGTTTAAGTATTAAATTAGTTCGAAATTTTTCCAAACAATTATTAGACTCTTTATGCGTTTTAAAAGATTCAAAGATAATTCATTGTGATTTAAAACCTGAAAATATTTTGTTAATAAGTTCAGATAAACCAGAAATTAAAGTTGTTGATTTTGGTTCAGCTTGTCAAGAAAGAGAAACTTTATACACTTATATTCAATCAAGGTTTTATAGATCTCCAGAAGTTATATTAGGTTTACCATATACTTCATCAATTGATACTTGGTCATTAGGTTGTATCATTGCAGAATTATTTTTAGGATTACCATTATTTCCAGGAAATTCTGAATATGATCAATTGAGTAAAATTATAGCAACTTTTGGATTACCACCAAATTGGATGATTGAAATGGGTAAAAGTTCGAAATTATTTTTAGAAAAAATTGAAGATGAAGAAGTTGATAAATCTTCAAATCCATATAAATTAAAATCATTAGAAAAATATACAAAAGAAAGAAATATTAAAGAAGAACCAGGTAAACAATATTTTACAACAACAAAATTGAATGATTTGATAATCAACTATAAAATGAATAAAAAGACAATGACTTCATCAATGATTGAAAAAGAAATTTCAGATAGAAAATCTTTAGTTCATCTATTATTTGGTTTATTAAATTTGAATCCATTAGAAAGATGGACTCCACAACAAGCTATATTACATCCGTTTATTACTGAACAGCAATTCAATGGTGATTGGTGTCCTCCTGGAACTGGCTTGAAATTGAAGAAGAGGCACCCGAATGGGGAGTGAGAATGAATTATATGAATCTATGACATGTTTAATGATGATGATGGACTGTAGTGTTTTTAGTATCTTTTAATGGATCCAAGTAGGGTCACGAATATCTCTTTCTGAAAAAAAAAAAAAAGTGTTGAAAAATGACTTTAAAGAAGACACAATTCTCATATACAAAGTTAATTCAAAGAAGATGTCAGCTGATCACACAAGAGATCCATGTCCTATTGTCATTCTTAACGATTTCGGTGGTGCTTTTGCCATGGGTGCCATTGGTGGTGTTATCTGGCATGGTATTAAAGGTTTCAGAAACAGTCCATACGGTGAAAGACGTTTAGGTGCCATAAGTGCAATCAAAGCTCGTGCTCCAGTTGTTGGTGGTAATTTTGGTGTTTGGGGTGGTTTATTCTCATTCTATGATTGTTCAGTTAAAGCGATTAGGAAAAGAGAAGATCCATGGAATGCCATCATTGCAGGTTTTTTCGTTGGTGGTTCTTTAGCTATTAGAGGTGGTTGGAGACATTGTAGAAATTCAGCAATCACTTGTGCTTGTTTGTTGGGTATCTTTGAAGGTGTTGGTTTGATGTTCCAACGTTATATGGCATGGCAAAACAAACCTATGGCACCACCACTTCCAGAAGCTCAACCTTTGGCTTAAAGGATTTTGGATGTCGTCATGGAGGAATATCTTAGTGTGTCATGTGTGTGTGTGTGATGTTAATGTTAATGAAGGGGTTTAACTTTTTAATTCATGTTGCTTATGATCAAAAGTGTGAATGTGAGTGGAATCTAACTTGTATATAATTAATTCAATCATTTTTTACCTTGTGTTTGGAGATATATGAGGTGTAAGTTTATGTTTTTGAACTTGGCTTTTGTGTAGTTTTGGAGAATGAGCCCATTAGTAAATAATAGATGAGAGCTGTGAGGTAGTGTGGTTGTGGATTGAAGGTCGAATGAGCTGTATAGAAATGTCTGGTTAATTTTCGATATAATGAATAATGGGTATAACATTTTTACCATGTTCATAGAATTGAAGACTAGTACCTTGATTTCTATCAATTTCAGAATTGTATTATAGAATCTTGTATCATCAACAGCCAACTAACATAGAACTTGATTGTAACTATGAAGTGTATATCAATCTATTAATCCGATTAAATCCGGATGACATAATCATGACATAATATTTCTAGACTTTTCCAAAAAGCCCATCAACATAATTAGTTTACTCTTTACTCTCAACCTTTTCATAGAGTAAAATAAACGTGTATAAACATGTCGGAACTAGACTTTCCAGTTCCAGATCCAAATTTGAAATCAATCATCTCTCATGATACTTTAAAATGGATCTTTGTCGGTGGTAAAGGTGGTGTTGGTAAAACTACTACATCATCATCAATTGCAATTCAATTAGCGTTAAATAACCCACAAAAGGAATATTTATTAATCTCAACTGATCCTGCTCATAATTTATCTGATGCATTTGATGAAAAATTCAATAAAGATGCAAGAAAAGTAACAGGTATGAAAAATTTATCATGTATGGAGATTGATCCATCATCAACATTACAAGATTTATCATCTGAGTTTGATTCTGGTAACAATAACACAAATGATCCATTGAAAGGTATAATGGGAGATATCACTGGTTCTATTCCAGGTATCGATGAAGCGTTATCGTTCATGGAAGTCATTAAACATATTAAAAAACAAACTAAAAAAGATGATAATGATTCAAATCAAATTGCTTATGATACTATTATTTTCGATACAGCACCAACTGGTCATACATTAAGATTTTTACAACTACCACAAACATTGGGGAAATTACTAAGTAAATTCGATGAGATTACTTCAAAATTTGGTGGATTATTGAACAATTTAGGTGGTGGACAACAACAAGGTGATATTGTTGGTAAGATCAATGAATTGAAAGAATTGACTGCTTTAATCAATGAACAATTCACTGATCCAGATATCACTACTTTTGTCGTTGTTTGTATTGCTGAATTCTTATCGTTATATGAAAGTGAAAGATTAATTCAAGAATTGAATTCTTATGGTATTGATGTTAACACTATAGTTGTTAATCAATTATTATTTGCTCAAAATGATGATCCTTGTAAAAGATGTCAATCAAGATCTAAGATTCAAAACAAATATTTAAATGAAATGAATGAATTATATGAAGATTTCCATTTAGTTAAAGTTCCTTTAGTTAATTCTGAAGTTAGAGGTTTACCTAAATTAACAAAATTTTCAAATTTTTTAATCAATCCATATACTCCTGGTGATTCAATTGATTTAGAAGAGAATTAATATAATATAATTTGTGTATGTAACATACTAATAACAGTATAATTGTAAATAATATCATGGTATTCACCTAAAAATTATTAACAAACATTTTCAATTTCAATATCTTGACCATCATTTTCACCTAGATCAGTTTTCAATTTTCTGTTGAACAATTCGAATAAGAATCCAAAACATGCCGTTGTGATTGCACTATCGTATCTTCCCTTTGAAGACTCATCTCTAACAAAAGCATGTTGAGCATCATTAACTTCCATAAATGTCAAATTAACACCATTTTCTCTTAACGTTGATCTGATTAAATCTCTTCCTGATGGGGGAACATGATTATCTAGAGTACCAAAGATCAGGACGTTTTCCAAATTCTTTCTTGATAATTTCTTAGAATTTGATAAAGTATCATCATTTTCGTTTAATCCTAAAGCATGGATATGAATATCAGTTGCGAAAAATCCAACAGTGGCAGTGATTCTTCTATCGTAACCAGCACGGAATGCTAGATGCCCACCGAGACACATCCCTGTGGCACCTACTTTCCCAGAGTAAGTGTCTAAAGATTCCAAATAATCAATTGCTAATCTATTATCTTCATCATAACTTTCCAAAGGTTTCAAACTTTTATACTTATTACCTTTATCAGTGCCCTCGACGTCGTAAGTTAGGGGTTCCCACGACTCGAAGTTATGATAGATGGAAGGAGCAACGACGATGTAACCTTCAGAAGCGATTTTTTTAGCAAATCTAGCAACAGGACCAGTGACTTGATAGATTTCAGAGTACACAATGACACCTGGGAATTTAGCCCTTGGATAGTTTGGGATTTTAGGGTGGAAAGTGAAGAGTCTCAGTGTTGAGTCGTACGAAGTCTGAACGTCGTGGTGTCCTTCTGTGATGAGCATCGTGAGATGGGTACTAATACTACTAATCAATGAGTACTAAGTGAGTATTATTCTAAAACCGAATATATCCGAAAAACGAAAATTTTTTATCTTTTTTCTTCCAAATTTGTCTTTAATTTCTCCTAAACAAATCTTTTCAGACTATTTAAACACTCTCAAATCAGTCAAATGTCAACTAAATCAATCAATCTGCCTCTATTAACCTGGAAAGACCCAGTCCAATCCGGTAAGGTCTTCGGTGGGATCATTGCTGCTTTAATCCTATTGAAATCAGTCAATTTGTTATCTTTATTCTTCAGATTATCTTCATTAATTTTAGCAATTAGCGCAACTGCTGAATATGGTGGTAAATTAATTTTAGGTCAAGGTTTAGTCACTAAATTCAGACCAGCCAAACTATCAACTTCATTCTCTTCAAGAACAGCTGAATTCGTACAATCATTTACTAAAGAGTTACCAACTCTGGAAACTGAAGGTCAGGAATTGTTATATTCAATCAATATTGAAAAAACATTGAAATCAGCAGGTTTATTCTACGTCCTATATAAAATCACCTCTTGGATTTCTTTATACAACTTGATCTTCACCTCTGTTGTCTTATCATTCACATTACCATTTATTTATGAAAAATATCAAACTGAAATCAACGCCAGTTTAAAACAAGCTACCACCATTGCCACTGAAAAATTAAACGAAACTTCTAAAATCGTTAATGAGAAAGCTGCTCCTTATTTGAAACAAGCTGATGAAAAACTAGGTCCTGTTTCCAAGTTTATTAAAGAAAAATATCAAATCAGAACTGCTTCAACAACAGTTGCTGCCGAGGAAAGAGTGTCTTCTGCTTTCACTTCTTCATCAGCCGCCAACACCACTGCCACCACTAAGAAAGCTGCTTCTACTCCTTCATTCGAATCTAAAACCGTCGAAGTTCCTGTTGAAGTTCCAGTCGTTGAAACTGCTAAACCTGTCAAATCAACTCTATCATTCCCAGAAGTTCCAAACGTTGAACCAAAACTGAAATCTGACAACTCATTCGTTGAACAAGTCAAAGAAGTTGCTAATGATAACAACGTTGATCTTGATGATTTGAAAAATGATTTATTGAAGAACAAAGAAGCTGCTATCAATTTTTAAAAATCTTTTCTACTTCATATACTTAAAAAAAAAAAAGATAGAAAACTAGCAATTTACTCTAGTTTTTTTATTTTGGTTTTTGTTTCACATTCTGATATTGTCTTTTTATACTATTATCGTTTACTTTTAAGCTTGGATCACCCTATACACTCATTATATAAATAAAAAGATATTCTCTTTTTATGTACATTCGTATCAGTCTAAAAAAAGTGTAATAGATCACACGACAGTTTACTTCTTATAAACTCTTATCTTTAACAATAATGCATAACCATTTAAAGTATATATATATATATAGTCATGACAAATATAAACAAGATTGTTATTGATAAGAAAAAGTGTTGCTTTATATTTACAAATTGCTCTATTTCTGAACACCTGAAGAAACTTCTAAATCTTCTGAAATATAACCATGAACATTTTCATGTAAATCACTATCTTTCAAAGCCAATTGTTCTTCAGTCCATAAAGGAGCTTCAGCGACATATCCTTCAACACCAACGTTACATAAACCACCCATTGCTTCTAAATCTTTGATTCTTGGTAATGATAACTCTTTATAAATAGATTCAATTGATTCAATTAAAACATCTGATAAATCATTGAAATGACCAGGAGTTGGTGTAATTCTTAACCTTTCAGTACCTCTTGCAACAGTTGGGAAATTGATAGCTTGAACGTAAATTCTAAACTTATCCATCAATAAATCAGATGCTTGTTTAGCCTTTGAAGCATCACCAATGACAACAGGAACAATATGAGAAGGATTTGGCATAACAGGAACTCCAATGTTGAATAATTGTTCCTTAACGTAATTAGTATGGAATTGCTGTAATTGTCTATCAACTAAAGTTTGACGTTGATATCTAATTGCTTCAGCTGCACCAGCCATAACTGCAGGTGGTAAAGTTGTAGTGAAAATAAAACCAGGAGCATATGATCTTAACCAATCGATAATAGTACTATTAGCAGCAACATAACCACCAACAGTACCGAATGATTTACCTAAAGTTGCAGTGATGATATCAACTCTATCCATTGTTGTTTTAAAATTTGGTGATTTAATACCAGTTTCTAAATGTGCTTGGAAATCAAAATGTTCAGCAACACCAGCACCATGTGGACCATATAACCCGACAGCATGAACTTCATCTAAGAAAGTTAATGCACCGTATTTATCAGCTAAATCACAAATAGCAGGGATATTTGCAACAGAACCAGACATTGAATAAACTGATTCAAATGCAATTAATTTTGGTGTTGATTTAGGATATTTTGATAATCTTTCTTCTAAATCAACTAAATCATTATGTTTGAAAATTTCCTTTTTAGATCTTGAATTTTTAATACCTATAATCATGGAAGCATGATTGGATTCATCACTAAAGATGACTAAACCTGGTAATTTTTGACCTAATAACGTTAAAACGGCATCATTAGCAACAAAACATGATGAAAACACTAACGCAGCTTCCTTCTTATGTAATGTCGCAATCTCTGCTTCTAAATTGATACCATGTTTATTATGCCCCGCAATGTTACGGGTACCACCTGCACCTGCACCGTATTTATCTAAAGTTTCATGCATTTTGGCAATGACTTGAGGGTTTTTACCCATTGCTAAATAATCGTTTGAACACCAGACAGTAACTTTATCATCTTCCAATTTTCTATGAGCTAATGGAAATTCTTTAGCTAAACGATTAATATTATTGAAAAATCTATAAGAGTTATCTCTTCTTTTTTTCGAAACTTCCTCTTCGAATAAACCTTCATAATCAAAAGCCTCCTCTTGAGTCGATGAGTTATTTAAGACGATAGAATCTTCTTCAGCAGTAGCCACTTGAGCTCTTGAAGTTGAAGTTGAATGATAAGATCTTAAAGCTGGACCCATGACTGGACAACGAGCAGCTTTTGTGGTTAAACTTGAGTGTGCAGTTCTTAAAGACGCAATGGAGTTCACCTTGACGTTGTGTGCCATGAATGGACACATTCTAGCGGATTGTTTAGCTAAGGCTTCCATCCTTTACTGAATTGTTGATGAGTTTTGTTAAAGAAGTAAAAAATTTTCCTTTTTTTTTTTAGTGTGAGTCTTTTAAAAGATACGGGATTTGGCACATTGATTTCGATGATTTGACTGAGGAATCCAGGAATCTTCGTATATAGTCTCTGGGTCTCCATGAGTGTGTTGTTGGCGTAGAGAATTACTAGTATATTCACAGAAATCACCGTTTGTTTATTCCTTTTCAGGACAATTATTCCACCATATATTTAAGACCTCATCTCATCTGTTTAAGCTTAAAAAATTCCGGTTAGTAAACTGGAAATTATGATTGGTTCACTACAAAAAAGATATCATTTTGGGATACATTGTACATTTAGAAGATGAAGACTTGATCATCGCCCTTAGATGGAGTATTAACAGCTTTGAATCCCAATTCTTCAGTGATTTCAATCATGGAATCTTTTAAGCCTTTTGGTCCACATATCAATATTCTTGAATCATCTGAAGGTTTAGGAAGATAACGTTCAACTAATTCCTTAGTGATGTAACCAACATCACCTTTCCAGTTTTCATCTGGTTTGTTTAAAACGTAATGGATGTCAAAATATGGATACTTCTCATTTAAATAATCCAATTCATCCTTCAATAGAATATCATTTTCAGTTTCATTACAATAAATCAATGAAACTTTAGTTATATCCTCAGGGGTAGTCGTGATAGCACTCAAAACTTGTAAGATAGGGGTGATACCTGATCCACCAGCAACAATACCTATTTCTTTAACATGATTAGTCTCATAATGAAATCTACCAACTGGACCTTTGAATTTAACAGTTTTACCAGGTGTTAAAGAGGCAAAAAATTTAGAAACATTACCTTCAGGATACGATTTAACTAATAAATCCAAAGCACCTTGTTCTAAACTTGATGAAATTGGTGTATAATATCTAATTGCATCATCCACTTGAACTGCCAAATGATGACCAACTGGAATGCTCAAAGTTTCTGTTTCTCTCTTTAACTTAAACCTATAAATGGCTGTGTTCTTTGACACGATTGTTTGATCAATCAACTCTAAATTGGTCCATCTATCAGGAAAAATACTTTGTCTTCTATTATAAGCACTGATGAATCTATATGCTAAAAATGCTAATAAAATACCACCGGAATAAGGTAAATATCTCCAGTCAATTATACAAGTACCAATGACGACTAAAGCTGAAGGAATGTAGATTCCATGAAGAGGTTCCTTCAACAAATCGTTCTTATCTTCGACTTTATTCATTAAAATCAATCTTGTTAATAGTTTTGTTGATGAGCAATCAAAAATAATTCAATTTTTGCCAGAAATACCGAATTTTATAGGAAAGACAGAAAAAGTCCACAGAAAAATATTGTGACAGCTTATGAGAAAAGAAAACTCTTAATTGTACATTATAGAGATTATATATACTTCAGTGTTCATCCCCAGATCATTTTTTTAAATTTGTACTCAATTCCATCAACAAAATCGGTGAATTGATTCAATTTAGCAGCATCTTTTAACGTCAAGATATCTTGTGCTTCTAATAAACAACTCGATGTGAAAGTCTTTGACATTAAATTGATGATATGTTTAACTTTTGAATATTCCATATTTTTAGGAAATTTAACTGCGAAAAAGGGGTCTGTTTCTTTATCGTTCCCACTTTTCAAAATGAATTTTAATCCAATATTTCTTTCTGGATTCTTAACTATTGATTCATTATGAACCCCATTGATTCCATTTTTGAAATAAACTCCATATTGTAATGTCTTTATATCTTCAATATTAATCTTAAGCAAATCGTTAATCTCTTCGTTATTGTTAAACGTAATGAAATTAATTGCTTTATTGGTTAAAACTATCCAAATATCATCATTATTAACATTTTTTTTATCATTATTGGGTTTAACTAACCTTAATTCATTTAATTTCATTGATGATTCAAATCCATTCCAAATATCAACTAACACAGAATGAGAGATTTCACGATCATTCAATTTCAATTCTTCAATTAATAATGCTCTTTTTTTGGTTTCTTTCAATCCTGTAACATCAATCTTAGAATCTAAAACATTAAACGATCTTTCAAATTCAATAAAGACTTCTTTCCCTCTAATTCCAATCAAAAATTCAATGACACATTGTTTGAAATAATCACTGATATATCCCGAATAATATCTATTCATTGTCAACCATGCATCTTGCATTAACCCCTTGTAGTTCCTTTTAGATGTTCTTGTATAATCACCTTTCAAAGCATTAGTACCTGAATATTGTCTTGAGATAAAATCTCCGTTATCTGCCCAAAGGTTATTGAAATCATTTTGAAACGATTGTTGATCAATTGGTGATATATTATACTTCACAAACATGGCTTTGACTAGCAAATATTCAACAAGGAATTTAGACACAAGATTGGTTCTATCTAAACAATCAATACAATTAATTCTGAAAACACCTGTTTGTTTATGATTATTCAAAGAATCGAAGTATCCATTCGTTAAAAGTTGCTCTTCAACTGAATTTTTATTACTGAATTTTTCATCAAGAATTTTAACAACATTATCAAATTTCATATTTGGACAAACTTTATGGAAATCAAACCATGCTATATTGACATCATTCTCATTAGCAATATTGAAAAATGATTCTCCTATTTCTGATTCTCTTTTAGATCTTTCAACTAATGAAATACATGAAATTTGACCATATGAATTTTTCAAGTTCTCAAAATGTTGTTGAAATGCATTTATTGTATCTTTATCATCAATTTTTTTAGTTAAATATGGGACAGGTTTCAAATTTGAAGCATCTTGAGAGAAAAATAATGGTATTGAACCTCTAATTAGATCAAATTTACAAAATAAATTCACTGGTTCATCTTTCAATAATTCATATTCTTTTAATAGGAAAATCTGTGACGTATGAATGAAATTGGCAACATTGGCATTATCATCAATACCTCTTCTTAAATATCTTAATCCTGCTCTCTTGATGCTTCTTTTAGAAATCAATAGTATTTGTGAAGTTTTTATAGATGAGGTATGTTTGATGTTTAATTTTATCTCAATTGAATTGACAAACCCTTGAATCAGGATCTTGAATGGAGTTTTGATGTTATTTTTTTGAAGCTTTTTAGTTATGAATTTATTGTACCAAAATGAATTATCTAGATTGGTATTATCTTCATTAATTATTTCATCATCTTTGAAAATAATTGATTTTGATAAATTTAATTGATCTGAATAGTAAAAATCTTTCGAATTATAAAAACTTGACAATTGTTTTTCAAATTTATTTAACATGGTGCTTGAAATGTCTTTGTAAATAGATTTTTCTCTTCTATTATTAAGTGGTGGTTTTCTTAGTGTTATTGATCTTCTCATTTTGATTGAATTATTTGTTTCATCATCATTTACATTCAAATCAGTGGAACTAACATTTGTCGAAGAAACTGGTGAATCCATTGAGTAAGCTTCTTCGTTACCAGTTTGTTGGACTGCTTTTTTATAAAGTGATAAAGAAGCACTTGATTTTAAATCATCTGCATATATCCCTAACTTACTGAATAAGATATCCTTATTTTTCTTCATTTGATCAACAATTGTATTCTTATTATCCCTCATTTCTTCATCTGATCGTTTAGTTTCCTTCTCATCATCAACATCAACGTGATTGAAAGTACGTTTACATAATTCATACTTTAATGGAATGACAATTGTTTTCAAAACCCTCCATATGATAACCCCATCGTACTCGAACACAGATTCTTGTTCACTTATAGCAATAAGATATCCAGGTCCTATATCCACAATCCCTATTATACCATAAACTTGTAAATCTGAACCTAGTGGAGAAATAGATTCTGATTCATCATCTATGTTGACAGTTTCATTGAACTCAGAGATTGATAAATCTTTGAAATTGATGAAAGAGGTATGTGATTCTGATGTCAATGAAATACCATTCTTGAACAATGAGATGGATGTCATTACTAACTCCATTATTTGGTAAATGGAATATGCATATTTTTTTTTCAAGTATAATTTATTTTAAAATCTGTACAAAAAATCTTTCTTATCGTATTTTAATTGATGCATTTATCTTCATCTAAATTCTGCTTAACTTTACTTATGTTTGTGGGCTTTAAACTGGTCCTGGAATGCATTTTTGGCATAGAAATCTAAAAACCCAAATTTTTTCTATTTCTCAATATACCGATTGGAGCAGTATTTCATGGTGAGAAGAAAGAGGAAAACAGCTCTTATGGCCAAGTTGGTAAGGCGCCACACTAGTAATGTGGCGATCCTCAGTTCGACTCTGAGTGAGAGCATATTTTTTTTCATTTCAGTGAGACACTTTTTTTTTTGAGATATCTTTTTAACTATGTTTCATCTTCAGGGAATCAGTACGTGTAGACTCTACGTAGCTGACTCGTATTATAAAGTAGGAACACATCAATTTTAATTGTGTATTTGTATTAAGCTAATTACTATAATGTGTCAACCTAATATCATAACCTTTCCATAATAGGAAAAATGTAAACAAACTACTCGAAAATTTAGATTGAATACAGAATTGATATAAAGTACTCGGATTGAAGAGACAATATAGGACACACATATGAACACAACCGTACAAGTGCAATGTTCAGGAATTGCGGAATCGACAGGTCGTCAATGCAAGAAAAGAGTTGAAGCTAACGTTAAGTATTGTCATTATCACATCAATCAATGCACCAATACCACACTTACTAAGAATATCAACATATCGTACAGTTCATTTAATCCTTCTAAATATCAAACAGGGTTCATTTACGTGTATACGCTACATCACTTAATGGATGATAAACCAAGGAAGGAGGATTGGTTAAGATATCAGAAACTTGGAAATGACACTAAAATTACCGATTTCAATCCAAAGCATCATGTTTTGATAAAAGTGGGACTTACCACCAAGACAGTGGCGAAAAGGATCAATGAATGGGAAAATCAATGTAAACATAAACTGATTGTTCTTGGTCCTAAATGTGGTAGAAAGGAAACTACAGAGAATGTTTTAATTAGGGCATTCAGAAAGCTCTGTGTAAAGGATGATCAATTAATGTTTGAAAACTATAAAGAATCAGCAAGTGGGTTTCATAGTATGCGTAATCTGGGAGTTATTGAAAAGGCTATACATAATGAACTACGGAAAAGATATGGACATGGTGATATGATTTGTTATGGATGTAATAACAATACAAATATTAATGCCAAAAAATTGAACTATAATATTCACGTTGAATGGTTTTTGATACCCAGAAAAGAGTTAAATAATGTTTTTAAATTAATTGATGATACTATAAGTATGATGAATAGGTGAAGAAATTGAATTGATATATATTAGGTTTAGTACAAGAAGAAAAACATTGAGCAGTTCAAATAAAATATCATAATATACAACGTTAAAACAACTCATTAAATCATATGAGGCATATACCTAATCATCATTAACTGAATTAACATTCAAGACATATTGATAAATAAATGCAGTAGCTTCAATAACGGCATTAAATTCAACATGTTCATCAATACTATGAATTCCTGATTTTGGACTAACAGCCACTCTTGTTGGATTGAATCTGTAAATGTTTCTAGTTAAATCAGTATATCTTTTAGTATCAGTATTACCAGGCATTAAGAATGGGGTAACGTGTAGGGATTCATTATCTTTGAAAATAGAACCTTCATATAAATGTCTTAAAGTACCTGCTAAAACTTCCCATGATAAACCTTCACTTGGTGATGCAGGTAGAGCTTCAATTGGTTCGTCAATAGTCACATTGAAATAACCTCTTGGAGTAGTATCAACCAATGTTTCACCTTCGTAACTAATACCTAAATCGAATTCATCAGCGACTAGTTTGACGTATTTTAAGATATGTTCAATAGTGTGATTTAATGAACTATCTGGGGTGATTCTTGAATTGAAAATAAATGATGAATGTTCAGGTAATGAATTTGATTTGAAACCACCTTGAATGACATCAATTGCTTGAGTTGTTTTAATTAATAGTAAACCAATTTTATTCTTTGAAACCCAATCAATGACGATTTTTTTAGAATTTTCATCAAATTGAGCTCTTAAGATATGATTTTTCAAAGATTCTGGTAATTTTTTAGAAACTTTTGCTAATTCTTGTAAGAAATTTAAAACAGGATTTTTTTCAGTGAAATAAGCTTCAAATTGATTATTTTCAATTAATGTAACTAATTTTGAAAGAATACCAATGTTTGTATGTTTTGGAGGCATTGACGAATGACCCCCTGGAGTATGTAAGCCAACACTGATATCAATATGACCTTTTTCTGTAGTAGCTGGTAATGCAAACCATTCTCCTGCAAAATGAGCAATTGGTGGACCTTCATCTAAGATAGCAAAAATAGAATCTTTACCATATCTTGAGTAGACTGTATGGTTTATAGATGCAGCACCATGACCACCACTTTCTTCATCATAACCAAAACCCATCAAAATAGTTCTTTCTGGTTTGAAACCATTCTCTAATAAAGTTTCAATTGCTTGTAACTCACTAATTAACAACAATTTACAATCTATAGAACCACGACCCCACACGTTAGTACCATCATAATAAGCTTCATATGGATGATAAGTCCATTTACTCATTGCGGCTTCATCGACAGGAACGACATCTTGATGGGCAGCTAAGAATAAAGGTTTTAAATCTTTATTTGAACCTTCCCATGTGAATAATAAGTTGACACCTTGAGGTTTTTCAAGTTTTAAATTTGAATGAATTAAAGGGAAAGCATTAGCAAGATATTCATGAAATTTATAAAATTGTTCAGCTGCTTCTTCAGTGACATCATGGACGTTGATATCGTTTGTAGCTAAAGATGGATCTTTATCAAATGATTCGGTTTTAACTCTGATTGCTCCTTGATATCTGGCTAATAACGAATCATGGAATGATTGATCGAATAAGATAGTATCAATTTCAGATTCTAAAGGTTTATAATTTGATGACAATGGAGGATATGGTTTTTTATCTTTCAATTCTTGAACTTTTTGTAATATTTCAGCTTCTAATTGAGGGTCAAGTGGTTGAACAGCAGAAAGTGGGAAGAATTCGTTATATTTTTGATAACCAAACAAAGCTAAAGGGTACAATAGAGCGAATACAATGGCCAATTGTATGGCTGTACTAATGAATGCTCTTGACATTGAATTGAGTGAATTTGATGAGTATAGAGAAAGTTTGAAAAATTTCGGAGATTTAGATATTTATAAGTTAAATTTTAAAATAATAATTGTACATTAAAGTGTTTATGAATTATGTGGGACGGATTTAGATATGTGTAATTGATTGTTAGAGGACTTTTGGTCGAGGAATCGATGGAGATTGAGAGTGTGGAGAGCGAGATGTTGTAGTGGTTTATAAATGTAGACCATAGTAATTTACTATCAGTTGGAACAATGTGGAAGATTTAATTATCATCAAGTTAATATTCTAATACACTTCCACTTAATGATACATATCAGTCTCAGAAGAGTAAATTATAGCAATCTTATTTTTCCCTGATAAATGAAATTAAAAATCGGAGTTGAGTCTTGACCAAGTTGATGATTACCATATAGTCTATTGAAAATTGATAGCTTCATAAGTATTGAATTTGAAGCACCATAAAAGAATCAATTGAGTTCATTCTTTCTGCTTTCAAAGGTATTCACGGTCTTAATCGGATTTTAGATAAAAATGATGACATAATAAATTACGTAATATAATTACATTTCCGAGGTTGGTCACGTGAGAATCCGCGGAACAGATTTTTTTTTCCAGTAATTTTTTTTTTCAGTGATTTGAATGAATGAGTTAGTTATCATTAACCAGTAAATCATACAATATAATGAGACCGTTATTGTTGAAAGGGCATGAACGTTCTCTGACCCAAGTCAAATTCAACCGTGAAGGTGATTTAATTTTCACAGTCGCTAAAGATGATCAAGCTTCTGTTTGGTTTTCATTCAACGGTGAACGTTTAGGTACTTTCACAGGTCATGCTGGTACTATTTGGACAATTGACATTGATGATGAAACCAAATTCGCTATTACTGGGTCTGCTGACATGTCTGTTAAATTATGGAACATATGTAATGGTGAATGTTTTTATACTTGGAATTTTAACGTTCCTATTAGAAAAGCTGAATTTAATCAAACAAATGATAAATTTTTAGTAATCACTGATGAGGTTATGGGTCATAAAGGTACTATTTCGATTTTTAATTTGAATAGATCAAACCCATCAAATCAGAATGATGAACCAATCTTAGTCATTCCTACAAGAGAAGGTGTTTCAAAGGCTTCTGTTGCTGGTTGGTCATATAATGATGCATTTATTATTGCTGGTCATAGTGATGGTACCATTTCAAAATATGATGCTCACACTGGCGAATTAATATCATCTATCAAGGAACATGAAGGTCTAGTCACTGATTTACAATTCTCAGAAGATAAAACTTATTTCATCACTTCATCAAAGGATAAATCTTCAAGAATCTTTGATATTGATAATTTAAACGTTTTGAAGAAATTCGAAACTGATGCACCATTGAACACTGCTGCAATAACACCTGTGAAAGATTTCGTCATCTTAGGAGGTGGTCAAGAGGCAAGAGATGTCACAACAACTTCTTCAAGTCAAGGTAAATTCGAAGCAAGATTTTTCCATAAAATCTTTGAAGATGAAATCGGTAGAGTTAAAGGTCATTTCGGTCCTTTGAATTGTATTGCTGTTCATCCAAAGGGTACTGGTTATGCATCTGGTGGGGAAGATGGTTATGTTAGAGTTCATACTTTTGATAAATCTTATTTTGATTTCAAATATGATGTGGAAATCACTGCTGAAGCAGCTGCTCATATTGAAGCATAAAGGGATTAGTCGGTATATAAATAAAAAAAATCATTTGTACATTAAATTAAAGAGTAATTACATTATTATTACATGACATTGTATTTTACTTCATTATTCGTATATGTATTCTATCAGTAACTAATATGGTTTTCTATAATCTATTTACCAGCAGCAGCTTTTCTAGCATCGGCTGTATCATACGGTTAGCATTATGAAAAGATAATATATGGAATTGTAGAGGTATCTACCACTCACCTTCTGCCTGTTTCTTTCTCATTATTTCAGCTTGTTCTTCTAAACGTTTTTTTGGATCACCTTCCATTTTCTTCTTTTGCGCAGCTAGTTTCTTGTTGTTTTTTTCACGAGCTTTCTCTCTTTGATTACCACGACTCATGTTGTTGAAATGGATTTTCGTCTTCCCAATACCACTAATGTGTTATTTGTGTGTGTAAATTGGTGAAAGAAAATGATTTTTTTTGCAGACTCGATTCGGACACGGCGAACATATCAACAGCCCATTTAATACCAGAAGAGTAGTGGTTATTGTCGTTACAAACTGACCCGTTAAACGTAAAATGAGTGAAGAATTGACCCCTGAGCAGAAACTAGAGGCTGCTAAAAAGAAAGTGAGTAGTGATTTCTGAGCAACATGGCTCTCTTTGGAAGAAATACTGACCGGTATCTAGTATGAAATGATCAAAAAGAAGAATAAGAAGAAGAGTAAGAAGGTTGTTAGGTCTGGAGAAGAAGAGGAGAAGGTTGGAGACATAAAGGATAAAGAAGGGGAGGCTAAAGATGAACATGACAAAGAAGATGAAAAAGCAGAAGTTGAAGAAGGTGAAGAAGTTGCTGAAGATGTTGTTCAACCACAGAAGGAAGAAACACAAGAATCTGAAAAAGAAGAAGCAGAAGTCAAAGAGTTGAAACAAGATGCTGAAGGTGTTGAAGAAGAATCCAAAGAACTTGAATCAGAAGTACCAGAAATCGATACCAAAGAACCAAAAGTTGAAGCCACAGAAGAAGTCAATGAAGTGAAAGTTGATGAACCAATTGAAGCACCAGAATCAAAAGTTGATGAAATCTCTGCAAAATTAGAACTTACTGGACTTGACGATGAAGAATTACTTGAAGATCAATCATTAACACAAGAAGTGATTCCAGAAGAAATAAAACAAAACAGGAAAGAACAAGAAGTCGACTCCTTGTTCCCAGATTCAAATCAATCCTTTTTAGAAACTCTCAAGACTCCAGACTTATCCAAACAGGAGCAAAGAATCAATGATTTACTAAAAGAAAATGAATCATTAAAAAGTGAATTAAAATCATTGAAATTATTAAAATTAGATCATTTAGAACAAATTGAAACATTGACTTTACGGGTTGAAGATCTACAAAATAAACTTACTAGACAATCTTTGAATTCATCAAATGCAAAACCTCACAGTATCAATGATAACAATTATCAACAGTTTTCAGGCTATGATGAAGATAATTTCACATTATCACCATCACCATCGTATCAACAACAAGATTACCTAAATCAACAACAACAACAATTCCATTCCAATATATCACCTTTTGCAAATGACACAAATATTCAAAAGATCAAAGCTAATTTACAACAGTATAAAGGTTGGAATATAAACATGACGAATTGGAGAAGTATTGGTGAAGGTCTTATCGTTAAACTATAACCCACTACAGTTGTAACAATACACATATGGTCTAATTATTCTTTTCATGTATTTACAAGTATTCATGTAGGTATATCAAATCAGGACTAGTTAACTAATACGACATAATACCTCGACATTTTTTCTATGTTCTGCAACTGCCTGGTTCAGATCCAAAACTTCGTCGGTGTGGTTACATCTGACAAGGACCAACTCACTTGGGGTCAATGGTTTGATATTTCTGACTAATTTACCATTTGCTAAAGATTTTAACTCTTCTGGTTTTAAATGAATTCTTAAGCTTGGTTTTGAAATCAGTTGGAATTTGGACAAGACTGGTCTAGAGTCTCTGTATTTTAATCCTAGCCATAGTCTTCTAGTTGAGATATTATCCGGAGTGACCTCAGTTGGAACGGTGTCTGGACCTTGGATTGAACCTCTTTGGATCGATGAAATGAAACCTTGATTGTATAAATGGGAAGCCACTTGTAAGTGAAGTTTTGTGTATGGAATGGAGGTCGACGTCAAGTGCACTCTGGTGACGTTCTGGAGATGTGCTGCAACGTTTGCCAGTTTGACTAGAGACATTTTTCTATTGATTGCAGTGTGTTTAGTTTGGTTCTCTCTCACTAATTTCTTTCCAACTTTTTTTTCTTCCCATCAAGAAGCCCCGTCCGGGCCACTCAAATCTTTTATAATATTTAAGAGAGAGACATAAGATATTCACTTCACCATTTACAAGGAAATGCTCAGATCAGTGCTCAGACCAATCACATCCAAGAGAGTGTCCTTTGTGGCACCATCCAGGCTCTCGAGTCTGCGCTTCAACAGCTCAAATTCCAACAAGAACAAGAACACTGTTGACTTTAGAACATTCATCTCTGTATCAATCATCGCATCAATTCTATTAACACAAGTCGTTGATGCCGTGTTGAAAGAGAAACCAAGAGGTCAAAGAAGCGGGATGTCGGAAGCAGAATACTATAAACAGCAGCAAAGATTGAGGAGGAAAGTCGCTTTATTCACTCCAGAAGCCAAACAAGTTGTCGTATTCAAAGATGGTGATGTTTCTAAAGATTTAAACGTTGAAGAATTGAACAAAAATGACATTGAAGTTATTGATCCCTTGGATTTGGTCGAAGCTGAAAAGAAAGATGAATCAAGTAAATATTTCGATTTATTAAACGATTCTAGTTTGACTGAATTACCAAGAGGGTTAACTGTGGAATTAATAGGTAAAGCATTAACAAATTCTACAAATGAAAGATTTTTGATCATTGGATTCCCAAAGGATGTTAAAGAGTCAATTCAGTTCGAAGATAAGATCGTCACTATCAAAAATCTTGTGATTCATCAAAATAATGAAAATAACGATGATGTTTTCAAGTATTATAAAACTGTTAATAAATCTAAAATCATTGAGAATGTCGATGATATCACTTCATTATTCTAGAATCGAAGATTTGTGTTTATAGAGAAAATTGAATGTATGGCTTGTAAATATTATACAAAGAAGTCCTCTGGAATCTTGAATTCAATTCCACAATTCAATGCGAATTTCAAATCACTATCACTGAAATCATTCTCTCTACCAGCTGCATCACCAATATATAACACATTCTTCAAATCCAACTCCCCATCTCCACTCTTGATATGATCACTCTGGAACTCTTTAAACATTCCAATCTCTGGTTTCCTAAAGTTAGTAAAATGTTCACTATCAACACCTTTCTTGATAGATTTACTCGATTGTTTAACACTTGAATAGATCCACACGTTTTCAATACCAGCTTCGTTCAATTTCTTCAAGATCTTATGAATCTTCAGCATCAATTTATATAAACTTTTAGAATCTGGAGTATCTGAGATAACACCACCTTGGTTTGTGAATATCACAATCGTGTTACCAGATTCATGCAATTCAATCAATTTAGTTAAAACTGTATCGGAACACCAGACCCAATCGTCAGCATCAGTGCCAAATGTTTTCCCTGATTTCGTTTTTATAAGTGTAGAATCTAAATCAAATGCAAATATCTTGCCCTTTATTCGAGAGTCCTTTGGTGTTATCTTGATCAAGTTCTCCCTGATGTGATAATGGTGGGTCTTGGATTTTATTGGTGAAATCACTGATTTCAACGTAGTTTTCAAGGGAAGTGATGACTTGTAAGATATTGATTTCGAAGCAATGGTCTTCTTGCCCAATTGACTTAATATATCTTTCATTACTATCAATATCTATTAATATTTTATATAGTACCGGTTGTGAGCTCAAACGATTATATTTTTTTGATCTCATCTCCAAAACTAAACTAATCACATAAAAAATATACCTAACTGAACTTGTATTATGGCTTTTGGTAGAAGGACTTGGGATAGAGAGGAATACAGCAAACAAGCCAAACTTCGAAGAGAGAAGAATGATTCTAATCAACCTGTTGTTAAAAAACCAACGATTTCAAGAGATTCAATAAATTTCAACAAAGATTTAAATAAAAGACAGATAATAACGGGTAGTGTATTAAATACAAAGGGTAAATCGTTTGGGTTTTATTGTAATGTTTGTGATTTGACGTTTAAAGATAATTTGAAGTTCATTGATCATTTGAATTCAAAACCTCATTTGATCAATTGTGGTGAATATGGAAACCATAAAAGAAATGTCACTTTAGATGAAGTCAAAGAAAGGTATGAAATGTTATGTAGAAAAATAGATGGGATTAAAGAAGTCAAACAGAAGAAACCAGTCAAGAAACAAGAGGTTATAAGTAATCAAGATAATGAAATAAGTTCAATAATGGGATTTAATGGGTTTGCATCAACAAAGAAATGAATTTATAATGAAAAATAACATAAAACTAATTTATTATTAAAGAACTCTTTACTGTAATAATTTAATCTATATGGATTTTCATTTTTTCAAATAAGATTCATTACAAAGAACATGAATCTACAACAAAGATCCAATGATCTCATATTTCAACAAAAAATATTGTTGTCATCACATTGTTAATTCTCTTTTTAAAATCATTAAATTAAAACCATTATTTATATATAATATAACACCCCTATTTTAATTTTAATCAGTTTATTCGTCTTTGACAATAGTACCTTTAGCAGAAACGTAAATACCATCCAAGAATTTTCTGATATCTTTGTTTCTAACTCTACAGATTTGTTGAATATCAGCAGCAGTTTGAGAGACATCTTCAACAGAGTTACCAGATAAAGTGATTTCATCTTTTTGGTTAGCAGCAAATGAAACTTCAACACCTTCTCTAACTTTAACTAATCTAACGTTTTTGTCACCTAAGAAATTTCTAATTTCAACGTAGTTGGAACCATCTTTTTCAACAGTGTTAACGTTAATTGGGAAATGCGCATAAACGTATTTCAATTTATATTCGAAACCTTTAGTGACACCGGTAATCAAGTTAGAAACTAATGATTTAACAGTGTTTAAAGCAGCAACGTGTTTTCTATCACCATTGTGGACAGTAACTTGAATTTGTCTGTCTGATAATTTGGTGAAAGTGATGTTGATATGGTTTAAGTTTTTGGTTAAAGTACCTCTTGGACCCGTAACAACGACGTTTCTGGCTTTAATTTGGACAGTAACACCTTCTGGGATATCTAAAGTTTGATCAGTTCTGATATATTTCATCTTGGGCTGTTGATAATCTCAAATTCTGTATCGGAATATGTTAGATTTCATTAAATTTTTCACTCTTTTTTGGTGTGAAGGAAATTTGTATGAAAAACATCCAGACATTTATTTCATCGCTAGTGATTTTATTTGTAGAGCCCTAAATTATAGTCACGTGAATGGAATGAACTATAGCCCTAATAATGCGTTTAATAGTGTACAATATTTATTCATCACTCATTACACAATCAATACACATTCTTATACTTCCTCTTCAACTCTGCATAAGCATCTCTTATCTTCACATAATTCATATGCATTTTACCTAAGAAATGATCACTTAATCTTCTATCACTATCAATTCTACTTAAATAAGCACCACATTTTTCACAAACTTGTAATTGTTGTTGAGCTGATTGACCAATTAGTTTTTCCTTTAATTCATTGAATTTTGCTAGTTCTATTTTCTTCAATAATTTCAAATTTATAACTTCTTTAGCAATGTTCAATTTAATGGAATCGTTTTCATAATCTTTCAATTTAAGTAAATTAATCAACTCATTCATATAAATATTTAATTTCGTATCAATTTCTTCTAGTTTTAATTGTTGTTCATTCAACTTAGATCTTTCTTCCTCAGGGTACTCTAATTTTTTGGCAGCTATTCTTACGTTATTATCACAAACTTTTATAAATTCATCTAATTTTTGCATCACTTGTTTTTCAATTGAAATAACATCATTATCTTCATTTCCATCTAATCCTTCTTTATAACTCTCGAATTGTAGTTTATATTTACTAATGTGGATTTTATTACATTTACCAAAGTTTTCCTTTGTGTTTTGAAATAAATCATATGGACACAATCCCATTAAGTATGGTTTACAGATTTCATAATCTCTGAAACTCTGCTCCTTTTGACGTTTGTAATGATTTCTGTTTCCATATTTCCCTTCTTTCCCTATCAGTTGCTCAATGAGCAGTTGCTGGTCATAACGAGGTTTCATTCCTGTTGATCTTTGATCTCTTAGAGCACTTTATAAAGTGATGAGTAGATAATTATAAAATTCCGTCCAAATAGCCCGGATCTGATATCCAAAACATTCAATAAATTCTTCATAAACATCTCCCATACAACTCACCCATATGAAAGAAAGACTGATGTTTGTCGGGAAAGTAGCCTCTTATGTCTTCAGAGGGGGATGCGCTGTTCATGTGTTACAATCTCAATTCTATGAATTCACAGAAACAAGAGGTGAATCAATGTTACCAACATTACAAGCAAATGGAGATTTTGTCTGGTCTTCTAAATATTATAGAAACGGTAGAGGTGTCGCTAAAGGTGATTGTATTGTCGCTTTGAAACCAACTGATCCCAGCCAGAGAGTCTGTAAAAGAATCACAGGGATGCCTGGTGATCTAATCTTGGTTGATCCAAGTTTGAACATTGATGATGATTCAAAATATGAAGATTCAATGAATAGATATATCGAGGTGCCAAAGGGTCACTGTTGGGTAACAGGTGATAATCTTGCACATAGCTTAGATTCAAGAAGCTATAACTCATTACCATTAGGGTTAATCAAAGGTAAAATTATCGCAGCAAATGATTTCAATAAACCATTCAATGAAGGCGGTAAAATTTATGGATTTAGACTGATAGAGAATAATTACATTGATGAGTAAAGATGACAGTTCTATATATTATATTGAATCTACTTATGAGAGAATTCTTCACTAATATCATTTTTAATTCCACTTCTTGAGGAATATTCATTCATTGTTGCATCCATTCCACTCAAAATCCTTGCTAAGTTAACAAATGGCCAAGGTAATGATCTGAATACCGGTAAGAAATTTCCATATAATGGGATTTTATAATCACCACGTTTACCAACTTCACAATAATTTATGATTTTATTTGCTAAAAAACTTGGTTGAATTTCTGGAGCTAAAATATTTGATGGAGTTTTAACATCTTCAAACATTGCAGTTTTCAACTGACCTGAACAGATCACTAAAGTTTTAACATTTTCAGAATAATATCTCAATTCATTACTTAATGCTTCATGCATTGCAATTAAACCAGATTTTGATGCTCCATAAACCGTCAAATTAGCAGGGGACATATATCCTAAAACTGATGCAATTGTGACAATATAACCATTCTTATTTGCAATCATATCTGGTAAAAATAATTTATTAATATAAAGATTTGAATTAAGATTAATCTTTATTATTTTGTCAATTTCAGTTGATGTCATCTCAATTAATGGTTTACCAATCATTATACCAGCATTATTAATAACACAGCTAACAATCCCAATCTCATTTTTGATTGCGTTTTGAACTGCTTCAATCTGATGATAATCAGAAACATCACACTCATAATAATGAACTTGGTCATATTTTGGTTTTTGATCAATGTTTATATCAAACACGATTATTGTTGGATATCCACGACTCAATAGCTCATACACAATACGTTTACCAAGTCCAGAACATCCACCAGTAACTAAAATGATGTCTGTCTTATGAAGGACTTTGCCAATGATTTTGTTCGAGTAATCAATGGCAGTGTTTGCAAGTTTGTAGACTTTATTGATCATTTTATAAGCGAATTTATATAGAGCTAACTGTTTTTCAATAAAAAAAGATCTAGACTTTCTTTTTGATATTTAATCAATGTAGCAAAAAGAGGAGAAGGGGAGAAAGAGAGAAGAAAACGAGAAATCGAATTAAAATCGACGGAAAAATGATCAAATTTAATTTCTTTGTGGATTGTTATTCGTTTTTGTGTCAAAAGTCAAAGATTAAGAAAACATCCTGCGCTTCAAACCTTTCCTGATTAGG
Source organism: Phaffomyces orbus (assembly GCA_003708145.3). Lineage (NCBI taxonomy): Eukaryota > Fungi > Ascomycota > Saccharomycetes > Phaffomycetales > Phaffomycetaceae > Phaffomyces > Phaffomyces orbus. The sequence goes on from PPNK03000001.1 coordinate 798,613, forward strand.
ATAAAAACAAACAGACTCAACGAGGAAAAACAGTTTATTCACAGTTTATTGTTCTGATATAATACATTCATCTAGTAATAAAGATGTCACTCAATGAGCTTCCAGAATTTGTTAGGATTAAAAGGAAGAGAACCCAAAACTATCTAGAAGCTTTAAGTGAGTCCATAAACCATAATCCTTCCATATATGCACTGTACTAACCATAACAGTACTTGAATTACCTAAAAACAAAAGATTCAAAAATGAACAATTTGGTATGTGAATCCTCTATAACATACAATATGAGTTCAAAGTCACTATACTAACGTTCTCATCAGTTTTCAAACTACAAAGAACAGATTCTGAAATGAATCCAAGTAATGGATCTGCCGTATTACCATTACCACTTTTACAACAAGAAAAAGTGAGTCTTAATAATTAATTTGATACTATTGGCTATTAAATAATATACTAATTACAATAACAGGATAAAGAACACAGTTTCATCATTCCAAAGTTAGAGAAAAAAGATGAAAAATTACCAGAAGAATTTACAGAGATGCTTGATTCTATATTGGCATTAGATGGGAACTCACAAAGATCATCAGAAGAAGGAAGTGGACGTAAACTGAAAAGAAAGATAAACAGAATTGAAGGGTTTAAATCTTCGACTAATAAAGGCGATGAAATCGAATTAGAATATGTTTATGATGTTTATTATAGAGATAAAGCAGTTCATGAAACCTGGGAAGTTAGTAGGGTAGGCTACATTAAATTTGAGGAAGATGCTAATGATTTAATTAATGATGATGATAATGATTCTTTACTTGTTATCTCTGATGATGAGGATTCAAATGCTGAAGATTTTTATCAGAATGATTATCCTGAAGATGAAGATGCTGGAAATGATAATGATGGATTGGAAGCTGAGGTCGAAGAAGGTGAAGAAGATGATGAAGAAGAAGAAGAGTTAGAAGACGGACAGGAAGAAGATAATATTGTGAATGAGAAAGAACATGTGTTTGAATCTCAAGATAACTTTGATTCTTTATTTGAGCAACATTTTGGAAGTGGTGAAGTTCCAAAAGATTTTTTGAAAAGTTTACAAGATGAACTTCAAGACGATGACGAAGATGATGATGATGACGCTGATATAGAAATTGACGATGATGATACTGAAGATTACAAAAGACAAAATTTCTTTCCTGGTGAAGAAGATGACGAAATTGCTAAATACAGAGATAGAGTTTTTGGCCAATTAGAGAAAATGATTAATGAAAGACCTTAAGAAACTTCATTAAATGATCTTTAAAAAAAATTAATGATTGTTTATTAACTTTTTTTTCTACTTTGAGATTCTATTAACGAATTGAAAAAAAAGGACAGGCTATAAAAAACATATTCATATCTATAATTGTACAACCTGGTCTTTAACCAGTTTTGTAATCATTACCAGCAAAAAGAACATTAAGAAAAATAAATTGTTTTTGGTATTATAATAAAACCATCAAAAATAAAGAAAAATGAATAAACTCTTTACATAATGATAGATTCTTTTTCAACGTTAGTACCAATGGTTTTGTGAGGTAAGACTTTACCACCGTTGACGTAGATTTCATCTTTAACTTTAACATCATCACCTAAAACGGTAGTACCTTCTAATCTACACCATTTACCAACTTCAGAGTTCCAACCAACAATAGTGTTCTTAACCCAAGCGTGATCTTTAATGGTTGAGTTGGATAAGACAACTGAATCTTGGATTCTAACACCGTTACCAATGACAACATTTGGACCTAAAGTAACATTTGGACCAATTTTAGCACCTTCACCAATTTTAACTGATGGATCAATTAAAACGTTACCAACATGACCTGGAGCTAATAAAGAAGAGTTTTTCTTTTCTAAAGATTTTAAGTATAAAGCAGTACCAGCTAAGAAATCTTTTGGTTGACCAACATCCATCCAGAAACCTTCTAAATCGAAAGAGTATAAAGATTTTTGTTCAACTAAGATCGGGAAAGTTTCTTTTTCAATTGAGGTTGGTTTTAATTCAATCAAATCAATGACATCTGGGTTTAAGATATATAAACCAGCGTTAATTCTGTTACCAACGAATTCGATTGGTTTTTCAACGAATCTATCAATCAAGTTAGGGTTAGCAATGTCATGAACAATAACACCGTATTTTGATGGTTCATCAACTTTGGTAGCGACAATGGTACCTCTACCACCGTGAGCTTTATGGAATGCAACAACATCTTCAAATGGGTATTCACAAATAACATCAGAGTTTAAAACAAAGAATGGGGAATCATCTTTTTTCAAAATATCTTCAGCTAATTTTAATGGACCAGCAGTACCTAATGGTTCAGTTTCAACAGAGAATGTAATGGAGACACCGTATTCCTTTTCATATTTTTGTAAAGTGGAAACCATGACTTCTGGTCTGTAATTAACAGCTAAGACGATATCAGTGACACCAGCTTTAGCTAAAGCCTCAATTTGATGTAAAATCATTGGTCTGTTTGCAAATTCAACTAAAGGTTTTGGGACAGTTAAAGTTAGAGGTCTTAAACGGGTACCGTAACCACCGACAAGAATTAAACCTTTCATTTTGTTATTATTGAGTTATGTAAAATGTAAATCTGAAGAATTGACTTCAAAGAGGAAAAAATTTACAGAAGTTATTTTGAGAAGTGGGATTTGTTTTTGTTTTTATACCAACAATTTTATTTCTCTTTTGTCGACGTGGGCGAAAATTGAAATCCAGAAAAAAAAGGCGACTTTTTGGCGAAAAAAAAAACAGACAAAGAACTTTAGAAGCGTGTTTGTCCGGATTTGTCCAACAGTGGAAGAATTGATTATAGGCTAAAATTTATTCCGTGGGGAGACATGTCCAACATTCAGTACAATTTGGACTTTCAAGTTTCAAGTAACTAGTTACAGTCTACTTTATATAAGCTATAACCTACAAACTATAACTTAGTGCTTACATGGTATGATACACTCACTGCTGTTCAAGTTTGTCCTATTGGAGATTCAACTGATTTTTCTACGTTTCTGTGGTGATATCTACACATTTTCTCTTCTAACTCTATAAGTTTTTCCGGAGTGCATGTTGTATGCATGTGAACTTCAGTATTTCAAAGAATCTATATGATCAACAGTTATAGTTGATTGATATGTTATAACACGTCTTAAGCCTCATGCAAAAAAAGATCATATAAGCTCTTGTACGATTTCATAATATGACAGAAATGTAACATGTTTGACATAAAAACATTGGATCTCTTACCAAAACATTAGAAATTAGAAGGTACATAAACGCGTTGTTATACTGGGAAAAACATCCAATAATGTTTCATAATTCATCAATAATCCTAGTATAGTTTTTTTGACATGTAGTCAGATCTGTCACTTAGCGATTATATATAATACCTCTCAAGGGAATTAAGATAATGCTACCATTTTATATGCTTTTATACATCTGAAGACTGACAATCTGAGACGTTGTCAATTGAAAGAAAATAATAAGACCAGTGACCTAGGGTGGGTTGATACCTATATCAGTTGATAATTATTGGGTCTTCATATGACTACTTTAGTTTTACAGTAAAAGAAGCTTACAGGTAAGTTACATGATAATTATTTCAAAACTGTAATTCCATATATCAAGTTTTGCTTATGGAACTACAATTAGTTCCAGCATTCAACTACCTCAAGCATCAACTTATAGAATCTCTACGAGCAGTTATATATTATCTATCTGATCATTTCCATACTTAGCAGAAGTTTTTTCAAACTTTCGTTTTATCCTTTAGTAACTCACGTTCTGCAATCATACAATTCAGTCTTTTTGAAAAATCAACATTGTTTCCATCAGACTTATTGGATACATCATGATTTTCGGTATCTTTAGTATCTTTATCATCATCATCTAGACCTTTGAATATCATTAACCTTTTCTTCAATAAGGCTTCTCTTCTTTTGATTAAAGGACCAAAATGTGCCATTTTCCTAAATCTTTTAAGTGACTCGTTATTGAATACAATATTAGTTAGTTCATTTCCAGTTGATATCGTGACTAATTTTTCTGTAATTGTGTTTGTTTTTTCAATATGAGTAGCTTCTAGCATATTATAAGTCAGATCATCCTCATTAATCAATCTTTGCATTTTATAGTCGAAGTATGGATTATTTGGCGGATTAAGTTGTTGATATTGAGGTATGAGATTACCTTGAAGTGGCTGACTTGAGTTGTTTGAAACTCTTCTGACTTTAGATTGGCGAGCATCATGGAAGTTATCATGCATACGTTTCTTCTGATCGATAGGATTTGAAATTTGTGGTTGAAATGCATTCCTATTCTGATATTTATCATGATCTTGAAAATTCATCTCATTTGGTTTCGAAATTGAATAATTGAAAGAAGATGGCTGTTGACCATGATTATTATGGTGGATATTTGGATCGTTTGTTGGATATTTGGTAGGGAAATTTTGTGGATACGAATGATTTGATTCATTAATTGATTGTGAAGAAGGATAATTGGAGGTAGCTTGAAATGATTGTTGTTCATAGTTAGTTTTTGGTAAAATATATTCATTTTTTGGTTGCTTTAGGCTAGTTGAATCTAGGAAATTTCTTTGAAAATTAGATTTTCTTGGTGGTGAATTTATATGATGTTGATATTGACTTGATTGACGATCTGAACCTCTATTATCATACGGACGATTGGGTGCTCTTGTATCTCTTTGTCTTATTGGTTCATCATTTCTTGATCTTGTAGGTTCTAATTCATCCTTATTACTTCTTTCACTTCTATTACCTCTCTCACTTCTACTACCTCTCTCACTTCTATTTCCTCTTTCACTTCTGTTGCCTCTTTCACTTGTGCTCCCTCCTCTTTCACTTCTGTTGCCTCTTTCACTGTTGTTACCTTTCTCACCTATAAAACTTCCCTGGCTTTGATTACTTCTCTCACTATTATTACCTCTTCTTAAAAATTCTGGAATCTTATAGGTTGATGGTAAAGCTGGTTTGATTATTTTATCCCATTCGATGTTCAAAGCATGAATTTTGGCACGATAAGCATTGTACCTCTCACCAAACTTATTCAATACAGATTTTATCATAGAAGCCTCAAGTATACTCTTATCAATTGATTTATGTCTAGATAAAGTATCTAACCACTTGTCAACAGTAGAAGGAATAGGTGGAATTACTTTTTGTAATGACGACTCTAAATTTTTTCTAACTGTGACAAATTCTTGAATTATTTGTTTTCTTTCAACTTGAGTCAATGTGTTTGTGTTTGATTCTTCTTCAGGGGATGGTGTGTCAAGATTTTCTCCTATTTCTTGTGATTTCTCTGGTAGACTTTTTGAGAGGTTAGCTGGTGATCTAGCTGGTGTGCTTTCAGACGTTGAACTCTGAGGATCCACAGATAATGGAATAGCAGATGTTTTTATCTCTTTTTTAACAACTTCGGTTGTATTCTTATCTATGATAGAGTTATTTGAAATCGTTTCATCCTCATCTGAGGCAATATTTAAAACTTCATGCACTTCTTCCTCTTCGGATTCATCATCATCATCATCTTCATCGTTATCAACGAACAACGAATTTACAGCAGTGGCACCTTTAATAGCTGCACCAGAATCTTCAAATTCATTTTCATCGATTATATCAATATCTTCATTATTAAGATCACCATCTTCTAATTCATATTTTGTATCATCCAAGAAATCTTCAATCGTTTTTTTCTCATTGGAAGGTTCAATCCCAAAACGAGTAAAAATCGATCTAGCTTCATGACCATCAATCCACATCCCAGATATTGTATGGGCACGTTCACTAACAACAGGTTCCCAATCAAAACTTTGAAGTAGATCTCTGTAAAATAATTCATTCAACGTAACCATGACAGGATCATCTTTTCCGAAATCTAATTGCTGGACTTTTAATAAACATCCAGCTTTAACTAATGCACTACCGTTAACCCAACCATCAGAAAATCTTCTTGAAATTGTAACAGTATAATATGTTGCATTATTTTGTTCAGTGATGTCACTTCTAATACTTTTCTTTTCAACTAGTTCATTAACAGTGAAGGAAACATCTTTTCTAGTGATGTGATTTGGATCAGTTCCATCTAATTTTTTTGGCAGCTTTGGTGCATGACCACCACTAAAAGTTGCAGGATACCCAAAAAAGCTGGTATCACAACTTGTACTAATCCATAGCTTTCTTCTAGATTTTTCAGATTTATCAATATAATATTTACCTAATTCATGTGGTGATTTTTCGAAATCTAAAATTGGACTAATTTTTTTGAAAACATCATACTGTTTGCAAAGAGCACCAGCGATTTTAAACTGAACCCAAAATCCACCACATAATGAATCATCACTTTTCAATGTAAACTTTTCAGGATATTTTTTTTCATAAGTTTTATAAAAATTACGTTCTATTAATTCAACTTTATGTTTCTTAGTCTTTTTATTAAGATTGTGGAAATATCTGAATATTTGATGCATGTTAACAGAGTCAGTTGAAATATCCCTCAAAATTCTAATATTTCTATCAACAGAAACACTTGCAAAAAATTCCCAAAAATGAACACCTGAATAAGAAACCATTGCAATTCGTTCAAAAGCAAGAATTGGAGCAACAATGGATGAGATACCGTACAGTTCAGCAAATTGCCTAGCATCTTGTAGAGGAATCCACATACCATCATATCTTGGGTTGGTTTCTACTTTATGCATATAGAACTTTTTGATTCTACCAATCAACGTAGTCTTCAGTAGCTGGATATCAAATTCGGCACCAAGCACATCGAAAAACTTTGAGATATTCACCCAGCCACCTATTTTCCTTCTAACAAACTCACATTTGTTTATAGGATCATAGTATATGTAGTATTCTTGATCATGGTGGACATCAGAATCTAAAGGACGTAGAACGTTGTAATCTGGTTCAGTTAAACACCCGCTTGGAGTTCCTTCCCTTCTTTCCATTTCTGACTCAGGAGCAGTGGGTTCCATCTTGTCAGGCAACAGGACAGTTCGTATTATAATTTCACCACTATCAAATTAGTTGATTCTAAGGCTATGAAGCCAGCGCTCATGACCACTTTCGGATAAATTTGATAGGGCGGGTAACCTGTCTTTTTGTTTTGATTTTTTATCTTTAACTCAAAAAATGGCTTTAAATAGACAAATATTGTATTTAGTTTCATTAATTGAGATTAACTGAGAAGGGAATTATAGAGTCTATTTATCCACAGAACTGTTCTTATATTCAAAGAGTTGATTCGTATTTTTTTTTAGTTTGTGGTAAGCATAGATTATTTGTACATAAAGCAAATTACACTGGAGAAGGAGATGAGCCAAATATATTCAGCCACCTACTCTGGTGTGGATGTATATGAACTTCTGCTCAGTACCGGCTCTGTTATGAGAAGGAAAAAGGATGGTTGGGTCAATGCTACACATATTCTAAAAGCTGCTGATTTTCCAAAGGCTAAAAGAACAAGAATATTAGAGAGAGACGTTCAGATTGGTAAACATGAAAAAGTTCAAGGTGGTTATGGTAAATACCAAGGTACATGGGTCCCTTTACCTCGTGCAAAGGCTATTGCTAAGGAATTTGATGTCGCTGATATTCTAAGTCCTTTATTTGAGGTTCAAAGTACATCTGGAGCAAACTCTCCACCACCTGCTCCGAAACATCATCATGCTTCTAAGAACAATTCATTAATACCCAAAGCATCATCTTCTCAACTATCGGCAACTAGAAGAGTAACTGCTAGAAAAACGGCAAGTATGCCAAATGTCAAGAATAAAACAAACGAGACTCCAGAACCCACTACACAGAAAAAAAGAGGTAGACCAAGAAGATTAAACCCTCCTGTTTCAGGTACAAATGAATCAAAAGTACCATCAAAGAAGCTTGGTACTACCTTGAATAATAATGATAATGATATATCTGATTTAATAATGGAAGATGAAACAGTATTGGTGGAATCAAGAAATGATGATGAAGACAATGAAAACAACTATGTATTAAAAAACATAAGCATAAATGATGGATTATCAAGTGATATTGATGAAAATGACAACTTCAACTACGCAAGCTCTTCATCTCCTGGGGACTTCTTGTCTGATACAGATTTAGCTAATGCTTTAAAATCTCCAAATCAAAGAATAAATCAATGTGCAAGGGAAAGTTTGGAAAAGGCAATTTCTTCACATCAAAATCATATAAAAAGTATACATTCAAATGATACTTGGTATGACTCAAACACTGAATATGTATCAAGATTATTAGAATATTTCATGGAACCAAATGATGGATCAAATACAAATTCTATTTCATCAATCCCAGAGTTTATTTTAAATCCACCAAAAAGTATAAATTTTGATCAAGTGATAGATGAAGATAGTCATACATTGTTCCATTGGGCATGTGCAATGGGTAACGCTGCTGTTGTTGAATCTTGGATCAAAATAGGTGCTAATTATAGAGTCATTAACAGTGAAGGTGAAACACCATTAATGCGTTCAGTTTCATTTACTAATTCTTATAATCAAAAGACTTTTCCAAAACTTATTGATTTACTGGGTGAAACTATATTTGAAGTGGATTCAACAAATAAAACTGTCTTACATCATATTGCGAATGCTGCTTCCTCAAAAAATAGATTTCTATCTGCGTTTTATTATACGGATATTCTGCTGGCAAAAATATCTGCTAATTCAATTGAAAGATTGTCTCATTTTTTGAATTTACAAGACAATAATGGTGATACTGCATTACACTTATTTGCTAAGAATGCTAATAGAAAATGTATCAAACTGTTGTTAGAATATAAAGCAAATCATAATTTGAGAAACAATCAAGGTTTAATTGCTTCTGCTATTTTACTAAAGAATGATAAAACACCAAAGATTCAACAGAGATATGAATTACATCTGAAAAATCAAAGAGAATCTGCAGAAAATCAAAATCAATCACAACAATCAAATGATTTACAAAACTTTCATACATTTGCAGAACCACATGTAGCAGAGGCTGCTATCGAAGCTACTCATAAAGTTTCTACAATTTTAATAGATTCATTACATGATTTATCAAATGCATATGATAATGAGTTGAGAAGAAAAGAATCAGATGTTCAAGAAGTTGAAGAGTTATTAAATAACATTAATGAAGAAATAAGGTCAACAAAACTAAAAACTGAACAACATCTTGGGGAAAAATTAATTCAAGAAGAGATTGATTATCGATTGAAGATAATGAGTGATGATGTTCTTCGTTATAAAAAACTTGTTAAACACGATGAAGTTAAATTGAAAAGACTCATAGAAAGATCACAAAAGAAAAAATTAGAAAATTTAGTATCACAATATGAAAATGAGACTTTGAAAGATTCAAAAGCTTATGAAGGTTATAGCAATTATAACAAATTACATGATGTTGTTATTTTCACTAGATTACAATTACAGAGAAGGAGGTTAATAATGGAAATAATCAAACGTCAAGGTGAAATTTCCAACGGTATTAAGATTCAAAGATACAAAAAACTGATTTCTGCAGGTTCAGATGTTGATGTTAGTGAAGTCGAAGACAAGTTAGACGAATTGCTCCAGGAAATTGAGCAAAATTTATGAATATAACGGTTTGTATTAATAATTTAATGGTAAAATATTGATATTTGTAATATTTAGTACCTGATCTAGTATTAATATCACGAGTGTATTTGGGTCTTCATCTGTTATTGATCATTGGATCACTGGATCATTATTCGTTTATATTTTAGGTATGTACTACCTACTATTTACTATTTACTATTTACTATTTACTATTTAAGCTGCTTAGTCATTAAATATTGATATTGTCAGAACTTTGGTTATCCGGATAGTACGAGTTTAGTAGTATTGTACCTTAGGATAAGGTCGGTTCTGTATATGTATTTTTGTATATATCTATATATCTCCTCCTTCTCTATATCTGGGATCCTTCTTGTTTATATATGGGTGAATTCTCGGTAATGAGTCAGTCATCTTAGAAGGATTCCTATTGTTCGGGGAGATAGTTAGGGCTTCAATGTTGGATTAGTCCTGGAATAGGTTATGTGCCTTCAGATATCCTGACAGATATTGAGTTTGACACAAAAACTTGAAGCAACAACAAGAAGTTCACTCTGCTTCTTCGTTAGAACTAGACTGATGAAAGTAGCATGTTTTCCCTTCTTAGAGATTGGTTGTCAGCTCTGATGTTCTATTTAAGTACTTCAAAGTTGTTTCCACTCGATTTGATAACATCTTCAAGTGATATATCTAGAGAAGTTTTATCAGAAGAATTGTATGACAACCTTTCAACTTATGCTCATTTGATGGACATTGCGTAAGTACCAGTTAAAGCCCAATTTCATTAAAATGAAGTAACTAACAGACTGAAGATACTGTATCTCTCCAATAACCAAAATTACACCTCCTTTTGATTGTGAAAATGATTGTTCTGCATTTGAAAACATGGAGATTGTAGATCAATGGAGCACTTCAGATATAAATATCATACCCAAAACGTTTGAGACTTCAGGTTACATCTCACTTGATAAAGCTAAAAAAGAGTTATCTTTCGTTCTTAGAGGAACTCGAAGTTTTAAAGATAGTTTGATTGATTTGAGTGCTGATATGGTTGATTATGTTGTTCCATGCAATGAATTATCTGATAAAACAAACCCATCATTTGGTTGTGAGTTATATCAAGGTGGTTGTAAAATACATCGTGGATTCAGTGAATCGTTTTATCTAACATGGGAAAGAATTTTACCCACAATCAATGAAATCAAAGATTTGTTTATTGAAAAAGATTATAAAGTTATAATATTAGGCCATTCACTTGGTGGTGCAGTTTCAGTTCTATTAACAGTGGCGCTAAAAAAGCAATTTGGTAATGATATCGATGTTTCTTGTGTCACTATGGGACAACCGAAGATTGGCAATGAGAATTTTAATAACTATATTGATCAAAAATTTGATCTCTATCAAACTCCAGATTCACATTACTATGAGTCCTTTGAAAGGGGCAAGATAATAAGAGTTACTCATTTGGGTGATCCAATAGTGAAACTTCCAATGTATGATCATCACTTGATTGGATCAGACGATTACTCGCATTTCACAAATGAGATATTCATAAATGAACTAGGAAGTCAGAAACCTGAGATAAATAACGTTTACTATTGTAAAAAAAACGAAGATTTGAGATGTTCTTTTGGAATGAAGTTTCCTACAAATAATTATGAACATTTAAATTATTTTAGAAGAATGGGAACATGTGGATTCGGTTATTTATTATGATCTGAATCTAAATTTCGGAGTACCATCTTCATCATCATCGTCATCTTCATCATCATCATTAATATATATGCTATCGTTTTGCTTAGTATGTTGGTAATCGTTATCTAAGTTTCTCGCATTTTGTTCATTACTTGAGTTCAATTCTATCGTTTGGTTATCATTAAATCTTCTAAATTCAGGAACTTCTGTTGTATCATTACCACGAAATCTTACTTCCATACCTAATCCATCTGAATTGTGAACACCATCATTATTTGTAGAGAATTGAAACCCTGTATTTTGCATATCTTCATCATCTGAATCGAGAACAAACAATGCTTCATTATGTTTATCAAATGAGGTGTATTCAGTTTCTTTTGCTCTTGTTGAATCTTTTTGAGTTTCTTTATTATTGTCATTCCTTCTTTTTTCTTCTTGATTTTGACGTTCATTACTCTCTAACAATTCATCATCATAACCTTTTTTTCTAACTTTATCCACAGGTAGTAAATCCATTGAGACATAGTTTCTGATATGAGTTTGTAAAGCATTACTATTACCATTTTGTGAATTTCTATTAGTTTTAACAAAAGTTTTAAAATTTTTTCTTCCTGTCCAGTTTGGATCCCAATAAGAATATTTTATTTGATTTTGTAACGTTGAAGGTACTTCATCATCTTCTTTATCATTCAAATCATTGCGTTTTTCTCTCACTGTGATGTTAACTTTTTCTACAATGGCCAAATCCTTCAACGAATCAATTGTTTCGCTATCAATATTTTCAATAAGACCAAGACGTTCTTCAATTCTTTTATTTGCTTCGTCTTTAGTGTTCTGTGCAGCTATTAAAAACGAATGTTGTTGTGGCTTTAATTCTATTTGTGATTCTGGCTTCATTGCTTTATGTTCAATAGTTTGTGGAATTTGAAAAGAATCTGTGGGTCCTTCATTTTTTTCCTCAACATCTTCCATTATCTTGTCATCATTGGTTGGCGTATTTGGAACTTCAATATGAGTGTTTTCTAATACTGTGGAGGAAACACTGTCAACATCATCAATCAATCCATTCATCAAAGGTTTCACTCTTGATCTCGATTTCTTTACAGGTGGTTCCTGAACTTTCATATCATTTGAATCTTCTTCAACTTCTTTGATTGGTGTTTCCCCATATTTTACGGATTCTTCAACTTGGGTTGATCCACCACCAAAATAATCTAGACTATCTAATGCTTTGATTTTACCTCTTCTTTTCTTTTTAGGAGGCTGTTGTGAATCTAGTGAAACTGTTGATGGAAGTTTAGCAGGCCTTTTTCTAGTTAAGATATCAATATTTATATTTAGTGCAGAATTCAAAACATCTTCACTAGTGACAAGATAAATACCTAGGTTTTTAGCAGCAATATTTAGATGCTCAATTATAGCCAATGATTCAGGTGAGCCATCATTCGTGAATTGAGGCTGAATGATAACAGTTTCTTTGTTTGACATGGATTTTGTTTCTTCAACAAAGTGAACAACTTTATCAATATCTGAATTTTGGATATCATATAGTTTACATACACTGTTCCCTAATTTTAGAATGGGATTCAGGTAATTGAACTGATTTTGGTCGAAGAAGATGAATATAAGTTCTTTGAAGAGTTCTTTCCTTTGTGGGTTCGGAATGTACAATTTACCTAATACAAACTCCTCTGATCGTGGAAAGTTAGCCTCATAATCCTCCTTCAAAAAAGCAAGTTTGCCAATCAAAGTTTCAATATACTCTGGAGTATGAATTGGAGTTTGTGATAGTAATGCAGCTAACACATCTAGTGAATTATCTGCGTCTTTCTTTATCAGATGTGTAGTTTCTGGTACATAAGTTGAAGTGTAGGAAATCCCAAGTTTTTTCAGCCCATCTTTATATTTTTCACTCAACTCTTCATTGATTTTGAATAACGTTGGTTTGTTATAGAACTTGATAGTAACACCACTGATCTTTACTAACGTGGTTTTCTTCAACATTTTATAATCTTGAGCCTCACGTTCTTCTTTTGATAATGCTGAAAAGCTGAGTGCCTCGCCATCAATTGTGGCAGACTGACCTAGGACTTTCAGTTTCAGCACAGGGGACCTCGAAGGGTAGTCAATTGGATCTATGGTGAATTTCAAATGGACTGCACTGACTGATGGTTTATCTAATTGGAAGGAAGATTTTGCAGTACGACCGAGTGTGTATTCCACATTGGTCTCCAATATTGAAGTCCTCGTTCTTGTGGTGCCATCCTTGTGCTTGTAGCTGTACTTCAAATACCACATTCCTCCCTCTCTGGACCTCTGGGGCTTCACTATTTTATTGTTAAGAGTGTTTGTTTAAGTACGAGGCTGATTATGTAATTTAATCGGAGGGCAGGGTAACTAACACTCTCTGGTCTTCAGCTGAAAATTCAGTTGCAAAAGATAGCCTGAAAGACATACAAAGTGAAGCTCAGTTTAACCTCAATGTCGGACTCAAAGAATTCTTCTGGCCTCTTCAATGGATCCAATCTGTCCAGCCAATCGACAAAACCCCTTCTTCTGAACAAAATTACCTTCACTGGTGCGGAATTCACTGACAGTTACTATAACTCATTAGTTGCACCATTAACCCACGATAGACCATCCAGTCTCATTCCACTAGTTCAACTAAATGATGGATTGGATTCAATTCACAACACTCTGCTAAACACTGGTTTGTTCAAGTCGGTCTCTGTTAAAGTTGATTTAGCTGAGGACATCATCGCTCCAATAACTAAAGGTGAATCTAAACTAAATTCAACTATTGTTCCTGTTAATGCACAATTCAAGCTGCAACAATTACCTTTTTACAAATTTTCATCATCTTCTAAAACCACAGACACCACAGCCAGTTTTGGGTTCCGCTATTTAGATCCAAATCTATTAAAACAAGCGTGTTCTTTATTTGTTGATATCAGTCTTAATTATGATTTAATCAATAACTCCATCAATAGCAAAATTTGGGATTTGACTATTTTAAAGCCATTAGATAAATTCCCAAATACAAGAGCTATTCTCAATCCAGTTTTATCGTCAGTTGATGCCAAATCTTGGGCTAATCATGAACAATACACAGCAGGTACTTTATTTGGTTTACAATCAACTAAAACTCACAATTGTGCTTCTTTTGGTCCTACTGTTAGTATCTTGACCACAGGTGTTTCATTCATAAATAGACAAGTTAGAAATGTTTCCAATTCAGCAAGTGATACTATCCGTGCTGATGCTGGTAGTGATTTTAAATTTGGTGCCAATTTTAATTATAAATTAGATTCAAGAAAGGCCATTGGTAGATTTGTCACTAATGGTATTCTCGTTGACTTCACCAATGAATTGGCAGGATATAACACAGCTGACGTGTTTGCTGATAAGACTAATCACACTCCATTAGAATCATTCAATAAATCCGTTTTAAGACTACAATCTTTTAAATCTATTTTAGATGATTCCATCACTGCTGAAATCGGATTTGAAGCAGGTACAATCTTTCAAAGATCCAATAAGTTGATCCCATTAATTGATAGATTCAATTTAGGTGGTATTAACTCATTGAGAGGTTTCCAGTTGAATTCTGTTGGTTTAAAAGATGGTGATGATTTTATCGGTGGTTCTTCCATTTTCAGAGCAAATTTGTCTTTATATTCTAGACTTCCTAACATGGAAGCATCAAATCCTTTAAGATTCCATACTTTCATTAATGTTGGTGATGTTTATGATTTCAAAAGTTGCAGTGAATTTTCTAAATATGCTTCAAGTGGTGCTCTTTTCACAAATAACGCACTTGCTACTGGTCTTGGTCTAGTTTACAGAGGTGAAAATGCCATTGCTGATCTAAGTTACAATGTTCCATTGAATGTCAGAAGTAATGATATTGCTAAACCTGGTTTTGGTTTCTTTGTTGCTTTGAAATTCGCTTAGATTTGAATTTAGTTCCTCTGTAAATAGTTCCAGAATCTTTCAACCTTTTTTTTGTAACTTATAACTCATCATACTTAGATATAAAATACATGTTATTGTTGATATAAACCACAATACAGTAAAATAACTTAAATACGTATAATAATAAAACTAATATACAAAATTTTTCATGTTTTAGAGCATTAAATAATTTGGAATAACAAAATCATAAGTATGCCATCCATAAAGTATCACAAGCAGCTAAGTTTCTTGGATTGACAGCTTGTTGAATAAAATCTAAGATATTTTGAGTTGCCACACTGTTTCCATTATTTGTACTAATTTGTTGAACTTTTTTACTAATTAATTCAACATTAACACGAACAATTTCACGTAATTGAGATTCTTCAGCTGATGGACGATGTTGTTGAGTAAACCAGGAAATAGTTTCATCACGAACGAATAATGGCAAGTGAGTAGTTAGCTCTGATTCTGGCTCAGTTAAAGCTTTTGCAATACATAACATATGAACTGATAAAATACCTTCAAGACTTGATTCACCAATCAGTTGCTGAATATTTGGAGTTAATCTAAATGGAACACTTTCTGCGTTATAGAAAATTGGAGCAGATCTTTGGGCAGAAACTTCTAATCCAGTGTTAGCAAAAAAGTTTGAATTAGCTTTGGAACTTGCAATTTTAGAAGGTAGCATTTCGAATGTGGTAACAGCACCTGATTTTTCATTAATGCTAATTTTGTGAGGTTGACGAGCTGGAATACTCATCATATACGTCATGAAGATAAACGAAGCATATTGTGAAGAAAATTGTTTTCTAAATAACCAGAAATCTTCAAACTTAGAATATAAGTTTGTGAAATATTTCTTAACAACAGTATTTGGAACAATTAAGGATTGAATGGCACTGAAAATTTCAACTCTGATATTCATGATATCTGGTTTTGGTAAATGAGGATCAAATGCTGCTCTCATCTTTTCATTGAAATAAATCAATGGCTGATCACGATTCAGATTATTCTTTTTACAATAATCTTCATAAATTTCATGCAATGAAGATAATGAAGCAGTATCATCCATAATACGAATATGTGGTGCTAATGGAACAGCAATTGGCAAAGTAAACTGGATGTTTCTCTTTCTGGTTTGAACTTTCTTGGATAGCGTATCATTCAAAATACGGTACAATTGGAAAATTCTTTCTTCCCGTCTACAATGTCTTGCAGCTGGAAATTGAACAGCAAATTGATGTAAACTACCATCATGACCTCTTATCTTGATACGTTTGTAACAAGCATGAGTGCCTCTGATCAATTCTAAAGTTGGTAAAAATCTCTCAATCTTGATAAAATGTGAGTTATTATCTTTATTCAACAAATATTGACCTGGAATCTCAATATCTTCGAATTTTTGATGATGGAATTCACTTAAATGAGGACAAACACTTTCTAAATTGACTGATGAGAATCTTCTATCTAATTTATCTTCAAGACGATCTCTCCATTTTCTTAACTTTTGAATATATGTTTGAAGATTAGGTTTGGATGAAATGAAATCTTTATCAAATTCAGCTCTAATATGCTTTGGTAGAATTGTATCAGCAAATCTAGTGATATTAGCTTCAGTAGTTGGTGGAAGTTTAGCATCTTCTCTTGGATTGGCTAAACGGTTCGAATATTGAATACCATCATTCAATAAAGCAATGACCAGCCTATAAGCATCTTCATCTGCACTACATTTAAATCTATGATTAATTTGATCAACCAATGATTCCAATGACAATGCTAATAACGGATAAGCTGTTTTCAAAATACCCATAATTTCATCCACATATTCCCAAGGTTGACGAATTCCATTTGGTAGAGTTGGGGGAGCAGCAGCAGCTTGACCATTTGGAAGTTGAGGAGAACCTTGTGGTTTATCAGGAGTTTGTCCTTGAGGAGTTGTAGCTTGAGTACCAGTACTTGAAGGTTGAGGAGATCCATTTGGTTGAGGAGCATTTTGACGGTTAGCAACAGCCATAGCTTGTCTTTGAATAACACTGAAATCTTCTTTGGTAGTACGTAATTGGAAATGTAAAGCCTGAGGATAAGTTTTGGCAATTCTAATCAAAATTTGACGAACCAACTTAGCTTCTTTATGTGATAATGATGTTAATAATTGAGGAATAAATGTAATCCAATACCAGACTGGGACTTCACCTCTATAAGATTCGAAAGCCTGAGACAATGAACCATTTTTATCATCTAAACTGATGAGCCATAATATACGACATAATAAACTTCTTGCTTTGCCATTCTTATATAAACCAGCAGCCTGTAAAAAGCAACTAATAGCATTATTTGCATAGACCATTTCATTTGGCGATTCTTTCAAACGACGATCATTGAAATGACCCCATTCTGCCCATGCTTTAGCCAAATTCAAATCAATTTGAACAGCAGTAGCAAATGCCTGATTAGCTTCATCCTGAGCTTTTAATTTAGCTAAAAACATACCTTTTAGTGTAAAAAACTCAGCTTTTTGTTGAGTAGCAAAATAAACCAGATTGGTATTACTAATAACATCTAAACCAGTGTTCAACTCATTTGGATTTTGATAATGACATTTAGCTTGTTCCCTTAATTTTAAGAAAGCTTCCTGAATTTCAATATTTGGTAAAGTATAAATCTTGGTTAATTGATTAATACAAACATCAGGCATATTGTGTTTACGTGCAACATGTGCAAATCTATTAATAACCCATGCAATTTCATGATAACCTCTATAAGCATAACTCGAAACATTTGAATTACCATTAGCTTGTTGTAAAGCTGGAATAAATGGCATATAAACCTTATTGATGACACCAAAAGCATGTTGTCTCCATGTAACCAAATCATTCCAAATATTAATATCATCCCAGACATTTGGTAAACGTTCTCTCCATGCTTGTAAAACTCTTTTCAATTCTTGAGATTTGTTATCCAGATTTTGAGCATTTGTAGTCAATAAAGAGCCATAAACTTGAGAAGCTTCCATGAACTCAACATATTGTTGGAACGAATGTAACAATGGAATATGTGCGTTAGTAATTCTGTTTGGTAATGCATGCCACTTGTTCAGAGCTAATTGAATTCCTTCATCACATAGTTTAGATAAATCTTGGAGTGTTTCTTTTTGTTGAGAGAATCCTTGCAAGCATAGAAAAGTTTCGAAGATACGACGACGTGGAGTAGGAACATCCATCACGGTCTTAACAGATTGTTCTAATGGTTCTTTGTCAGCAGACCAATCAGCAACTCTCCAACCACATTCTAATAACAAATCAGTAAAACCTTCATGTTTAGCTAGTTCTGTAAGGATATCCCAGTGTTGAAGTTTCTCAGCACATAAGATCCAGTTATCTTCCCATAAAGAGTATTCAGATTCACCATATGGCAACACACCACTTCTAGCCTTGATTTGGGCAACTTCATATAATTGCAAAGCTTTATCCCATAAACCAATTTGTTCATATGATAAAGCAGCATTAGTTTCTTGATATTTAGCTCTTCTTCTCCATTGACCATAAAACATATCATCTTCTTGTAATGAAGCATACATTTCAACCAAAGCATCTTGATTAGTTTCACGGATCACAGCGTTTTCAACAATTGGATCATCTTCGATGGCTTCAAGAATTTTCAATGATGGATACCAAGCATCAAAAGTATAGCCTAAATATTTGATTAAATGAGGAGGTAATTGCAAATCTGGACATTGACCGATACCTTCAAGAAGTGATTGAATAACATTTGGACGAGCTTCAGCTTGACGAATATGATAATCCTTAGATAATAATAAAACTAAGGCTTCTTTGAAACTTTGGACTTCACGACGACCGATTGAAGAATAAACAACTGGAAAGACATTAACCCAAGTTTTATGGACGACTTCTGGATTCTTATAGAACAAGTCGACTAATGAGGATAAAATGTCACCAGCAGTAACATTATTAGCTTGTTCCAAGAAAAATTCTTGTCTTAAAATTAATGATTCAGTGTCTTCAGATGCAATTGCATTATTATCATTTATGATTGATTGAATTTGATCCAAAGCAGAGAATCTATAAGAGTTTTCAAGCTTTAGTTTATGGTCAAAATCACAAGAACCATATAACAACTGTAAAGCTTGGTTCAACCAATTATAATCAGCTAAGAATTCCCAATTTTGTTCTCTGATAACATAATTCAACCTCTTATTAACATCTTTTTCTAAACTTTCATCTAAAATAGACATTAGACGAGTTCTAATACCAACATCAGCTAAACGTGTACCAACTAAAAATGGTTGTTCCATTCTGACAGTTAATTCAGTACAGGCCATTGATTTATCTTCGAATATATCAACAATTATCTGATAGAATTCTTTGGATAGAGTTAATTCGCCCCTTAATTCGAAGACTAACATTTTAATTAAGATAGCAGCTTTTTCTTTAACTGTTGGGAATAAATCAGCAGATGAGAAAACCCAGCTTCTGACAATATCAATAATATTACCTAATAATCTAATATCTAATGAACGATCAATCAATTGAGCCAATAATGTTAAAAAGATACGACGTTGATCACTCAAAGTAGACATTCTCATGGATGAAATGTATAAGATTTTACCTAACAACTTGGTAGTCATTTTAGCTTCAAATTCAGCTTGAGGTGAGTTTGGATCAGTTTGAGAAATTGAGATATGATCTTTGCAAATCTTAGCAAAAGTTCTAATAATACTTTGGATCAAAGGATCTAAACTTTTTGGATAATGATTAGCTAAAGTCCATGCCAACGTAACACCTGCAGCAACTGAATTTGTATTTTGTAAATCTTCTGCAACGATAGTACTTAAAGATGTCAAGAAAGATTTGACTTCTTCACTTTGGGTTTTTTCATCAGTTACACCTTCTTTAGTGATAGCTTTAAGCACAATTCGAAGAACACGTTGTAAACCTTCTTGGACATCATGATTATCAGAATGCAAACATTTGTTTAACAAGGTTTGGATAAATTCAATGTTCTCCACAATCCATAATGATGGTTTGCCTTCCAAAGCAATACCTAAAACATCTAGGGCGTTTAAACAGTAACCTAAAACATTAGCGCTTGAAAAATCAGCATTAACTAAGAATTTTTCAAAGAATTGTAACTTAACGGTAACTTCTGACCAAAATCCAGTACTTAACAATTTATATAAGATATGAAGAGCTTTTTGACCAAGTTCATGTTCAGATGCCCTTTGAGAACTAACACAAATGAATCTGATCAAGAATGTAATACAAGCTTCTCTTTGATTGAATGGAACAGTGTAATTGCTTGGAGTGGTAATATCAGAACTTGAAATTTCTGATAGTCCTTCTTGAGAACCTAGTAATTTTTCTTCATCCTTTTCTGTTAAATTTGAAGAGGCAATAGGAGTAACTGAGGAGCCAACTTGATCATCAGAACTTGCTTCTTTTCTTGCTTTGATTTCCCAGTTCAGAATCAGTTCTGCTAGTTCAATAGCTAATACTTGGTTTTCACTGGCTGGATTAGCCATTGAAGTTAATTTACCCATATAAGTGATAATATTTGGAATGAAATGATCTCTTGCAATATAAAAGATATCAGAATGATGAATTAAGAATTGATAAACATTTAAGTTTTGAACTTGATTATTTTCTGACAAAATACGTCTAACCCATTTAATCCAACCAGTTGGAGAACCTTCTTGAGCCATACGTTGAGGCATCACAGGTGCTAATAAGTCCAAAGCTTGTCTAGTTAAATATCTTGAATCAACTGAATGTGTTCTCAATAACGCAACAAAAACTTGAGTCACAATCTTGACAGGGGTTTCATAAACTGAGATAAAATAAGAAGTGACAACATAGGCAGCTTGTTTAGTTAAAATATCATCCAATTTGATGAAATTCCAACTGAATTTAATAACATCTTTTCTCAGATCAGCAGTTAATTGAGGGGCATATTTGATTAACATCGCAGATAACTGCAATAATTCAAATCTTAAGTTATCCATTGACCCAGCTGTATGATTTTGTGTCATTTCATTGTTAGCTCTCCAGACGTTGTTATGAACTAAATCTAACCAAGTTGGAATTTTACTACTTTGTGGTTTATTAGTTGTTAATGCATCAAGGTTACCTGACTTCAAACTTTCATATAGAATAATTGAATTGAAAATGTTCTTTAAAATGAAAATTCTTGACTTTAATGGTTTATTATCAGTTGCAAAGATAATTGACTTAATTAAAAATTCTTGAAGTAGTTCACCATCATCAGATTTAACAATTTTTTCAAAAATGAAATCTTCTAATTTTGCAGAAATTGTGATATCAATAGATGATAACAGATCAATTAACCCAATGATAATGGTAGCATCTTGGTGTTCATGTTCGAACAGATTAACAAACAATGCTTGCAAAATTTCAATACCTTGTCTAATACAAAAATGAATTGGAGATGTTAATGGAGCTGATTTTTCAATACTTATGATTTCTTTGGAAAAAGAGGAAACATCAAGTAAAATTTGTTTGTTGCTAAATAACCACTCTGGATCACTTTCACTCAATGCTTTGATCAAATCAATAAAGTTAGCAAATCTAATTGATTTGGATTCGGCATTAGTTTCAGTTCCAATACTGCTATAAAAACTTGTAATGTTTTCTTTGATTGTTGTTCTTAAATCGGCACATTCCTCTAATGAGATGAAATAGGCTAATTTGGTACCCATTTTTCTATTTTGAAATTGTTGTAAAAAGAATTGGGAAGTTTCATTTGAAAAACGATTCAAGAATTTAGCAATTGGCGCACGGAATGGAGAACCTTGTTGACGACGTAAATTATCTTCTAAAAAGTTCAAAGTTCTGATAATTTCTTCCATAAATGTATAAGCTTTTGGAGGTAACAGATGGAAAATGTTCAAAATTGCAACAATAACTTTAACAGTTGAATTATGATCTAATTCTTCAGAAGCAATTGTATGCAATAAAGCAGGTTGAGCCCATGCCATCAGATGATCTAATAACTTTCTACCAATTTCAACTTTAAAATAAGTGATTAATAATTTTAGTAATCTTGCTAAAGCTTCTAAACCAGAGACAGTTAATTTCTTGTGATCAGATAAATTCATCAACATTGGACGTAGTCCATTTTGTAATAATTCTTTTGGTAGTTTTGCATTCTGTGATAAAACTTGTTGTAATCCTAAATGAGAAGCATTGATGATATCCGTTGATTTAGCACATAGAGTTTTAAAGAAAACAGCTAATATTCTAATTCTTGTGTGACCTTGTTGACTTGAAGTGAATTCTGGTTTTGTTAAAGCTAATGATAACAGTTTGATACAGACAACTCTCAATTTAACTAGTTGTTCTGCAGTTCTATGTTCTGAAACTTTATGAGCACTGGTTAATGATTCATCTTCAGCATCAACCAAAGTTAAAGCTTCCATAAGTAATCTATTCAATTCATCATTGAAAGCTAAGAATGAATTTTCCAAACCTAAACAGAAAGTAATAGCATCAATGTTACCAATTTGCATTGGGAATGGTAAAGCTCTTAATGGTTTACCAAAAATTGGAGTTAATAAAATATTTTTACATTTTTCAATGATGGATGAAATTGGAACGTTTGTGGTATCAGATAAAACTTTTAAAGCTTCTTGAGAAGTTTCTCTAACTATTGGATTAGCATTACTTAAATCATAAACTAAAGCACCAACAATAGTTTGGAAAGGTTTTTCGAAAACTTCAGCTTCTTCAACACCTTGATTAGCTTCAGCTAAAACGTGTAAGATTAATTTCTTAGCATTATCACAAACTTCATGAGGAGCTTCTGGATTGGTATCTCTTAAGACATAAAACATTGCATGAATAAATTCAAATTGACGAGGATTGAACCAAGAGATTGGAATGTTGAGATCTCTGATCATTGTTTGTAAACCTAGGGTACTTGCCAACTTATTATAATAAGCTTCATCATAACTTGAATGAACAAAAGCATTTAAAAATGATCTTAACATTGGGAATTCCAATGCATTTTCTTTTGAACCAAAGATAGCAACAGATGCATCAAAAAATATTTTAATAGCATTGATACCAGCTTCTCTAACATCTTTGATATAGGAACTTAAGGCATAAATGATAGCATCAAAAATGATTCTTTCAGAAACGATAGCAGAACCTTCTTTGTCATCAACTAAGAAAGGACGTTGATTTTTAACTTTTTCTGCTAACACTTTACCAACAGCTAATAAGGTTAGATGTTCAGTTATGTTCTTGATCAAATCAGTTGCTTGTTCTTTCAATTCTGGAACTGAGATTGAGTAGAAAATTGATTTTAGTAAACGTAAAGCTAATTCTTGTTCTTGATTTAATTGTCTTTTGTTGATTAGACTTTGTTCCATAATTTTAAATTCTTCAACGTTAATTGTCTCTGCAGTTATTAAAGTAACAGCAGAAGCTAATGAAGAACCATAATTTTCAGGGATTTTTTCAGATGCAATAAATAACATAAATGTCTTTGAGATATATTTGAAAGAGCTAATTCGGTAATGTGAGTCCATTTGACTATTTTCCAAAATATCAATAGCTTCTTTAATACCAGTTGTAATTGATAATTGAGCTTCACCTTCTGGTAATCCATTAATTTTGAATTTTGAATTTAGATTCTTATTTAAAGCATCTTGAACATCTAAATCATCATGAGGTTTAATGAAACGACGATTTCTACCACCTAACTTACCCAAGATTCTGAAAGTAGTATGAGAATGTTGATGATGGTAAGGTAAAGGTTTTAAATGTTTCCATAAAGCTTTCATGACATCATCGATAACAGGTTCAATAATTGGATCAAAATATTCAGCAGTTAAATTATCAACACATAATTCTAAAGTTCTTAAACCTTGAGAAACTAATTCTTGAGAACTATTTAGAGCCAACACTAAAGGTCTCATCAAATAATTTAAATGTGGAACCAACACACTTAAACGAACAGGAACCGTTAGACATAATTCAACATAAATATCACGTTCTTGAGGACGCAAAGCGTTTAGAATCATTCTATTTAAAGATTCTAATAAGACTTGCAGTAATGGCATGATTTCTTTATATAAGTTTTCAAATCTACCACCACCGATGCTTCTAAATAAAGTTCTAATCAGATGGAAATAAGCAATTGGTTCTTTGGCAGTAGTTGTTAATTTCAAAGAAGTCAGAATTAAATCATTTAAATGAGGTAGAATAACTCTTTCATTCAGAGATGGGAATAAATTAACAGACATAAAGCATAGTTTGAATAAACGAATGAGAATATTAGTTTTAACTATATCAGAAGATCCGAGTTCTTCTAATTTGCTTTTCAAGAATGAGATTAGAACACCAGAGAAATTTGGCGAAGTATTTTCATTGGCTAAGAAGAATTGAGGAATATGAAGTAATGCTGAATATTGTAACATAGCATCATACAGATAAGATATTTCAGCTTGAACAATTTCATTGAAAGTTGCAGCATCAATATGAATGAATATTATAGCAAAATTTTCCATTAAATCTTTTTCTTCTTTTGATGAACTAACAGGCAGTGATGGGCCATTGAATTCTAAAGTTTGTTTTTCTGTTTTAAGTTGAGATTTTTGAGATGAAGTTGAGAAAAATCTCATACCAGCGATACATTCTTTAAATAATTGTCTTAATATTAAGATTTCTTCATTTGAAAATCCTCTTGCTAAATCATTCCATTTTTGATTATGAATATCAGTTTGAGAAGCAGGAGGTTGAGGATTAAAATTTTTCAAACCATAAGATATTGTTTTCAAAAATTGTAATAAAGTTCTAAATAGATAACGTGCATCTTTCAATGTATCATTATTCAAGTTGGGATGAATTTGAATTGGTGATTCTTTTGGTAAATTGAAAATATCATACTCTTTAATTGACTTTTTTCCAATTTCTTGTTTTTCTATTGATTGAGTTGACTCACCTTCATTTTCATCCATATTAACATCACCATCTTTATCTTTATTTGTTTCAATTTCTTCAACTTTATCTTCAACTTTACTCTCATCTTTATTCTCATCTTTATGTTTGAATTTCTTGATTTTTTCTAAAAATTTATTTATTTCATCATCTGGATCAAATTGATTTGGATTATCCTCCTTCAGTGTTTCTAAAACTTTCTTTTCTTTTGCAAGTCTTGCCTCTTCCAGAGATTTATGATTGCTCATAATATTACCATATTGACGGTTTAAAGCACTAAATCTTTTAGTGAAAGCATCAATGATCAACATGAACAATTGTCGACCTTCAGATTTTGAATTCAAACGCATGATACGTTCCACCAAATTCAACAATAGTTTGGCACTCATGATTTGAACTGTTAAAGCCAATGAAGAATCTTGTAGATGATTACAATACATGGTTATAGTTTGTAATATTTTATCAGTTGATAATTCATTTCTAACATTATGAACAAAATCAGCAACAATACTATAAGCTAATGGACGTAAAGTTTCGTGAACGGTTAAGCCATCACCAATCAAAACTTTTTCGTCAAATAAAAGATCTAATTTTGGAATGAATAAAGTTCTATGTGGAGTTGTTAAAATATGTCTTGTTGCATGTAATAATTCTTTTCTTGCCCCAGATAATTCACTTGGACAATCTTGGAGTAATCTCATGATTAGATCTGGAATAATCTCAGTGTATTTTTGTAATAAAGTTTGAGAATAACCTCTAATAAAAATGTAAGCTAAAAATGAAGCAGCTTTAACTTGACCTAGAATGAAATCACCATAAGCTGGTCTATTTTTGATATTTGGAGTGACAGAAGTTAATCTTTGGTCTTGCTCTTCAGCTAATCTTCTAGCTTCTTTTTGTTGAGGTACTTCTAATTGTAAGATTGCAATGATATGTGGAATAAAATCAGGTAAAGAAGTTGTAACTAATTGCTTATATGAAGATGTTAAAGTGACCATCGTAATTGGACATTCAGCAATAGTTTTGAAAGAATACATGGATTTAGCTAATTGTTTAGGTTCTTCAGAATTTGGTAAAGATGGAGAACTTGGTCTGTTGAAAGATTCATTTGAATTAACAAAAGTTGAATTGACTAATTGATCCATATTTTTATACATCTCAACGATAATTTCAATAAAAGATTCTGCCTTATCGGCTAATATAGTTTTATAAGATTTGAATAAACTTGTTAGAATCTTTAGAGCGATGGCTCCATTTTCCTCATTTTCAATAGATAATAATTTTTGTAAACAATCATTAATATTTGAAGCATAGGATTGAAAAGGTTCATTCATTTGAGAACGATGTAGAATCTCCAATATTGAATTTCTTAGTTTATGATCAGGAGAAGAGGATGAAAAGCTGATAGGAACCGTATTCAATAGATCAATATAAATAGGTATGAATTGAGATAGATAATGTTCATATTCAGTTGGAGATGAAAACGCTTCAATCATATCAGACAATTCAGAAACAATCGAATGTTTTGTCTTTGAGTCAACATCTTCTTTGAGCCTTGTGGCAAAAGAATCTATCTGTGATGTGTATGCCATAGCTAAATGTTGGTTATCACCTTTTGGCGATGGACTTAGATCAAATTAACAATGTATAAACCTAACTTTGATAAACAATAACAAATGATTATATGGATTTAATATCTATGAATAAAAAGACGACCGGTTATGTCTTTAGTCTAGGTTTATGTTGTAATTAAATTCAATGAATTGAACGTATTTGATTAGTTGGTTGTTAAATTGAGTTGGACAAAATGCGTTCAACTTAAGTGATTTTAACACTTTTATTGATATAAAGAATGTGAGATGGAAAAAAAAATGAAAAGGTGGAAATCTCAGAAACACAAAAACCACGGAAAAGCGTGACATTCACGTGAGTACCAAAAAACATGAGTCACATCTAAATGACTCGTAGTTTTGACTTCTTTGACTCCTCCAGCTAAATGATTTTAGTCAATTCAAACATCTTTCCTGTTACATGATACATAGATATCACTCATCACTATAATCACTCTTATAAATACAGCCTTCAATTGTGCATTCACGTGACTCTGATAATCTATCGAGTTAATTTACAATTGATTTACAATATAATCATTTTTGTATAGGCGAAGTTTAATAAGATTCATGACCACATCAGATACAAATTCATTAATCACAACACATGTTATATAGAGAATATAGCCAATGGATGACACCGTTATCTACTAAAAACTACACTAGTGACTAAACACATGTCAGCTACAAGAACTACTTACTTCTATTTCCGTGGGTGTTAAGTCCTCATCAATACAGTGTAAGTTGTAACTTCATAGGCTTAAGCCTTGGTATCGCAGATCAAATTATAATATCATCGTACATAATTCGATCAACACACTTTTTTATCAACAAGAAAATTATATAAAAGATTGTATTTCCTTCATCAACTCACTCTTCTCAAATATCTCATCTTTATAGATTCTCTATTATTCCCGTCAATTGATACTCACGATGTCAAATTATCAAGATATGCCAAAACACACCCCAAATTACGAAGATGAACAAGATTCAGGTCCAACGATTCAGCAATATACTCAATCTGATGTCAGAAATGTCATCAGTCAACAACCAGATCCAATTACTGTTAAATACGCAAAAGTTTATGAAACGAAACAATTAGGGACATATCAAAGTATTGTCCAGTCATTTGGTAAATTCTTTGGTTATTTAGGTATGATTCCTTGCTGTTGTTGTTCTAATCCATATCATGATGTTGAACAAGGTACTGTTGGTTTAATCACCACATTTGGTGAATTGAACCGTGTTGTTGATCCTGGTTCTTCTTATGTCAATATCTTTAGTGAAAAAATTCATCAAGTTAGTATCAAGACTGAAGTTCAAGATATCCCTGAGCAAGCTTGTTTAACTAAGGATAATGTTATTGTTTATTTGAAATCAGTTATCTATTATAACATCATTGATCCACAAAAGGCTGTTTTTGCAATTTCTGATATTCATTCTGCTGTTTCTGAGAGAACTCAAACCACATTAAGAGATGTCATTGGTGCAAGAGTCTTACAAGACGTCATCGAGAGAAGAGAAGAAATTGCAGAAGCTATTCAACATATCATCAAACAAACTGCTGCTGATTGGGGTGTTAACGTTGAAAGTATCTTAATTAAAGATTTAAGATTAAGTCCTGAAATCACTCAAGCTTTATCTCAAGCTGCTCAAGCGAAAAGAATTGGTGAATCTAAAATCATTCAAGCTAAATCTGAAGTTGAAGCTTCTAGATTAATGAGAGAATCTGCTAAATTATTGAACAGTAAAGTTGCTGTTCAAATGAGATATTTGGATGCAATGGTTAATATGGCCAAAACTGCTAATTCTAAAGTCATCTTCATGCCAACTTCTGTGGACATTGATCAGTCTAAAGACAGTGTTGATGATGTTGATGAAAGTGATGTATTAAATCATGGTCCAAGTTCTTCAACGGATAATGGGTTACCTAAAGATATGATGCAAAGATTAGCTTTACAAGAAGGTTTTATTGGTAAAGATGCTACATCTCATCCAACTCATTCACTTGGCTAATGATTAAATTAAGTGATTTTTCTCCATACGTCTTGTCTCTATGACAGATCTAATTTTGATAATTTTTATTTTGATGATGAAATGATGAGCAATAATAACTACGACTTTTTAATAGGGTATGTTTTTTTTATATCATATCTGCTTTGATAATCTTTGTATTTCCAACTAATATATAATATTTGTTTAATTGGTTTCAATTATAGCAATAATCATGATAACATTGTTTACAGAAATTGGGAACCTCAATGTTATTGATTATACTTAACCCTCTTTCTTTCCTATCAAATTCTCTTTTGATTAAAATACATCCAACACATCTATAATAATCTGGATCTATTGTTGAATTCCCAAAGGTCATTACATTATATGCATTTGTTAATGTTTCAGTGATCTCATCATATTCATAAGTCAATCTAAACGTTGAAGAATTAGCCAAATAATTATACTCTGTATTACCGA
Source organism: Phaffomyces orbus (assembly GCA_003708145.3). NCBI lineage: Eukaryota > Fungi > Ascomycota > Saccharomycetes > Phaffomycetales > Phaffomycetaceae > Phaffomyces > Phaffomyces orbus. The sequence continues at coordinate 827,965 of PPNK03000001.1, forward strand.
AATATCCAATGATTGGGGGTAGATAGTTATTTGCAATCATTATATCATCTTCTTCATCTTCTCTAACTCCATATTTTTCTAAAAAACATCCAAAGAATGTAGGTTTCTGATTTAATCTTTTTTCAACAAAAATCTTAGAATCTGGTATATTTGGAAATTTGTTAATAACTTTAACTTCGTTTCCAACTGTAATAGTAGTTCCCGAATGTCTTGAATTATTGAATCTCATAGCAGTGTTGGCTATGATGGTTCCATTTGGCCATCCATTAACATCAGCCGTGGAATCAAATGAAAATATAACATCGACAGCTCTATCTTCTTGTAATAATGGCACATATGGAATATTTTGACCATCTTCACCACCATCAACCATGTACAAAATTCTAGAATCATAAATTTCAGAGTAGTTGGAATTTGTTCCGTTGAATTTATAAAATGGATTTGGTGAATATAATGCATAATCAGGATGTTTTTTGCTATCTTGAATTGAAGATAAACCAAATGTATTCAAGACTGCTTTGATTGCACGAGAGTTGATTTTTGAAGAAGTTGAAGCTAGTTGCCAAACATAAATGAAAACGTTATTGAACAATGATGATGAAGTACCTGTCAAAAATCCAACATTATCAAATTTTGTGAAACAAATGGTTGTATTTGATATATGAAAAGTTGGTTTACCATTATATAACAATGAACCTAAAAATTTTAAATTAACAAAGATATTCATATCCCATGAACCAAATTCAAAAGGATTAAATTCAAAAATATTACTATTAATTGAAGTCTTCTCAACACCAGGGGTTCTCAAATTTGTTAAGATTATAGGAAAAGGAATTTCAAAATCCTTGAACGAATTTAAACTCTGAATTGATGTAAATGTTAAGTCTGTTGACCTTGCAGATTTTTGAAATATTCTTCTTGATAGTGCACGACCCCAATAATCAGTGAATGATACAACAAAACCTTTTAATTTCTTGGATCTGACTTCCAAATGTAAATTTTTGTAAAAATTGAATACTTTCTTCATTGACTTTAATGAAACTTCTGAAGATAAATCAATTTTATTTAAAATACTGGTTGAAACTTTCAAAGTTTCTTCTTTTTTTCTAAATAAGTCTTTAAAGAAACTCTTAAAACTTTCAAACCAATCAATATTATCTTCCTTTTGGACATCTCTTTTAAACAAAATATTATGCTCAGTAGCTTCATTTCCACTGCACAACAATTCTTCACAAGTGTCATAAAAATCATTAAACAATTCATCATCAAATTCCAATTCATCTGATCTTTTATTGATCTTATTGTTTAATTCATTATAAAAACCTGCATCATCATCTTTAAAATCTGATGGTAACACTTGAACGTCATTTCTACTAACTTCCAACTGATTCATATTTGGAATTCCTTCTAATAAGGGTTCAAACAAATCCCAATCATGCCTTAATTTCACTAATGGTTTAAAATCACTCATTACTGCAGACATCACTAACCATGAACCGCCAGAGATACCAGCCAAATAACTTGAACTTTGTAACAACCCTCCTAGATGGCCATGTAATGACGAGTTGTAAGACCTGTCGTCGAGGGCAGCAAGCATGCCAGCACCATTTAGAAAAGCCCTATATCCTCCTCCACTAAGTGCAAGACCAATGGAAACTGGTTTGAAAGAGGATAAAGTGAACTTCTCTACATCTAAACCTGGAATATCAACTCTTTTCAAAAACTTAGTTAATGCTTTTTGAGTGTTCTGTTGTCTTTGCTGGATGTAATGTGATTCTTTATGTGATATCTCCTTCTTGATGTTAGTTTAATGGACAGATTTGATTCAAACAATTTAAGGTAAAAAAGATACTGGACCACTTCTGACTAAAGGAAAAGAAGGACAGTTGACGGGGATCGGAGCGTAATTCGTTAGAATGGGTCTTATGAGAGCGAACAGCAACAAAACCTGCTCAAACTTCATTTCCAACAGGCGCTTACAGAGAAGATCGGATTTTACAAATGGGAATAAATTAAAAATCTTTTTCTTCAGTCTATTGATCGCAGAGCCTGGACAACTACTGGGCCAATTTCGTTGGTGACGGAAGTAGCTTTAATGATCATGGCAGGTTTGATACTTTTCAAAGCCGAATCATTCAAATTGATGTTTGATAAAGGCGAAATAACATTGTTTTCGAAATAACTAATAATCAAACCATTATCAGCAACTTCAATTTCTTGAGAATTTGGATCAACTAAACAGTTTTGGTCAAATAATGCATATGTGAATATTATTGGTAATTCTAAATCTAATTTAATCAATTCTAACTCATCAAATAACGGTTGTTCTTCAATTTCTTTATCATCAACACTAGAGATTAATTTTGGTAAAAATGTGTTTTTGATTGCTAAAAATGCAGTTTGCGAAGCTAATGTCAATGGATATGAATAATTCGCTAATACTAAGACATCAATGTATAGTTTATAACTGAACTTCTCTGTTAATTTTAGTCTACCTGATGGGATATTTTGTAAATATAATGATTCTAAAGTAGATTTAATAGTTAAAGTTAAAGCAGAATCATCTTTGCGGTTTTCGATCTCAACATCAACTTCTATCAATTCATCAGTGGATCTAGTTTCAACGACTCTGGCTTTAATACTGACTAAACATTCGGAACCATCACTTAATCTGATTTTAGCACTACCATTAGATCCAGTAACAACTTCTAATTCTGATTCCATTGGCCTAAATTGGTTCGCTGAGCGACCATCTGGTCTCATTGGTGGAGTCTGTTTTAATGAATCATATAAATATGATCTTTCAGATGTTGAGAATGTCATCTCTGTTTCGTGTCTTGACTTCTTGTTTCAGATATATAAAAGACTGTTAAATCTCATTGCAGATTTTTTTTGTTGATAGAAAAAAACCCCGGCACGTCTGAATCAGGATATATTCGCGGTAGAAACTCAAAAGATAATGATGTAGAAGACTTCTTTATTTAGTAGATGAAACAACCGATAATAGATGTTGCTATTCTCTACGCTAAATTGTTGATACTCTATATGTATTATGGTTACAAATCTACTATCCTCAGAGGCTCTCCCATTTTAAGATTCTGGAATTAAAAATCAATACACTCCTTCTCCAGACGTTCCAACCTAAATATTGGGATATCTGATGATCTTTTGGGTAGGAAGATCTTTGAACCTAATAGGAACACCAGGAAGCTCCAGAGTATATATATATATATATATATATATATATAGTTTGGAACGATAATCTGAATATTTCGATTCAAAAGTTATTTCACCATATTACCTTCAGGTGATTTCGATGATGTAAATAATGGCCCATCGCCAATATAGAGTTCATTATTTCATCAAGAGAATTATTTAAATCTCTACAGATAAACAGCTGATTAATGTGGATACTAAATCTCAACTCAATTTTTAGAGTCGTTTTTGTGGTATCAACTTCGGTAAATATTGTTGTTACAAATAGAAATCAACTAAAAATACATTGAAAGAAGATCTTACTAGCATAATACTGTAGTACCATAACTGTACAATACAACCACTAGTGGTCAAAAATAATCTGTTTATACTATAAATCTATAAATATGCATGTTCACTGTTTAGTGTTTAGTGTTTGATGACTATCATATTTTTTCCGAATCCCAGCGAAGTGACACCAAAAGTGACACAAAAAATTGAGAACACTTTTCAGACCCCTTTCTAAGTTCCTGGATCTTAATACAAGCTACTGTATGAAATGAATGATAAAATTTTAGATTTGAAGATAACGAATGAATCACTGAAAAATTTCTGTGATATTATTGCAACTGTTCACGATCATCCATCTGAATCCAATTTCAGTGAATTTGTTGAGAAATGTCAGCGTATTAGCAATTCCAAATATTATGAAGATAAGTTCAAGCATTTGAATAAAAGCATTGAATCATCAATAATTGAACTGGAAGACTCTTATTTCAACAACTGCAACAAAGAGCCCATGTTTGATGCATACAACACAGCTTTTAGTTATCAAAACTATTTATATGCATTCTTAGAAAAACATCAAAGTGAAACTGACGAAGAGTACAAAACCAGACTTCAAACGTGGTCTTTAGAAACTTCAGTTTCATTAATAGAAAGCATTGATCTTATTTCAAAGCCTGGCTTCTTACACCGTTATTCAGTAGCTGCGTCAAGACTTCAAGGTGGGAGTTTCAGATTCCTATTTGATGGTATATCAACGGTAAGAGCTAAAAATATGATTTTAAGTATTTTTCCATCAGAGTCTAAAGATTCATGTCTTTCTCCAGTTTCAACTTTTGCTAATTTGCTAAAGATTATCATATCAGTCAATTTGTTGGATTTTGCTGGTTTAAATGACCTTCAGAGAGATATGAGACACATCCAAAAGCTGTTTGATACTAAGACCGTCTTAAATAAAGAAGGTATATACTCCACTACAAAACTTGAATCAAAAACCAACCCCAAAAAACTGCTATTAACTTCAATTACTGGAAATGATCAAATATCAGTAGAAAACAAAAAAAATGTTAGCATATCAAAGTTAATGATAGTTTACAATGAGATAATAAATTTAAAAAACTCACAAAAAAATGAGTCTCCAATTGTACCAAAAAAACTATCATATTCAGTTCAAAAGATAAAGCTATCAAAAGGTAAAAGAAAACCAAGTGAAAATCTAAAAACTCCAACAAGTCTTAATCATGAATTATACTCAAAAGAAGCAAAAGATTATCTTTTAGAAAACGTATCTTTTGAGTACATTTTCTTATCGGTGAAATCACCTGAAAGTTCTTTAACATCAATGAAAATTAATCCGCTATATGGGCCAATATTGAACCCAATTAATGAAATTGAAACTGAAGCCATAGTCGATCAAATTGCTCAAACTCAGTTACTTTACCCAGTAAACAAGCCATTCATTAGTACTTATAGAAATTCAAATTCAGTTAAAATATTAAAGGTTACAAAAATAATGCCACAAAATGTATCTAATATTGAGGTACCAACATCTGGTTACAACCAGCATCATTTTTTTACTGAACTTAAACCTAAGTTTATCAAACCAGATTTTACAGTTATTGCTGAATATAGAGCATTTACTAGTGGAAATGATCTTCAATTGGCACAAAATTTGAAGTTGTTAGTTATTGAAGACAAAAAAACCACAGAGTTGGGAACTATCATTAAATTAGCTTTATATGTCATTGATGAAATCGATACGAAAATGTCCTCAACATCAATAAATGATATTGTTACTGATTTATCTACTCAAAAACTTGCGTTAAAAAAATTACTTCAGACTACTGATGCTAATAAAGTTGAATATATCAAAACTTTTATTGATTCAATAACAAATTCAAAAAATGCATCCACCAGATTTGCGTCAATTTTTAATGAAGCTATCAAATACATTGATCAAATCATAAAACAAATCATATACTCAAAAGCATTCAGCAAATCTGGTATATTGTATAATGCCAGAGACATCATCCATATTAGATTGAATCATGAAATCATAAATATAAAATCATATTACTCTGAAGATAACACAATCGTTCATTTAATCAAGAATTTTACTGATATCAAAATTTACTCTGTGTTTGAAATGAGTTTTATAAACTTCATTGAAAAATCACTATGTGATATTTCACAAGAAATTTTGAAATTAAATTATAATGAACTTTTAGATAAAAGTACAACAATGGAAAGTGACTGTGAAATGATTGCAAATCTGGTATACGTTAATGATATATTTACTGTTCTAAGAAGATTCATACAGATTAAGTTACTAAAAAATGTTTACAAATCTTTAAAACCAGATGAATCATCTGATCCAAACAGTCGTTTAAATCTCATGAATGAATACGCTGAATGTCTAAAAAATTCATTAGCAACTTCAAACAATTCAAATATCGTAAATGAGCTACATGATTTAGAGGAAAAACGTTCAATTGATATTTGCTTATCATTATTTATGAGCAACCATGAAATAAGCTCTATGTTGAAGAATTATTTTCAAGACTTTCGATTTTTTAATGGAAATTCAAATAAATTCATTATCAATAATAATTTAAAAGGTTCAATGCCTTATTCTAGTTGGTCAGTTGTTTTAGACTGCACTAATACGCAGTCTGGTGTTGATTTCATTCTCAAATGTTTTGATTCTTCAAGAACTGCAATAGATGAATCAAATAGAATACAGTTGAATGATTTTGAGAAAGAAGTTTTCTCATTGGTTGAAGAATCAATGACCAATTCTGATAACAATTACCTGATAAAACCAAATCTATTAAATAATGCTCTCTTGAGCTTAATATCATTCATTAATGAGGTATACACCAATAAAAAACTACTTAAAGTGTACCGCATGGATGTACATAAGATTATACCGGAACTGTTGAGTTATGGAGTTTTATTAAATCCAGTTATTGAAAATCCTGATAATGAAATTGAAGGTAATGGTTTCAAATTACCAATAGAAGGTTTATATATGATGTATTCTAAAATTGAAAATTCTAAAGAGATAGATGAAGAAGTTCAAAAATTAACTGATGATGAAAAATTGAAAATCATCAAAATAACTTTTTTGGCACTTAAGTTAATTCATAATGCGCAGATCGTACATCAAGACCTTCATCCAAACAACTTGGTTGTTGAAAAATCAATCAATTTAGATAATAAAGCGGAATTCAATATTAAAATAATTGACTTTGGCAAATCTTCTTCATTTGTCCTAGATAGTAAATCCTCTTCATCTGGTGTATCTGAAGATTCTAGAGTTATCAGTTCTGCAGGTACTCTTGAACTTTTGAGTGATAATAGAAGTGAAATATTTGTTGGTGGTTTGAAAAAAACTGTGTTTGATGGTATTAAAATCAATGATGAGAAACTATTAGAATTATTTGAAGATGATTACATATCACTTAAAAACTCATTAGAATTGAAATTGAAGTATGCCATTGCAATAGATTGTTTTGAAAAAGCTGATAATGATCTTAAGTATTTGCAAGGTTTGAAGAACTAAAATATACTATTTTTTAGTAATAATATTATTGACTTGTGTAGGCTGTAGAGTTAATTTGTGCTGTTTCTATGAATGAAGGATAGAAGACAGATAAATCTTACTCAACCTTTAATTTGATTCGTCTTGACTAGTAGTGTCTCCTTTGACTGTTGGAAATGTCACTTTTATTTTTGGAAATGAATAGTATAATTTATATGATCAATACCATTTCAGAACAATTGTAATGTTAAAGTGGCCACATCTTCATCATTAGCTTCATATCATTCTTGAAATTCTTAGTCTCGAAATACTTTTCTCCATCCTCATACTTAATGAATAGTAACAATCTTCCCAACTGGTTTTATTTAACAATCAGAAAGACGTGTATCTTGTTTTTAAACTGTAATGTGATTGCTTCCAAATTGGTATATAAGATGGTTTGATACTATTTTACTTTTTGACTTTGATTGATCTATTAAACCTCAAGAAAACATTAGTCCTGACACTGAAGGATCAAAGTGTGAAGTTTATTATAGATCATTCTGAAATCTCATCAACAAATTCGGCTCTCCTTAAATCTTCATCTTTTTGCTCTTTTTCTATTATAATGATAAAAATATAGTTATAGCAAGAACATACCAGTGAATGTATAAGGAAATTGGCTTTTATAATCAGCAATGTGATCAAAATCAGTAATAGTCATGCTTGAACAAGTGTCTGAACGATAAAACATTTTGCAATAACAACAATAAACATTAGATTAAATAAATCAAGTCTCCATAAAATATTAGCAAAACTCTTACCAAGATGAATCTGTCATAATCAGGACTGTATAATTCAAAAACCTAACTGTCTAAGCACCTTGAAAATTTATCATGAAATTGATGTAACTTATGCGATCTAATCTCCTTGCATGTTTTTGAGTATTTATGATCCTTTCAATGAAAACAGTTTCTTAATGTCCATTACATCTTTGAATGTCACCAGTATGTTTCTATGTTTATCAATGTTTTTGTTTTCATTTTATTCGTAACTCTAGATGGAAATATGAGCTCCTAAATCCATATACTCATTATCTGTGTAGTAGATAGCAACTTTTAGATATTTATCAGAAACTTCCTTGTCATTCTAGCTTGATTAAACTGTTAGTTATAAAAGCTACTGGTCTGTTTATCAACACTTTCAAATTTCAAATTTCACACGATTATGTAAATACTCAAATCAAACATTCAAACTCTTTACATCAGATTATTTCACTGTTTGGTATTTACTAGTTACTCAATAGTATATCACTCAGTCGGTATACACCATTCACTACAATGACTGATGAAGTGAAGAAAGAGGAAAAGAAAGTACAGGAAACCCATCTGCCTTCTGGTTTAATTCTTCCATACTTATTCATTTTAAGAGTCGTTAATGCTTTGACTATCAACACGTTTTTCCAAGCTGATGAGTATTGGCAATCATTAGAACCTGCTCATCAATTCATCTTTGGCTACGGCTCATTAACTTGGGAATGGAAGTTTGGACTACGAGGATTTTTCCATCCTGGTTTATTTGCTTTAGTTTATCAAGTTTCAGATTTATTAGATTTAGGACATTTTGGTGTGATTTATTTACCAAAGATTCTACAGGCTTTGATTGCCAGTGTTGGAGAATATTTTTTCTATAAATTCGTTTTTAATGTGACTAAGAATGAAATCATTGCAAGATGGAGTTTATTTTTAAGTGTTATTAGTGTTTTCAATTGGTATTTAATAACAAGAACTTTTTCAAACAGCTTAGAACTATCATTAACTTGTATTGCACTAGCTTTATGGCCGTGGGATGTTAAAAATATTGATTGGGACCAATTAAACGTGAGTCTTTTATTCTCAGCATTGACTTGTTTTATCAGACCAACAAATGGATTTATTTGGGTCGTTTTAGGAATCAATCTAATTTCAAAATTATCAATCAAGAAAGATAAACTGAGATTTTTTGTTCAATCAGTTACTGTTGGTGGATTTACACTATTGATTAATCTAAATTTGGATTATTTTTATTATAATGAAGTCACTACACCAATTTGGAATTTTATTAAATTCAATTTAATCTCATCATTATCTAAATTTTATGGAGTTGCACCATGGCATTTCCATTTAACACAAAGTCTACCACTTATGCTATTGACATTCTTACCATTTTTCATATATGGATTGATTAAATATGATAATAAATTATTGAAATTTCTATTTCTTGCTATTGTTATTCCATTTTCAATGATTGATCATAAAGAGTTCAGATTTTTATACCCTATACAACCTGTTTTATTATTATTTTCAGCTTACGGGTTCTATCATTTGAATTTACATAATTCAACTTTGATCAAATATTCAACATATTTGATAATAATAATAAACACAATCATTTCAATATTTTTAACTCAAGTTCATGAACGTGGTGTTATTGATGTTATACATTATTTGAGAGATGACGTTGATGTTACATCAATTGGGTTCTTAATGCCTTGTCATTCAACTCCTTTACATTCTTATTTACATAGAGAAGATCTAGCTGAAAACACATGGTTTTTAACATGTGAACCACCTTTATATTTATTAGATCCTAGTTCAAATGGCACAATTGAAGAATATATGGATGAATCTGATTATTTTTATGATGATCCAAAGACTTTCCTATATAAAAAATTTCCACCACCATTTCAAAATAAATTATTGAAAACAGAGAAAGTGTATGAATTTTACTGGCCATCTCATCTAGTTTTCTTTGAAGACTTGGAGCCTGTCATGGTTGATTATTTGAAAGATTCTGCATATACTGAATGTAATAGATTTTTCAACAGTTACTTCCATTGGGATGATAGAAGAAGGGGTGATGTTATAGTTTATTGTAAATGGCCATGGGAATAGAGAGGTACACAAAAATAAATAATATATATATTTACAAGTTATAAACCCCATCTATCATTTCCAATAACTTTTGTGTTATTTTGTTTAGCATTTTTGGCAAAATCTTCAATTTTGTTCAAAGTTGAAGAAATTGGTGAATAATTCCCATTCATCAATTCAATTGAATTTTCTCTATTATTCAAAAAATGATTCCATATTTTTTGATTATCTTCATCTTTTGACGTAGATAACGAGTTCTCCAAAAGTTTATATGTTTTAAAAGCATCTTTCCAAAATTTTTGTCTTATTGAACAATCAAATAATCCAATAAAACAACTTATATCTGAAATCTCAGCACCTAATTTAAACCATTCTTTAGCTTTTTTAACATTGTCAAAGAAATTCAATTCCAAAAAACCTAACTGTTGGAAGGACTCTTTAAAACCTTGACTTGCACTTAATTCATAGTGAAATCTTGCCTTTTTAGGATCATGAATATTTAATTGACCAAGGTAATAATGACAATCGGCAACTTTATCAATTGGACCAGTTTTAACAGATCTTTCAAAAAATTGTTTACTTGAATATAGATCAGGTCTTTGGAAGTTGATTATCCCTAATTGCTTGTACACTTCAGAGGCTAAAAACGTGTCATTTTCTAATATTAAGAAATCATTATAGAATTTTTCAGCTTGATCAATCATATGATTCTTCATACATAAATCACCACTTAACTTAATCGTCAAGGGGTTTTTCAATTCTAATAGTTGTGAAACCAGTTTCTTCGCATATATTTTATCATCATTTGGTGCCTTTTCATTGATTATTGCTTCAAATGCCAACAATGCAACAGCATCGTTATTACCATGTTCAGCAGCCTTTTCAGTCAATTCGTTTTCCAGATCAACGAGGTGTCTATTTGCAGTATGCGAAGTGATTCTAATGTTTTCTAATGCTTTCTTCATGATCATTAAATCAGAGGCATTGATATATTTGGGGATTATTGGTTCAGATTCATTGTCGATTGATTTGTAGATGGATTCGTAAGCTGGGAATAGTTTGTTGTAGCTATGTGCGCAGTCAAGATCGAATAGGACTCTGTTTAGAAGTTTCTTCTTGGGGAGAATCTCGTATAGTGGTGGCCTGAGATTAGAGAAGAATCTCTTTGACGTTCTGAGCATGCTGTGAATTGATTTGTACAATTAGAAAGAGTTTTGGTTCTACTTGATCGGGCTTTTTTTCCTCTTTGATGCCAATTATTAGTGAAATGGTGATGGAATTGGTGAATATTGTGTGAATATTGTAGACTTAGTGAGGTAATGGAGTGTTTATTGTATTTATTTATAATACATTGAAATTGTACCAGTATAATCCTCTCTTTAAAGTATTAAATCTAACAGTTTTGAAGATTCGAACTCCGAACAAGTCTCCACAATGATTTCAACCTTCTAAAACACTCAATTCACAGCCAAAAGATGAATCCAGCTAGACAATTCACGGTTCTAACACGTCGATTCCACTCTTCCAGGCTCGCATTTGCTGACTACTCGCACGCTGTCATCGGTGGTGGTGTCGTTGGTCTCGCTGTCGCTGCTGAACTATCAAAAGTTGAAGGTAACAATGTTTTAGTACTAGAGAAAAACACCAAAGTTGGACAGGAAACTTCGAGCAGAAACAGTGAAGTGATACATGCTGGTTTGTATTACCCAAAGGACAGTTTGAAGACTAAACTGTGCATTGAAGGTAAAGAATTGCTTTACTCAGAAGCTAAAAAAGCTGGTGTTGAAATGCAAAGGATTGGGAAATGGATCGTTGCACAAACTGATTTTGAAGATGCTTTCCTAGAGTCAACGCACTACAAAGCCAGAGATCTAGGGATCAAAACTGAGTTGATTCCAAGTTATAAAGGTGTGTATATGGAACCTGCTGTTCATGCCGAAAGAGGTATTCTATCTTCACCAACAACAGGTATCATCAATTCTCATGAGTTAATGGAGTATTTACAATCAGTATTACAAAAAAATAATGGTGAAATTGCCATTGGCTCTGAAGTCACTGCAATCACTAAAATTTCAGATGGTTATAGTCTTTTAGTGGAGTCTCAATTAGAAGATAAACAAAGTACTGAGATTTCAGTCAATAACGTTGTTAATGCAGCTGGGTTATACGCTGATAAAATATCTAATCTGTTATTACCAGAACATAGAAAAGTCAAACTTTTTTACGCCAAAGGTACTTATTTCAATTTGAACAGTTCATTCCCAGAAGTTAGAAGATTGATATATCCAGCACCAAAACGTAATGAGATCAAAGGTTTAGGAACTCATTTAACGTTAAGTCTTGATGGACAAATCAGATTCGGTCCAGATCTCGAATGGGTTGATTCACCATTAGATTTAACACCAAGTGAAGAGAATAAAGAGGCTGCTTTTAAAGAAATTTTCAGATATTTACCTCATGTTATGATTCAAGATTTAGAGGTTGCTTATTCTGGCATTAGACCTAAGTTAGGAGGTCCTGATGATAATGAATTCCATGATTTCATAATCAGAGAAGAAGAAGGATTTAAAGGATTTGTTAATCTATTAGGTATTGAAAGTCCCGGATTAACATCTTCAATGGCTATTGGTAAATATGTTAGAAACATTTATCATGGAAATTAGAAACATTATTAGAGATGTGTATTTAGAAATAAATAAGTTTCATTATTATTTAATCTTTTAATTCTTTTTGTAGTTTTGGTAGCTTTGAAGGCTCTGTAGGAGCAGGGGTTTCTAGGAAATAATCACATAACAATGCCTTCTCTGTATTCCATCGTTCATTTGGATTCATTTCTGTTAAATGAATCATCAGTTTTAATGCATTTTCACTTGCTGCTATGAATCTGTTTCTTAATTCAGTTAAAGATGGTTTTGGATATATAGTCAAATTATTATAACCGGGTAAACTTGACACGTTAGGCCATGTTTGCTCAGTTGGTGTACCTAAAGCTTGGAAAGTGACATCAATCTGATCAACATCATCTTTTCCTGGTAGATATGGGACTCTTAACATTAATTCTGCAAATATGATTCCTATTGCCCATAAATCAACAGCTTCTGTGTAATGTTTAGCACCAAACAATAATTCTGGGGCTCTGTACCATCTAGTCACGACGTTGGAGGTTAAATCTTCATTGGCTGATGCTAAAGATCTAGCTAGACCAAAATCTGCAATTTTCAACTGTCCATCTGGTGCTAATAATAAATTATTTGGTTTTAAATCTCTATGTAGGATAAATTGTCTATGACAGTGATGAACACCTCTCAGTGTCATCAATAACCAAGATTTGATGTCTGCTGGACTGAACAAAATATTCTTATCTTTTATTATCATTTCTAAATCTGCTGGTAAGAATTCCAAAACTAGATTCAAATTTCCATCAGATGAGAAGACATCAACTAGTTCAATCACATTGACGTGTCTTAGTTCCTGTAGATATTTGACTTCTCTGATGGCACTCATATCTAAACCATCTTTGAACTGTCCTGTTTTGATTTCCTTTATAGCTATATCTCTTTCTGTAGATATCTGCTTCCCTAAAAACACAACGGCATAGGTACCTTCCCCTACTTTTTTAGCTGGGATTAGTGTTAGTATCCAATTGTAGAAATTTATTGTATTGAGCTCACATACATTTTGTATAGTTTTGTGTCATTGTCATTATCTCATATATAAGTCTCTGTTATTGGGAAAGATCTTTTTTTGAAAAATCCCACAGCTCATCGACTGATAAATTATATAGAGGGTTTCACATAGTTTCAGTACAGTATAAAGAGGTCTTCAAATCATGCTAACTAGTCGGCTAGTGTACAGATCCATGTTTGGACTCCAACGTCGCTCAGTGCTGACGACGAGAAGGGCAAATTCGACAAATGAGTCTCCAAGTTTCACCATATCAGATTTTGAAGAGATTCATCCAGTTTTAATCAAAAGAGGTGATTTATTAAGTAAAGAACTAAATGAATTAGAAGAATCAATGAACGAATCAAGCACTGGTTTCAACATCGATGAACAGAAAAAATTCTCAAGATTGACGTCAATAGTTGAATCACTAAAAGATTATAAAGATCAATTGAACTCATTCAATGAGTTGAAAAATCTATTAGATGATGAATCTTTAAAAGAAGATGCTGAATTGGAATTACAATCAGTCTTACCAGAGCTAATCAAATCATCTACAAAACTAAAGAGTAAATTGCTACCAGCTCATCCATTCAGTGATAAAGCTTGTATTTTAGAGTTAAGACCAGGTATTGGTGGTGTAGAAGCTATGATCTTCACTTCTGATTTATTCAACATGTATACCGGATATGCCAGTATCAACAAATGGCCATTCAGTGTAATCTCCAAATCTTTGAATCAATCAGGTAATGGTTTAACAGAAGCTATTATAAGTATTGATGAGCCTGGTGCATATGATAGATTGAGGTTTGAAAGTGGTGTTCATAGAGTTCAAAGAATTCCTGAAACTGAAAGTAAAGGACGTACTCAAACATCCACTGCAGCTGTTGTTGTGTTACCGCAAATGAGTGAAAGGGGACAAAGTGAAGATGCTGATGAAAGAACTTTTGCTAATGGAGAAGTTAGAATCGATGTTATGAGAGCCAGTGGTAAAGGTGGACAACATGTCAATACCACTGAATCTGCAGTTAGGCTGACACATATTCCCACGGGTATCACTGTGTCGATGCAAGATCAGAGATCACAACATAAGAATAAAGCTAAGGCATTCACTATTTTAAGAGCAAGAATTGCAGATTTAGAAAGAATTAAATATGAAGAAGAAGAACGTAAGAAAAGAACAGATCAAGTTTCAAGCACAGATAGATCAGACAAGATCAGAACGTACAACTTCCCTCAGAATAGAGTCACTGACCACAGATGTGGTTACTCAATTCACGATGTCGATGGAGTCATGACTGGAGAGAAGTTGGATTCAATAATTGATGAACTTGAGAAGTTTGAAGCAGATAGAAAATCCAGAGAATTGTTGAAAGAACTGGAGGAAAGTAAATAGAAAGAAGAAACTCTTGTTAATATAAGTATTATAGATATTCTTTGTATTACCACCCTATAGTAATGTGTACTTGTATTGTGTATGTTCGGTTAACTGAAGGAAAAAAATACACAAACATTAACTCAAAATACTATTCACTATAAAATCTAATGAATTTACAATGGACTCAATTCTGTATCGATCCAAACGATCAGTCAAAGTCGGTGAACTAGAACGATATATAATCACATATGAGCCTAAAAATACGGACATTTCCAAACCAGGTGGGTCACTTTTTCTAAAAGTGAAAAACCTTGAAAATATAACGTTAAGAGCTGCTTTCTTAAGAGGTCCATACATTCTATACGTCGATGTTAGAAGTCAAGATTACCATCACTCTCAATCAACGTTCATTACTGCAGATCAACCCAAATTTGAACCTAATTTATCTGCTGGTCAGAGTTTCAATGTTGAACTATCAATGCATACTATTAAATCGAAATACGTTTGGATAGTTGATGTTATAAGTCAAATCATATTCAGTCCTATTTCCAATATTTCATTTGAATTGATCATTGGTAAAGATTTAAAATGTTTGGATATAAATATTGATAGAATAGGGACATTTAATGAAGAAATTTCAATAAATAGACGGAATACATTAGATCTTTGGAATCTACCAATGCCTAAACGTAAAACCCCCATTCATTTAGTCATATTAACACATGGGCTACATAGTAATTTGGGTGCTGATATGTTGTATATCAAGGATCAATTGGATGCAATTTCAGCTAAAAATGGCGAGAATTTAATCGTTAGAGGTTATAAGGGTAATGTTTGTAAAACTGAAAATGGTATTAAATTTTTAGGAATTAGACTAGGTAGATACATTTTGGACTTATTAGAACAAGATCACGAGATAATGAAATTATCATTCATTGGACATTCTTTAGGTGGCATAACACAATTATTTGCAATTCTCTACATTCATTTAATAAATCCTTCATTATTAGAAAGGATTCAACTAGAAAATTTCATAGCTTTATCATCACCATTTTTAGGTATTGTTACTACTAATCCAGCATATGTGAAAGCTGCTCTAATGTTTGGTATTGTTGGCAAGACAGGACAAGATTTAGGATTAGAAGCTAATTATGGGGAAGAACCTTTATTATTAAAATTATCAAAAGATCTATTGCTTCATAAGATAATGGAGAAATTTACAAACAGAAGTATTTATTCAAATGCATTTAATGATGGGATTGTCCCATTATATACCTCATCATTATTATATCTTGATTGGAAGACTTTAAATGAGATCAATGAAGAAACTCGAGAAAATGACATGGTTATAAATCATGAAACTAAATCTAAAGAATTTAATAATCCATTTAAGAAAATATTGCAAAGATTTAATAACACGAATAATATCAATAAAGAAATGACGATTTTAGATAATTATCCTAAAACTTCAATGATTGAAAGTGCAACGATGGTTTTAAATCCTCCATTACCATCACGAAAATTTCTTAGTGATCCATCATCAAGAGAAAATGTGATACTTCATGATAGAATATATACCGAAAGAGATATCCCTAAAGAATTGATGTTTAAAAATAATGGGAACGGATTAAAATATGACACGTTATTTAAATTCAGATTAATTGAAGAAAAAATTGCAAGAAATTGGCAAATGGGATTAAGTTGGAGAAAAGTTTTAATTAAATTGAATCCAGATTCTCATAATAATATCTTTGTTAGAAGAAGATTTCCAAATGCTTATGGATGGCCTGTTATTGATCATTTAATTCAAGAACATTTTAATCAGACTGAAACTGTCAATAACGATACGAAAATCAATGAAAGTGATGAGGTGGATAACGGTGAAGTGGATGAAGAAGAAGAAGAAAATAAAGATTGTTTAGTCATAGATTTAAATAATTACGATTGGGTATTGAAAGAAGATGAACAGGTTAAAATAATCGGTTTGAATAATAGTACTGGATTAATTACAAATTTTAATGAAATTTTAGATACATTCCAGACATGGAATAACAACAATACAAATAATCTCACTGGTAGTACTAATAATACTGTTGCTTCATCTTTAGTTATGGGAATGGATACAAGTAGTAAAATTGATGATGAAATGATTAACAGAGAATTAGAGATCAATACAACTTTATCAGAAGGTTATATTCCATGAAATGAATCACTTTTACTATTTATTTTTGCATTTGCATTTATTAATATACTTTAATTTTCTCATTTACATCTTAAAACCACGTCCAAGATTTCAGAATCTTTCAACTCCACTAATCCATAAACTGATTTGATCTCATCAAATTGTCCAATTTTAATTTGTTCTAAATCATAATCAACATCATCAATAATAATCTTGAAAATTTCATTCAATTTAATTAATTTAGTTGATTGTAAACCTATTAAACCTAATTCATCACAAATTCTTTCGAAATCTTGACGTAATTTGATCCCAATTACATGGTTCAACTTCATTGATTTGATTAGATCTATGAAATGTTGAATGATTGTTAGATGAATGTAATGTTTGATGTTCAAAAGGGTATGAGTTGAAGTTAGTTCATTGATGAAGGAGATTATTTTCTTGAATGATTGAATCAATAGTGATAATTCATTGAAATTTTCAGAAGGATTTTTAGTGTTGATGGATTGATCATATTGAAGTAATGATTGGTTGATTAATTTTTTCAAGAATTTTAATAATAATTGCCAAATTTTATTCTCTAATAAATCATAATCATTCAAAATGAATTCAAATAGTGAAGTTGAAATGGAAGAAGAATCATTTGAATGAATGTTGAATAATTCGTTTAATTCAATGAATAGATCTTCTTGATTTAATTTATTTATGTAATTTGAAATGAATTTCAAAGAACAATACAATCTAAAGATTCTTTCAATTCCATTTACGTTTGAAATGTCAATCAATTGTGGGGGTTTGTTTTTAGTTTGATTGAATGAGATCAATGAGTTTGTTTGATTGAAAAGTTCATTGAATGCAATGTATCCATCATTTAAGACGTTTAAATATTGATTTAAGAAATTTAGATAAATCTTTGAGAAAATTTTCAATTTGAATGGGATTAAATTTTGATTTGATCTATAGTTTAGATTGAAAAAATTATTAAAATGTTTGAAAGTTAAAGATTCTAATAAAATTGTCAATTTTAATGCTGATATTGTTGGTTTCAGTTGGTTTGAACTCATTGCGGAACGATCTATATTAAAATTTGAATCTTCATTGATTAAATGATTGAATTGTTTTGAGTATAAATCGATATATCTTTTCAAAATCAAATCAAAGATATGTGGTTCTATTTCATTTAATAAACCTTTGTAAGATGAATCATTTAATGGATCATAATAGTGTTCATTGATTAATTTATCGTCAAATGAGATTAATTGGTTGATTAAATGGTTTAATAGTTCTAATTTATCATCATCTATATCATTTGATAAGATAGAGATGAATTGATTTAATTTCAATTGAATTGTTGGGATTATTGATTTGATGAATTCATTATATGCATATAATTGATTCAATTCAGTTGATTGTAGATTGAATAATCTGTTAATTTTCAATAGATTAGTGTTTAGATAATTTAAAGAATAATTTAAGAATAATTCAGGGTTATCAATTGTACTCATTTGATTGTTATTTGAATTGAAATGATAATTGAAAGAGATTATGAAATTTTTAGAAATTATCTCAAATGCCCATAAATTTTCAGATTTATAGGTCAATGATTGTAGATTGATTAAATCAATGAATAACAATTGAGACTGATTTGAAATTTTGTTTAAAGACAGAAAATTCGAAGGTAACGAATCATTGAATTTTTGATAGAATGTTGATTTCAATGATGTGATTTTGTCATTGAAGATTGATAATAATTCGGTTTTCAATTGGATGGTTTCAATTTGATTAATCTCTGAGATTATTGATATTAATTTTGGTAAATTGATGCTATTAAACTCGTGGATTGAGTTTATATCTGAAATAGTTTGAGTTTTTATTTTCAGATTTGATAAGACAGTCAGTAGTTGTAGTTTTTTCGACAATAGCTGATTTATCTTGTGGATTGTTGGTAATGAAGTGTTTTCGTTAATTAATTCATTTGATTCAATTGATTTTGTGATGTTGATTAATAGATCTTTTGCCTGTTGAGAATATTTGGAAGTATCATTGATTGATTTCGATAATTGTGATCTTTTGAGCTCCAAAGACAGGATTTTGTCATTGATAATATTTGGATCCAATGACATTATTTTGATGTTTATTTATATTTTGGTTGTTGAAGTGAAGAAAAAGAAAATTCTACTGGACATTATTCAAAATACAATACAATAATACAAAAAGATATAATAAGAAACACACTAATGACCTCAATTGAGAAACAAGACGAGCTCAGATTTGAGATTGACGAATTAAATAAATCCATTCAGAAATTGAGAGAAACAAATTTGGAATTGAATAGAATAATTTGTGGTCAAAATGGCACTGAATTTGCGAAAGATGATGAGTTTTACAAAGAAGTGATAATAGAGAACGAGTCAGTGCTAAAACGCAAGATGGCGAGAGTGGAAGAGTTGAAGATACAACTTGAGAGACTTTTATAAATAAATGTATATTCTAACCACATCTATATAAGTACAATTGTAATCCATAAGCGAACCTCTAAAATCGTGAATAAATCGAATTTAAAAGATTATTAAAGGAGTTTTTTGCTCTCCTTCCAATTCAATTCTGATAAAGAGTCGCTACAGAATGTATGAGTAGCAACCAGAACGTGTGAGAGACAATCCAATCACACTTGAATTGAAAGTTGAAATATGTGAAGAAATTGGAAATAAAAGAAATAAAAACCGGAAATGAAAATTTTTTAGTTAGTGATGATTATGTAATGATTATGTAATTATCGCGTGAGTGTATATTACCTAAGCATTACGTAATATCCAACACAACAAAATTGATTCTCTCAATAAAACAACAACAATTTCAACCAACAGAGAGCAACACAACACAGCATGGACTCGGAGCCAGACACATCTGCTCTCCCTGCATCGCTCACACAGTTTGTCAAAGACGCCCACCAACAGGCTTCTGTACTCAAGTTTAACGATCAACAATACGCTCAACTACAACTACAACTAAGACAGTTAATCGAACTCGCAAACAACTCAGGTAAACTATGGATTAACGACTGGAAAAATCAAAAACTTCCTATCCTCGGATACAAAGGAGAACTGAAACTGCAATGCTCACTGAAAAGAAGTAACAATGAAGACGATTATACAGATTATAACGATGAGAACGATGTAATGAATTCAAGTGATCGTAAAAAATCAAGAAAACAAAGATTCGAATCAACTTTAACTTCAAGTCCAACCCCATCAATCATCTCTTCCAAAAGGAAATCTCATTCTATCCCAATCAAAGGTACATGTCAAACTTTAGAGAAAAGTTATCTAAGATTAACATCAGAACCAAATCCATCAACTATAAGACCTTTACCAATTTTAAGAAAATCTTTCCAACTAGTAATAACCAAAATCAATAACGGTGAGTCATATTCTTACGCAATCAACCAATTGAAATCAATTAGACAAGATTTGAAAGTTCAATTGATTGAAAATGAATTCACCGTTACCGTTTACGAATATAATTCAAGAATTTCAATTCAAAATAAAGATTTAAGTGAATTTAATCAATGTCAATCACAATTAAAAAATTTATATAATTTGAAAAATTTAAATAAATCTATTCATTTCAATGAATTTTTATCATATAGGCTATTATATTTTATATTAACTAAAAATCATGATGAGATAAACTCAGTTAAATTACAATTATTTAATCTGAAAATTGATTTAAATAATCCATTCATCAAATTTTCTTTAAATTTTATTAAATACTTCAATCAAAATAACTATTATCAACTTTTTAAATTATATCATCAATCAACTTCAACAACTAAACATTTACTAAATTATTTCATAAATAATTTAAGAATTAAATATTTATTAATCATTTCAACTTCTTATAAAATCATAAATTTAGAATTCTTATTAGACTTATTCAAATTCCAAAATGAAGAAGAATGTTTAAACTTCATAAATGATAATAAATTTGATCAGTTCATTGAATTAAGAGGTGAAAACGTTTATTTAAACACCGCAAAAGCTTTACCCAAGATTCATGAATTATTAAATAATAACAATAAAATTGACATCAAAGGTCAGATTTAATCTCGTTTACTAACATCATATATATAGCAATATGTGTATAATCTCTTTATCTCTCTCAATACATATATCATTAGCTTCATTTTGTACAGTTTTAATAAAATCAATATGCTGGTGATAGACCAATCAATGAAAAATTCAATTTATTCTCATCATCAGCAATATCGATATATTTCTTAAATCTGTTGACCAGAACTTCTTCATTCAAAATATCATCACTTTTACTATCACCTAACAACAACCAACCATTTCTTCTTCCATCTAATTCATAAATTTTACCATCTTTGATAATAATAGACAAAAAATGTAATGTTAAATCTTCTTCCTCATCACCTTCATTTTCAATAATATCACCTTCAATTGATTTGTTTTGAAATTCATTGATCAATCTTTCAATCTCTTCAACATCATTATGTTTTTCAATAAACTCGCTTATTTTACTTCCATCTTCAATGAATTCTTTATTCAAATTACTTAACGAATTTAATAACGCAAATATCCCACACGCATTTTTAACAGTTTGTTTATACCATACAACATCTCCACCTACATTTCCTTGAGACCGTTCAATGTCACGTAGTCTTTCTGTGCCTGATGTGATAGGAAATAAAAGTACAACACAAGGAACAGGCCTTGGTATGAATGATAATAAATCTTGATCAAATAACGAATAGATGTCAACGAATTCAAATGACTTCTTTAATCCTAAAGAGTGTGCAAGATTGGAGAATAGTTCAGGATTGGATTCTAAAGGGATAGCAGATTTCATAATTTCAAGCTTTGTGTCAAAATGAATTTGTAAATGTAGTGAGTATTTATCCTGTAAAAATTTGTGGTTCCCCGGATTGTATATTTGAGAGTTATTAAAGATAGTTGTACCACAACATATACACACAATAGACTATTGATCAGGATACAAGAATATTCTTTGCTATCCTTTCTCGTTCTATCATATGAACTTCATTGATTTTAACAAATCAAATACATAGATACAGTGCCAGAACGTTTGTATTTCAAGTACCTAGTAGTACTATCTTAACAAAGAAAAAGTGAGAATTTCTTAAAACGGTAAAATCTTATGATCTGTTTAGTTCAGTATACATTAATGGTTCATAAAGACTTATGTTACTGTGATAGTTTCATGCACTTGTATGATCTTGTAAATCCAATGATTTTTTATTTCCATTGTAAATTCTATCAAGTATGAGAATAATTCTCTTTTTTAACACAATAATAGATGAATAGTGCCCTCCTCAGTTTCTCTTTAAGGATTACAATCTAATCTCATTTGACAATCTTTCAAATAATCTTACTCATCACGGACACCATTTTAATAATCATAACTTCATAACACAATGACTGAATTCAACAAACCTGTTGATATTAATAAATTGAAAACAGTAACAAAATCAATCTCAAATAAGAAAAATCCATTTCATTTCACTGATTTTTCAAAAGTTGCAAATGAGAACTTCAATACTGATGATATTCCTCCAATTATTCCAAACAAGATTGATGAATCAATCAAAGAGTCAAACGTTGAGAAATCAAAAGAACTATTGAATGAAGTTGAACAGAATTCATTATACCTAGGTGTATCACCTTCTGAAATGAAGAAATATCATGAATTCAAAAAAAAATCAACTGTTGAAAGACCAAAAACCCCGACTAATATGAACTCATCAACTTCACATTATCAGGATCAATCAATCATTTCACCAATATCACCAACCCCTTTAAAATCTAAGCTCATGGAATCCGATTCCAATGGAGTTTCATTTGACAGTAACTCATTAACTTCATTCCATCCTAGAATATCTTTCACAGAAACAAACTCAAATGCACCTCTGAAACCTGATTCAATTAAATCCACTTCGCCCATAAGCATAGGCCCTTCAATAAACAGGCAAAAATCGTTCCAAAGCTTCATCAAAACTCATTCATCTATTTATTCATCAAAAAGGAAATCAAATTCTTCTAATTCTAGTTCAATTCCAAAATCACCATCTCAAAGACAGTGTCATTCTGTAGAGGATACATTACTAGCAGATGAGGAATTCAAAGATTATTCAATACCCAACAGAGACTCATTAAAATCAAATTATTCGTCATCAATTGAGAAAATAAACTCTGTAACTAAATCAAGAAACCATCTAAGCTTTTCACCACCGTCTATTAAGCAAGAAACTAATTCAATCCATCCATCATCATCGCCATCATTAACATCATCGTCATCTGTTATTCATCATAATTCTATGAGAAACTGTTCGAAAATGAATAACTCACCACAATCAAGAACAATGTATCTAAGATCCAAAAATCAAATCGCATCTAGTCCAGAATTATTCAATAATTATTCATCTCCAAGAAGGGATCACTGGAATCATATACCAGGATTAAACAAAGTCAAATCATTAAATTCTAATGGTTCTAATAAACAATATCCTTTTTTGAAATATTCCAATGATCTAAATTCAGAAATATCAATCAGTGATTTATCAACTACTCAAGAGCAGGAAATCATTGATCAATATTCAAAATTTTGAAATATTGTATTTATATATGTGTTTGTTCTTTTCCATGATATATGATAATGTCTGGGTAGTGTAGGGAAATTATGATGGATTCTTATATGTATTTATTTAGTCTCGAGATTTCATAGTACATCCACACAAGCACATCGTGGCTATACATTCCAGACACATGAAGTCATGAAGCTATAAACCGATATCATAACATCTCATAATGAATGATTTGAAGGATCATCAATTTTTTTCGCCAGATTCCGATGATGAGATCTCTGGTTAATACATATAAGTATCTACTAAATACAACAAACGAGAAACTACACTCTTTAGCAAACACTATTAAAACATATATAAATATAACTGTATCGTACATCTTTAATTAATCTATCATTAAATATTAAATATTGAATTACAAACTCCTTTCTATTCTTCTAACTATAAATATGATTAAAACTTTTATCAGTATAGGAAAACCCTTGAAATGGATTGCCATCTGATTTACTATCAATATCAAGGGATCTATCAATTTGAAATCCTGTACCTGGTGAGCTCACTGGTGAAAAATCCATATTGGTGAATTCAGTATCAAAATTCTCAGCTAATACAGGATCAGTAATCACTGGGATTATTGGTGGAACAAAATCATGATTTAATATTTCATCCCAATCAATACCATTGAAAAATTCATGATCCTTTATTTCTTGGAAATTAGTTAATCTTTCTAATGGATCTTTTTTCAATAATTTATCTAATAAATCCTTTGCAGGTTTTGATAAATATAATGGCAATTTCAATCTCATCTTAATAATCTTATCCATTATTTTCTTATTAGTGTTCCCTGTGAATGGTGGTGCTCCCGTCAACATATCATACATCACACATCCTAAAGACCAGAAATCAACAGCATAATCATATGGTTTGTCTTGAAGAATTTCTGGTGCCATGAATTCTGGTGTTCCTATCAATGAAGTGCATAAATCATCATCATTTAAACCAACTTTACTTAATCCAAAATCGGTCAACACTAGATACCCTCCAGAGTTTAATAAACAGTTTTCTGGTTTTAGATCTCTATAAACTATACCAATTTGATGTAAATGTTCTAAACCAAGAATCATTTGAGCTAGATAAATAGCACCATTTGATTCTGATATAAATTTCTCTATTTTCAAATGCTGAAATAATTCACCTCCATCTAAATATTCTAATATTAAATACAGTTTATCATCATCTTGGAAGGCATAATATAATGTCACAATAGATGGATGATTAACTTGTTCTAAAATTGATTTCTCATTCATTGTTCTTTCAACGGTTTTGGTTTGAATAATAATAGACGCCTTCTTTAGTTGCTTTTGAGCGTATAGTTTACCTGTTTTCTTCTCACGTACTAACAACACTTTACCATAAGACCCAATTCCCAACACTTTGATTATTTCAAAATCACATGGACTCGGTTTTCTTATTGATGAAGAGTACGGGATTTCTAGATGCTTAGTGTCTTTGAAGCTTGAACTTATGTATGAATGATCAATACCAAATTCAAACGATTTACCTAATCTATTTGATGGTGTGTTTCTATTTGAAGCATTTGAGCTTTTGCGTCTTCTTCTTGTGTCCTTGATCTGGATTGGTTCGCTTATTGCGAAATCACGGAAATCATTGGATAGCTCTTCCTCATCTTCATCAAATGAGAACAGAGGCATTATGTCTATAATTACGACTTTGAAAACGATTTAAATCTTTCTCTGTCAAATTTTCACCATAAAAAACTCGCGAATTTTGGGGTTTCTTACAGAGATTTGACACAAAAATGATGAAATTGAAGAGATTGTTGGGATATTTTGTGATTTCTGGAACTCTGAAATAATATTCGTGATCTCGTGATAATTTTCTTCAATACTACCGACTTTTATCACTTTCATTTATTTGTTAGTGGAAATTTTCAATTTTCAAAATTTTATCAAAACTTTTGTTATCAAATCTCTCGGACAATTTGAATTTTTTGTTTACTTTTTAGAAGTTAAACTGTAGAAACAATCCATTTATCAGCCTCATTTTGCTGGATTTGTATCTTGTTGAAAAGTTATCTGGAAGTGATATCATCACTATCTACACACATAGAGTCAGAACCAACAATGGCTGAGCTTCCTCAATCTCCCTTAACGGTCCAAAATCTTAAAAGAAAATATTCAAGAAATGGTTGTGTTGAATGTAAAAGAAGAAGAATGAAATGTGATGAAACAAAGCCAAAATGTTGGCAATGTGACAGACTAAACAGAGAATGTGTCTATATTTTGAATGCTAAGAACAAGAAAAGAACTACCAAAACAAGAGGCTCAACTCCAAATAGCCAGAATATTGAAAAGGAATCTAAATCATTAACACCACAGCCATTGACCATGGACGGTATCAATAATGGTTCCAACGATCAATTCGGTTTTAGTCTTTCAGACGCAAATTTATTGTTCAATGACTTGAATGATATCGTTAATTGGAAATTGGAAGAAGCGTTAACTCCATATTTGAAATCTTATATCCAAGAAACTTCAAATCCATTCGATACTCAATATAACGATCTATCAAATACTTCAGACCAAGATGAAATTATTTTCAACAATCCAATCTCAAATTTCCAATTGGGTGATCCACATGATAGATATTTAGAAAGATTTTATAATGAATTTTGTGAATTAGTCTCACCATATAATCCAAACAAAAATATGAATCCAGTACGTGATATCTTGTTGCATTATGCTCAAAGAAAGGCATATCTGATGTATGCTATACTAGCCTCTGGAGCGCAATCTTTAAACCAAAGCACCAAATCGATACAAGATGATCAAGCTTATTGTTCCTATTTATCCTCATGTGTTAATATATTAAGTGAACATTTTGAAAATGAAATAGCATTATCAACTTATAATGTGGAACCTATGTTATTAACCATCTTATTGCTGACTAGTGATTCTGCTTCGAGTAAGAATCCAAAATGGAGGACTCATTTGAAAGGGGCCAAAGTTTTATTACAGAAAACTACAATCCAATCAAATACTTTGAATTTTTGTAAGAACTGGTTAATTACTTATGAAGTTTTAGCAGGTATAACTAACCCGTTTGGTGGGATTTTTCAAAACAATCCAGATGAATTAAATAATTTCATAACTAACGAAGAATCCTATTTAATGTCATTAAGAAAGTTGAATTTATTAGATTTAAATGATTTTAATTTTCTATCTGGACATATGATTAAACTAGATTTAATTTTCAGAGATTTAATAAACTACTTGAATAAGATAAGGATTGCTAAAAACAATTATGGGACAGAATTAAGCAAAAAATCGTATTTAGATGACTCATTGAATTTGAAAATCATTTCATTTGAAGAAATATCCAAAATCATAAAGGATTTAGATTTAGTTGAAGAGATGTTCGTCATTGATAAATCAGGTTCAATCAGACAATCAATTTTAAACCATCTATCAATAACGTCATTGACCAAAACTCATAATAACATAGACATAATAAAGTTATCCACTGGTGAAACAATAGTTAAAAGTTGGTTTGATATATCTCATCAAGCTCATGTAATAGTTGCAAGACTAACATTATTGACTAAAGTTCTAGAAATCCCAAAAACTTCATCGTTGGTTCAAGATTTAGTTAGAAAGGCATTAAGTTTTATAGATTTCATACATTTTATAGATTTGGACACATATAGAAACAAGTCTGCAACTCATTTACACATAATGATAGATATAGTTGGTAGAAACTGTATATATGAAAGAGATCAAAAAACTGTTGTCATTTTTTTGAAATTATTGAATTCATTCGGTTTAGCAAGTTCCAATTTTAATTTACAGAAGTTGAGAAAGATTTGGAATAATGAGCCATTGAGTGAAAAGGAAGAAGATATCCTAACATGGTAGATTGACGTATAGAAAATGGGTTGTGAATAAAAATATTCATATGGATCCATTGATTTACTATTAGGCATACTGTTTTTTTTGAAATTCTTAGATTCTGGTGAATGTGAGGAAACTGTTGTTCCCATGTTAAGGTCAAATATATGAGTAATTTTAACTTATTATGTTATGCCACCTAAGAGGCCATCCAAGATTTCACTCTTTTTTTCAATGGATAATACTGAAATCAGTTATCTGATGTTTGTGTTTTACTGGTTCGAACAATGTAAAATACTACATCTACCAAATAAAAAAAAAAGTGTTTAACAATTATCTAAATCATGACAACACCAACTTTACTTAGATTGGAGGGATCAATATCTTTTGATTCATTCAAACCACCAGAAATATTTTTAGCTCTATAATTGAATAGATAATAGTTCAAGATCCCATCACCTTTACCAAATTTCAGATCTTGCAAGAACAAATTATTATCTTGACATGAAACTGCATTGAAAACATCAACACCTAAACTTTTAGCAATGATTAAAGCATCACTAATTAGATCAATCAATCTCTTCTTTAGCAAAGCGTTAGTTTTAGTTTCATCATCTTCATCTAATCCAGTGTCGGATGCATAATAGAATAAGTATGCTATGTTCAAATCATCGTGATCTGGATTGTTTAAAACAGTGAATGGTAATAAATAGAAACTGAAGAAATCTGTGATTTTCCCAGTTTCTTGATCTTCAACAACAAATGTATGAATGACTTTTCTATCATCTGATAGTTCCTGATTACCAATTAACCAATGCTTTAGCTCATCTTTTGTGAAATCTTGAATTAAATCAAAACGATTTTGATATTTTTGCAATAAGGTAAACACTTGTTCAAATTCTTCTTCTTTGATTCTTCTTAAATTCTTGATTTTTCCTTCATTTCTTAATGTATACTTGGCAATCATTTGAGTCTTTGTGACATTCTCTGGTAATGAGCTGAACCCAACTTCATATAATTTGCCCCAGTTCAATGGACGATGACTATAACGAGTGACAGAAACAGGACTTGGTAGAACAACACCAGCTGTATATAAAGCTTGGAAAATTCCTTGTAAATTGACTCTTCTGGTGACTTCTTTGATCAGAACTGGTGCAAGTCTTTTAGATCTTAATTTTTTATGAACACAAATGAAATTAATTTCAACTGCTTTAATTGTATTTTCACGGATTCTTAAATCTGCTGGTGTACCTGCAATAAACCCAATCAGTCTACCACTAGCTTTGACTCTAACACCAACATGCCACTCTTTGCGATATCCAGGTGGTTTCAAAGCCCAATCTAAGAAATCTGAAGAATATTTGAATCTGAAAGATGAATCAGTATCTTCAACATAATTCTCGTATAATAATTTGAAAACTTCATCACGGTCACTTTCCTTGTCTAGATCTAGATCAGCCCATTCAAATTCATCCAATAATGGTAGAGGTTCTGTACTGATATCAGCAACAGTCTTCATTTCAATTGGACCTTCTTGTGTGATAGTTTCATCAAAATTAGTAACTGGCTGAGTCTTCCAGAATCTATAATCATTCATTGTTTTCTGTTGTTCGGCATTCAATTGGAATCCTTCTGCAAGCTTCTTCAAAAGCTCTTCAATGTTCTTATTGGCCATTTCTTCCACCTCAAACTCAACAATATTGAAATAATAAAATCAACAAATAAATCTTCTTTCCCAACAATGATTTTTTCATGTGTTTCCTCCGTCGACTAAAACAGAAACGTTCTGAGCTCCTGTCTGATTGCTGGCCGAACCGAAATTTTTATTCGCACAAAAATTTTTTTTTTGTTCTTCTGCGATGAGCTTCGATTAATTCAAGTATTAATTTGTATTGAATTTCCCAGATGCTTTCTGCTACTACGTGGGTCCCAAGGGGATTTGCTAGTGAGTTTCCTGAAAAATACGAACTAGATGAAGAAGAAATGGAAAGAATCAACAAACTAGCTCAATTGGAAATTGATGATGCTAAAGAACAAATGAAATCTTTAGATATTGAACAAGAGGATAAACCAACCAAATTAGTTGAACAGGAAGAAAATGATGACGACTTGAAAGAATATGATTTAGAAAACTATGATGATGAAGATGATGAAAGTGAAGCCGTATTAGCTCACATCCCAGGTTTATCTAATGACGTTGAATTTCATGAAGGTGAAGATGGTAGTGATCCTTATATTAGCTTACCAACTCAAGAAGATGTTTTAGAAGATAAACAAGAATATCAAGTGTATCCAAACGATAATTTAATTTTGGCTACAAGAACTGAAGATGATATCTCTTATTTAGATGTTTATATTTATGATGATGGTGCTGGTGCCCCAGATGGTGCTGAAGAAGAAGAAGGTGATACGATAGATCCAGATGTTGCTAAAGGTATGGAAAGAGGAAATTCTTTATATATTCATCATGATTTAATGTTACCAGCTTTCCCATTATGTGTTGAATGGATAAATTATAGACCAAATAAATCAAGTACTGAAGAGAGTGAAAATGTGGGTAATTTTGCCGCTGTTGGTACTTTTGATCCACAGATTGAGATATGGAACCTAGATTGTGTTGATAAGGCGTTCCCTGATGCTATTCTTGGGCAGCCATCAAACATTTCAACTGCATCATTTAAAAGAAATAAAAAGAAATCCAAAAATACACACATCACCACTCATCATACAGATGCTGTTCTTTCGTTGTCACATAATACATTCCATAGAAACGTTTTAGCTTCCACATCAGCCGACCATACGGTTAAATTATGGGATCTAAACACATCCACTGCTGTTCGTTCAATTAATTCAATTCATTCAGGTACTCATGTTTCTTCATCACAATGGCATCCAACTGAAGGTACAATTTTATTAACAGGTGGTTACGACGGTCGCATTGCTATTAGTGATGTTAGAATTGAAGATTCTTCTAAATTATCTAAATACTGGAAAGTTGATGGTTCACAAGATATTGAAAGTATTAGTTGGAACACAGGTGAACAATTTTTAGCAGGTACTGATCAAGGTAATATTTATGCATTTGATATCAGAAACCAAGACAAACCGTTATGGACTCTACAAGCTCATGATGCAGGTATATCCTCATTACAAGTCAATAAATTCATGCCTGATTTATTGGTTACAAGTGCAATGGGTGAAAAGGCTATTAAACTTTGGAAAATACCAACAGATGGTGAAGCTGCTAAAAAGGGTCCATCAATGGTTTTATCAAGAGATTTCGGTCTTGGTAATGTTTTAACCACATCATTTGCTCCAAACATCGAAGTCGCAGGTAATGTTGTTATTGGTGGTGCTGGTAAAGGTATGAAATTGTTTGATGTTTTCTCAAACAAAGGTGTTAGAAATACATTTAAACATTCATTACATAACTTACAAAAACAAGCTAGAAAAGAAGCTAAAGAACAAGGTAGAGCTTCAAGAATTGCTAGAAAATACCAAGGTGAAAATCCTTCAGAAACAGTTTTAGTTGCAGAAAGTGATGGAGAAGAAAGTGAAGATGACGAAGAAGGTGATGATGCGATGGAAGAATAGTTTCATTCAGATTTTAGATTTAAATGACTGTACAATAGAGTTTTAATAATTTATATATGTAAAGTAGCACAGTGAATATGTTAACTTTTGTTTGTAGTTGTTACTACGTTTCCTCTCTTTAACCTAGATAGATATATACTATTAAGAAAATAATGATATACTTAAAAAGTTAACAACATATAAACAGAAACCAAAATTGAAACTAACCACAATATATAAAAGATTATACAATAAAAAAAAGTGATGTAAATGATATTTTCTAAAAAAAGGATAATAATGATACAAAATATGAAAAAAAGCTAATTGATTGATCAAAAAACTGATTTAATTTTTAGATTTCTTCTTCTTTTTTGGAGATTCATCATCTTCAGATTTTCTCTTTTTTTCTTTCTTTTCCTTTTTATCTTTCTTTTCTTTCTTTTCTTTCTTTTCCTTCTTTTCTTTCTTTTCCTTTTTGTCTTTTTTTTCTTTCTTTTCTTTCACTTCTTCTTCATCACTGACGGCGTCATCAATTTCAATATCCAATTCTTTTTTGTATAATGATAAAGCTTCTTCAATAGCATCAGAATTTTTCATGGTTGGAGCACCTGTATCGTAAAAGTTTAATCTTTGTTCAACTTGTTTTTTCAAGATTTGACCAAAAGCATTAGTTGGTTCATCAGAGTAGTTATCAATTCTTGAAGCAATTGAACATTTGTTTGCTAGGTATCTTGAGATTCTACCTTTATTTTTAGCAGAAGCTTTACCGATGAATGAAGAATGGTAAATTAAACCATATTTAGGGGTGTTACCTTTAGTTTTTAAAGCTCTGAATAAAGCTTTTTCGGCACCTAAAATTTGAACGGTTGAAGCAGCTTGTTTTGATAAGTTGGTTAAAGAACCAGCATGGGAGATTAATCTTGCACCTATAACTTCACCAATTAATTCAGATAAATTAGGAGCAACGGTGTGCATTTTATCAGTTAAATAGGTGTATAATGATCTTCTGTAATCGGTTAAGGAAACAACTCTTTTAGCGAAGACTAATAAGTTTTCGAAATCTTGTTCAGAGATATCTTGACCCATTGAAATTTTAGCATTATCAATAACAGTTTGAGCTAAACCAGAGTCATTGTTTAATAAGGCAGTTAAATCGTGCAATTTTTCATCATCTAAAGAAGCTTTATCTTCAATGAATAAAGTTAATTTAGCAAAAGTATAGTTATCTGGAACTAATTTTGCTAATTCTGGGAAATGCCATCCGTACCATTCTTTGACTCTCATTGAAAAAGTATTGATATCCTTGTCTAGTTGATCTAATAAGGCAATAGCTTGAATGATGTGGTTGTCATTTTTTTGAACAGAGAATTTAACTTTAGCTCTTGAATAGGCATGACCTAAACCTAATTGAGCTCTTTCGATATCACCATCTTGTAAACCTTTTAATAATTTATCACCATGTTGTCTGATACCTCTTAGTAAATCTTGGACTAAATCATTTGATAAACAATCTATGAAACCAAAGTTTTCTTTGATTGATGGACCTAAATTCTTATCAGAAATACCTAAATTGACTTGCTTTTTAGATGGTTTTGGAATGTTTAACTCAATGACTGATTTCAAGTATTCGGAAACTAAACCTTCAGAGACTTCATTGGCATTTTCTAGGGCTTGAGCGGCACCTTTAAATGGCGCAAAAGAAACTAATTCAACCATTTTAGAAAAATTACCTAGATCATTAATTTGTTGTTGAACTTCTTTGAGTTTAGCACCGATGTTGTCTTGTTGTAACTTGACTTTGAAGACGGCATAACCGGTCGCTTCTTCAAAAAGCAAGTAGTCAATAGAAGTAGACATGTTTATTGTTTGGGAAAAAGATAAAGTCTGTTACTAAACTCTTTTCCACTCACAAGAAGAAACAAATTTTTCTCTGTGAAATTTTTGTGTGAAAAAAAATTTTAGGCGTTACCCGACGAGATGACTTTCCCTAATAGGAATATTACTCAATCAAGAATGGTTTGTAGTCATGCTTCAAAGTGTTATGAGCCAAGTCCCGGGGACAATCGGCTTATCGCGCTTATCAGTGGGCGAGTGTGGCGCAAACCGGGAAAACGTATAATTAAAACTCTCTCATGTCAAAAAATTAGTCACAAAAACAGCAAAATAATTCTTCTTCAGTTCGTTTATTTCATCATCAATGAAACTTTCAAAGAGTGCTAAATCACCAAAGAAGTCTACCAAACAATCGTCTCAATCCAGCAAGAAAACTACAATCAAGAAAAATATGAACTCACCAAAGGCTAAAAATAATATCCAGCACTACAAGAAGGTGGTACATTCGAACTCTGATACTACTGATAAAACAAAAGACAAACAACCACCTAAAAGAGCTTCATCGTTCAGTGCTTATGAAACTTATTCAACAAGACGGCGCTCATTTCTATCCGCTTCCATGATCAGAAATGAGAACTACTTAGTCTATAAGATATCGAACTTTGATTATGATTATCTAAAAACGAGTTGTCCTTCTCATGGAATGTCAGGTTCAAATAACTCACACGAAAATTGCATATGTATGACACCATCTTACTCAGTGAGTTTGAATGAAAGCCAAGGGTTCAGTTGGAATCAAGATTTGTTTGTCAGTTTATATGATCAACAAAATGGAGCAATGGATTACAGTGATACGTTTGAAGAAGGTTGTGATGATGATAAGAGCCGCAATAGGATAAATCCAAAGTCAAGAGCATATTCATATAGTCTGAGTCAAGAAAATGGCTCTATGGAGAAAATTGAAATCATTGATGTTAAAATAAATGATGAGGATATACTTGGGTTTTAAAGGTTTACAGGAATGCACAAATGTGGTTTTTTTATATGGACAGTAAATAGGCTGATATAGGTTTTAGTAAAGGGTTTCATTTTCTTTATTTGGTAATTCTACGATTTTAGTATAACTCTAATGTCGTATTGATTCAGTAAGTTATAAATATAAAGCGAAGTTATTAACATTTTTGCTCACACCAACTAATTTTTCAACATTGTTAACGAATTTCTTTGATAGTGAGTACTTCTTTGTTAGCCAAAAGGAAACTTGTCTTATTGATTCTA
The DNA here is from genome assembly GCA_003708145.3 of Phaffomyces orbus. NCBI lineage: Eukaryota > Fungi > Ascomycota > Saccharomycetes > Phaffomycetales > Phaffomycetaceae > Phaffomyces > Phaffomyces orbus. Next base: position 862,320 of record PPNK03000001.1, read on the forward strand.
AATTGACTTTCTCAAAACCAGGTATACCTTCACTTTGTAAGACAATAATTGATGTTTTGAATTCATCTTTGTTTAGAATCTTCTCTTGAGATATTATTGAGCCAGCGATACCAGTGACATAAAATGGTGGAGCCAACTCTTCGAATGGAATTTTGTTTGATTTGTTGTTACTAAGTTTACCAATTGATAATTGAAATGGTAAATTACCTGGGGTGATTGCCAAAATGTCCAATAGGCTTCCACTGAACTTACTTACTATCTCTTTTGCAAGTATATTGAAGATTATAATTTGATTATTTTGATAGTTATCTAAATAAGTAACATTTAGACCATTTTGAACATTCCATATTTGAACTTTAGTCACTAAACTTCTATTTTTAATCACTTTTTCGTTTTCTTTGATCTTGTATAATTGTTCTTCTTCTGCAAATTCTTCATCAACATCATACCCACCAAAATCATTTCCCCATATTTCTATCTCAGCAACAATTTTACTTTGATTGCTTTCTTTGATCAATGCATCGAATATTCCCTTCAAAGTAAATGGTAAGATGATTAAAGTACCTTTAATATTGTTTGATAATTCAGTAGTTTTGGCAATCGGTACTGTATGTGAGTTCAATGAAATTGGAGAATCGTTCAATATATGACGAGGTTGAGCCTCCATGGCATCCCAAGGTTTGAAAACCATCTTGCCTTAATTATGATTGTTCGTTTTTAGTTCATTTCTTTGCCTTCTTCTCGCTAACAAAAATTGATACAAGTTGGATCACCAGTAGCGTTCCCGTACCGACATGAACTTATTAGTGACTATCAACATAAGTTTGACCTAAAAGTATAAAACAAATGGAAATAAATCCAAAGAGAATAGGTGATTGTAACCATACCAGCTTTGAGATTTGAGGGTCTATTTTTGTTTTCTTGCCCTTTGAATTTTTTTCTAGTAAATAAATTTATTTGAATAAAGAAGTGATGATAATCAACCTTTATGTAAAAAGTTCCTAAGTATCTACGTTTATATTTTTAATATCTCTGTTTTCCAGTGAGCCTCTTATTTCTTGCTATTTACCTACAGAAAATTCACAACATAATATAGCAAACAAGATTAACTATACAAGTAATACCGTTTAAAGATCACTCTTATTGAAAAGCTTTCTAAATTTTCTTTTAGAGAAAGATATAGCACCTTCTTTGAAAATTTCATCCAATTCTTCTAATGTATATCTCATTGTTTCAGGGACATATAAATAAACAAGAACAACTAGAACAAAATTCCAAGCACCATAGAAGTATAATCCACCAGAGGTTGTCATTGTAGCGTTCATTTTAGGCCATGTCATAGTCAAACAGAAACATAAACACCAATTAATGGCCATTAATAAAGCACTATGTGCTGTTCTAACAGAGATTGATGGAGTTTCTGCAACTAAAGTGAAAGAAACTGGACCAATTCCTAACCCAAAAAATAAAACAAAAACATACATGGCAGCTAACCCAGCTCCTAAACGAGCTTGATCATTTGTAAGATTCAAAACACCACCCAACCAAAACAAACAAATACCTTCAACAGGTAAAGTCCATAATAACATTTTTCTTCTACCATATCTATCAATCAACAGAGAAGATAAAAATGTAGCCAAAAAACAACCACCACCAATACCAATTGATCCAGCAATGGCAGTAACAGGATCAATACCAGCATTTGTCAAAATAGTGGTAGTATAAGAGACTAAAATATTTACACCACCATACTGTTGACCAAACACACCTAAAAATGAGACCCAAACAGCAAATAAATTTCTTCTACTAGTGAATAGATCTTTAAATTGTCTAGAAAAAGAATTGTCTTGAATCAGTTCATTCTCAAACTTCAAGGATTGATATAAAATGTAAAAATCTTTTGCTCCTGTGACTGGAGATGCTCTTAATCTCAATAATGACTCTAATGAACCTTTGGTGCGTTTATGTGCAATTAACCATCTTGGACTTTCTGGAGGGAAGAAAACCAGGATACCACATAACAATGGAGCAACACTAGATGAACCAATCATTAATCTCCATGATAAAGAACCTTCAATTTCGACAAACGCTCTGTTAAATACAGAACCAAGACAAACACCTAAAGCTATAAAAGTCTGCCATAACATTAAAATAGAACCTCTTGCAGAAGCTGGAGCACACTCAGCAGTATAAATTGGAACTGTTGCTGAATTCAACCCCATACCGACACCTAGGTACAAACGACCAACCAATAAAGCTGCTACACCATTAGAAAATGATTGCCATAATGAGCCTGAAATTCCAATGAAACAAGATAATAAAATAACCCATTTTCTACCATAATGGTCATTCAAGAAAACAGTCAACGGAGATCCAATAACAGCAGCTGCTAGGAATGGAGATGCAACAACAAAACCTTGGATATTGACGTTAGAAATACCGAACTGAGCATTGTACTGTAATTGGGCACCACCAACAGCAGATTCGTCCATACCAAAATTGACAGCAGCAAGTGATGTAGTTAGAGCAGCTAAGATCATATGGAATGAAAGTGATTTGATTGGATGTTTCTCTTCATTAACGAATGCTTTTTTCTCTTCATCAGAATATCTGTCAGAATCAACAGATTCTGGATCATTCGCTAACAGTGCACCTCTGGTTAACAAATCGCTGTACTCTTGTAAACCTTCTTCTTCAATGATTCTATTCACCTCTTCAATTACTTTCTCCTCTGGTAGATAATTTTCGAAAACTTGAACATGTTTTGTGTCACTATCATAAGATTCACTTGTATGTGAGATTGAATTTTGATTCTTTTCCTCACTCATTTGAGGTATTGAAGCAAGCTAGTAAATGACGGTAGCAATGACTACTTTATATTGTAACAGCATGGCATACTTTCTCTATTTATATTGGGATTCTAGCTCTAAAGACTAGAGTGTAGCAGAAGTTTGTATCAATCAATTATTATTCAAAATAACAAATCTCTTGAACTTTAACTAGTATGAAAAAACTGATTGAAAATCATTAACATTGTCAGTTCAACACACCTAGCTGATTTTGCTAAAGTTGTGAATGATAGGATTGACATAGTACACATATCTCTACTACATAGTAGACATGATATGCTAGCTTATTTAGATACGAAGATTTGATGAATGAAAAAATGATGATTTGAAGATTCTCGGGTCGGATGAGTTGACCTCAGGATTTAGAAACTTATAATTGATGAATGGACTTAAGTGTAAGTCAGGTATAATCTGAAGGTTTTATGGCGTTATAATTAAGTTGCACAGTGTAAATAGTATTATAAATGGAGAAGAGTTCTGTGTCCATATCCCAGAGACCATGTATCTATTCAGTCTTAACTCTGTTCTTGATTAATTCACAATAATTCTCATCAGAAAGTAGTGGCTGAGGTAACAGAAGAATAAAGGAGATATGTTTCCTGGACTCAGACTCCAGGCTCCCGGCTCCAGAGTCAGCGACACTAATCTGAACAGTTAGGTATATACCAGCCGTAAACCCAAGAAATTCTTTGAGTCCAAGCCTAAATGTTTCAAAGATTGCAAAATTGTGGAATAAACTGTGTGAAATAAATCAGATCTTTTGAAGCCATATATGTCTGAGCTATTTCATCATTCAAGGCAGGGCTTATTTAGGGCCAATTTGGTATTTTTATCTATATCTTATATCTATATGAAGCCTACATGTATTTTGAAATTGGACGCCTTATTATATATGTGTGAAAGTCAGAATTCCACTGAACTTTTAACAATAAACTAGAGAGATATCACATGTGTGAACCTGAAATGAATTTGAGAGCTTACTACGCATGAAGAATAAAATCATGAATAGACTTGAGTGGGTATTTTATTTCAACAATTCTTTCATAAAACTAAAAATAAAAGATAAAATGTATGATGTATGGTGCGATATGATTTGAACCAGCTTATATCTATGAATTGCAGCTTGCCCACAATTTCGAATAATATTATGTGATTGATGTTATAGTCAGCTTCATTAAACTACTTCAAGTTTAACATCCGAAAGCCATACATATAGGTTTTCAATTGAATATGATTAGAACCAGACCATATTTTAGTTTTGCAGTGAAACAAGACCTTCTCATGACAATCATCAAAACTGCTTTATCAAATTTACTCATTATCATTATTCACCAAATAGCAATTTCCTGTCTGAAGACCGAAACTCCACGTTGAAAGTCATTTTTTTGGTTCAACTTCAAATTATCATAAATCCCAGAGAGATTGAATTGACACTTTTGTGACATTTATAAGTCCAGACTCCGCGATACTTGAGTTCTGGTTTCTTTGTCTTGGTTTGAAAAAAATATTGACAATGAACACTAGGTTAGGCAGAACAACTTAGGTAACTTACCTAACATCTTTTTCCCTAAATTCACTTACTTTTTCCAGGTTTCTATATATTGTTGTGGAGTTGCAACTTGCAACTTGTATGGTAAGTTGTAACAGAATCCAGATAGTAGATACAGATGATAATGTAAATCATAACGCCTGTTGCCTCCTTATAGAGTCACGACTCATCATTTGTACTGTAACTAGTAACAAGAAATAATAAATGCAGTGTAACCAATAGTCAGAGACTCAGAGTTGTTGAAATCCTAAAAAATAAAGTCTAGCCTATAACACAATAGAATTTAAGTGCGATACGATTTTATCTGATTAATGAACCGGGAAGTTGCAAAATGGAACCCCATATGCCTAGAAATTTGACGGCTAAACTATAGCTTTAGCTCAAAAACACCCTTTACTTATACACCTTCACAAACTTATATAAAAGGTAATTTATCGCTGAATATATAATGTAGTTTCTAATTTCAACAAAATACAAACATAAACCAATATCTGACGCCATGATCCCAGTTAAAGTCTTGTTTGCCCTTGCGCTATCCCAAGTTTCAGCTGTTCCAGCAGACCCTGATTTCGACCCAGAGGCCAACTGTCAAGGTACCATGAAGTGTCACATTTATTGTGGTGGTATGGCTAGAATGGTTAGAACTTGTGGTCCAGATGGATCTAGTTACAATGGTCCATTTGAAGACCCTGACTGTTTATGTGGTAAAGATTCTGAATTCATGGAAAAATATGAAAACTGTCTTGAGTGTGGTTGGGCCTTATGGGGTGACTATGGTGCTTTCATCACACCTGGTTTGAAAGAATGTGGTTTACTTCTTGAACCAACTGGTCCAAAATGTGAAGATGGTGTAGCTGTTCTTGAAACTGGTTCATCCAACTCGACAATTGCAACTGCTCAAGATGAAAGCAGTGCAATTTCAACTACCACCAGTGCTAACACAACTACTACTTCTAACACAGGAACTTCTTCTAATACAGTTACTTCATCCAACACTGGAACTGAATCCTCATCTACTAGTAGTTCATCATCAAATGGTGGCAGTCAAAAGTTAACATTAAGTGCTGGTTTAGTTGCAGTTGCTTGTGCTCTATTGATGTGAGTTTTCTAAATAATTTCTGTGTCATTTTTACTTTATTTGAAGATTTATTCTCTTTTATCAAACTGATAAAAGCAAATCATTCAATATCAACTTTAGACCGATTAATTCTACGTTATTTTTGTCCAATCTGAAAATGTCGACTAGTAGTCATTTTAGAAGCAGATAATTTACAAAAGTCGAATGCTACCCAAGTGTACCATCTCTTTTTGATTGATCTGACGTTTTAATTGAAATACGAGTAACGAGCTCAAGAGTCAATTGAAAATGAGGACCCTTTACAACTCAATTATTGAAGATTAGTGTCAACAGGGAAGTACCAAATACATAAAAAGTAATTTGAACTTTGACAAACGCAACTTCTAAGATTGTCGATTGTAATCATATCCTAAAATAACTTACTTGAAAAGCATAACACTTGAAATAAAAGTTGTTCTTTTGGTTTCCCATATACAATTGTAATCTGTCAAAAAAGTAAATAAAAGATGAGTGAAAAGTAAACAAAAAAAAACTTTAAAAAAACTTAATACCGAAAGCTCCAAATTGAAAGAAACATTTTTGTTGAAAATTTAAACAGTGTACAAAGTTCAAACTTCAACCCCAATTTACACAATGGCTTCAAAATAACGAATATAAAGACACTCGGTCTACATGATGATGAATCAAATCGCTATATCATAATGATATACATAAAGTTCTACAACTTTTTTTTTGTTTTGTAGAAATTTTTAAAACACAAAACACAAAACACCCTGAAAATGGGTGCGCACTGCGGACCACATATAGTTAAAGATCAAATTTAAAATCAGGCCGGATTCACTGGCCAGTGGCCTGGTTCACGCACTTGGGTGTTATAGTCAATGGCAGCCTTGATAATAACCTTAAATGTTAGCTATTTGCTCATAATTCTATTGGCTGTTCAAGTATTTTTCTATTCACTCAAATAAAATTGCTGTTTTTGTAAGCTTGTACTGTCCGATGAGCACCCCTAGATTTATTTGATAAAAATGATTACAAGAATGAAGGTACTGTTCCGCACGAAGAAAGATAGTTGTGTTTTTTTCTAAGTTTCAACTATGACCAAACTTGTGAATTTTGAGCTGATTTGGGACAGTTCAATTGCTTGGATATAGCAAAGGGAGTAATAGCTGCTGTGGTTACCAAACTGTATCCTTCATATATGAGCTTGTCGGAAATATTCCATAAAACGGCTACAAATTGTTTAAATATCGAGTAATTTTAACTGAGAACCATTATTTCTCTCAGTAAATATTAAATCACTAACGACAATTCTCAGCTCTATACAAAGATATTGGACATCAAGCTAGAGAGTTACACAAAAACTAACGTTCAAAAACCAAATCGAATTTATAATCAATATTGTATGCATCACATTGCATGATATATTTAGATTTCGCGGAAATCTTATATCGATCTAATCAAAACAGCATCATGTTTCCGTCTAACTTACATACGATATGGAAACAAACGCAGCAGCTTAGGCCCTTCTAAGTTCACTTTAGTCTTTTTTTATAAAAGGATGAATTCGCCTTTTTCTCTCTGCTTTGAATGCCAATTATACATCCTTGATTATACCAAACATGCTTTCTAGTAAAAATTTATTAGCTATTGGAACTGTTATTCTAGCTTCTTTAGTTTCCGCACAAGAATCTTGTGATGTTCCATTCACTTGTCATATCTCATGTGGTGGTGCTGCTAGAGTTGCTAGAACTAGCTCAATTAATGGTGATTACAAAGCTCCATTCGACACCACTGCTTTGTGTGCCTCTGATTCAACTTTCATGACTAACATCGACGCCTGTTTAGATTGCGGTTGGGCTATTTGGAACGATTACGGTGCATTTTTAGATGAAGCTATTATTGCCTGTGGACTACCACAAACCGAACCAACTGGTGCTGTTTCATGCTTAAGACCTACTTCTTCTGCTTCTTCTGTTGAATTAACTGCTGAACCTTCATCCTCTATTGAAGACATCACCTCTTCTGTTGAATCTTCTATTGTTGCTTCTTCCTCTGCTGTTGCTGAAGAAGAATTTTGTGATGTTCCATTCACTTGCCATATCTCATGTGGTGGTGCTGCTAGAGTTGCTAGAACTAGTTCAATTAATGGTGATTACAAAGCTCCATTCGACACCACTGCTTTGTGTGCCTCTGATTCAACTTTCATGACTAACATCGACGCCTGTTTAGATTGCGGTTGGGCTATTTGGAACGATTATGGTGCATTTTTAGATGAGGCTATCGTTGCTTGTGAATTACCACAAACCGAACCGACTGGTACGGTTTCATGTTTAAGACCTGCTTCCTCTACTTCTTCTGCTGAAATAACTGCTGAACCTTCTTCCTCTATTGAATCTTCATCTACTCTGGAAGATGTCACTTCTTCTGTTGAATCTTCTACTGTTGCGTCTTCATCTACTCCTGCTGAAGAAGAATCTTGCGATGTTCCATTCACTTGTCATGTTTCCTGTGGTGGTGCTGCTAGATTTGCTAGAACCAGTTCTGCTAATAATGATTACAAAGCTCCATTCGACATTGATGTTTTATGTGCACCTGACTCTACCTTCAGTGTCAATATTCAAGACTGTTTAGCTTGTGGTTGGGGTATCTGGAACGATTACGGTGTTTTCTTAGGTGATGCTATTGCTGCTTGTGGTGTCACTCCAACTGAACCAGTTGGAACTGCTTGTAAAGCTACACAATCTGCTTCCGCTGATTCATCCACCGAATCAACTGTTACAGGCTCTTCTGCTGATGCTTCCTCTACTGATGCCTCGTTCATTTCAAGTGCTTCATCTTCTGCTCCAACCACCCCAGAAACTTCATCTTCTGCTTCTGCTCCATCAACTACTTCATCAGAAGTCCCAGTCCCAACAGCCCCAATCGTTTATGGTAACATTGAAAATGGTTTCCCAGAGTGGACTATTCAATTACCAGGTTCATTAGGTCCTTGGACTAACTTAGATTTAGACTTAGCTGCCTCTGGTCCATTTGTCTTCACACAAGCGATTGTCTACGTTGATGACGTTCAAGCTTTTAACGCTTCGATTTCCGTTACTGACTCAGCTATCGATTTATCGTTATTACAAGATATCAATGAGAACCAATTAGTTACTATTATCATTAGTGGTGTTTTCACAAGTCCAGGTACTGCAACTGCTGAAGGTACCGCTGCTATCACTGTTCCAGATGTCCAATTAGCTAAGAGAGCTATTATTTCATTCCCAATTTCTTTCAGTATTGACTCAAATGATGAAACTTCATTAACCACTCTTTCCTCATCCACTAACAGTGCTACTGGTTCTTCTACTGCTACTCGCTCTACAAACTCTTCTTCCGTTACTGGTACTGATTCTACCAACACTGCTTCCACTACCGGTACCTCTACGGGTTCTAACTCTGGTTCAGTTACTGGTGCTACAACTACCACTGCTTCTGATGTTCAAACTACTGTTGTTACAGTTACTTCCTGTGAAGAAGACAAATGCTCTGAAGTTCCGGTTACTACTGGTCTAACGTGTATCACTACCACTTTAAACGGAATTGTTACCTCATACACTACTTACTGTCCAATCACTGAAGAACCATCAACTACTGTTATTACTATTACTTCATGTGAAGAAAACAAATGTTCTGAAGTTCCAATCACTACTGGTTTAACTTGTATCACCACCACTTCAAATGGTGATGTTACTACTTACACCACTTACTGTCCAATCACCACCTTTCCAACCACTGCGCCAACTACCGCTCCAACTACTGTTGCTCCATCTACTCGTGCTTCAACTACAGGTGAAGTTACCACTCACAGTACTGGTGTCACCACTTCAACTAGTACTTCACCATCTATCTCAACTTTCGAAGGTGTCGGTCAAAGATTAACCATTGGTTCAACTTTTGTTGCTTTTATCTTCTCTTTATTATTCATTTGAAAAATTTGATATTTATTCAATTTATTGTGGGTTTTTTAGTATAGATGTATTTTGATTTCGTATATATGACTCTAGAAAGTCAGTTGTTACAAATTTGATTTTGTGATATTTATTTAAGTTTTATGATATCCCCGTTAGGTTCTTTGGTAGTATTCGATGTATTCACTATTCAGTTATTTTTATTCGCTAAATGAGATATATTCAATTGCTGTATTTATTTATTTGTTACAATACTGTACCAGATTGATATTTTAACATACGATTAGTTTTAGATTTACAATAAATATGGAGTTTTAATTGTTCTTATTGGGATAATAAAATTACTAAAACTTATAAAAGCTGAGAGATGATGATCATATACTACATATAAAGTTGAAGGGATTTTGTTTCTGTCAACATGCTGTTAGCTGAGGTCCTGACTCCTGAAGTAGTTAGACTGTACATGTAATTAATTACCTTTATTTACTTTTAAAACGGAAAAGCCTCCTATTTAGCCAGGTATATGAGTCACGAGTCACAAATCCGTGATAAACGAAGCTGTTGTTATAATTAGTGAGACTGTACTCTGATAATGAGTTTGTGTCTAACAGGTAATAACAGGAGACTAACGAGGAAGGTTGACTTACAAGTAGTAATACAGGATAAGGCCTTGATAATTAGTCTTAAGTAGAATAAAGAAGTAATAATAATAACTATAATAAATCTGTATTCGGTAATTGCGTAATAAAACGACTTCTCTATATAAATATAAAGTAAAATAGGATGAGGATTTCGACCTCGTTATATAGACTTTGTAGTAATTCTATATTAATAACTTGTGGTGCATAAGTTAAGCTATTGAATCATAATTGATTGTTTGATATAAGAATTAATGTATTTGGATGTAAATATTCATATGTTGGAATCTGTATGATAAAATATAAAAGCAGTAATAAGTAAGAATGTTGTGAAATCTGTGAGATGTAAACAGTAACACTGTTCACTTATTCAACAAAAATCAATTGTTCAAAGTAATCAATTAAAGATATAATTTGTTACTAAATTAGGAACAAAAAATACGCGTTAAAAAATAAACGCGTTAATAATTTAAACTAAAAAAAGTTATTAGGAACAACTTCTTGCCTATCTCTAGTCTTTCAAACTTATTTGAATCAGAAATGACTCTAGAGTCTAAGTATAGGCAAATTCTATAAGTGTCTAAAATGTTAACAGTAGCAACAATCAATCAAAGAAACCTTATAACATTTTAGTGTTAACATATTTTAGTTTTTAACTTTTTGACTGCTTAATACATGTGTTACGTCAAATGAAGGTAATTCTCAGTATAATTACACAAGTTTCTAGTATGTAGTAAACATTAGATTTAAGCATCAATAAGGACATTTAAACTGCTCCATACTACAAATTATGAAGTTGAAGATTAAACGGAATATGCTGGAATGAAACCTGGTGGATGGATCGGTTAATTATATGATGATAAATCTGAAAGGGGCATTTAATGCATTAATTTACATATCTTGATGCTTTATTTAATCAATTTCTTTACCTAAAGGAGTAAGTATTTAGTTGTAAAAAGTTTTAGATGAGACGTATCTATTTCATATAAAACAAACAAATAAGCTGTAATTTAACACTTGGAACATATACATTTATAATACTCAATTCTCAGAAGTCAATCAAACAAAATTTATTTTAATATACTCAAAGTGAGATAAATACCATCAATTTATTTTGAATATCCCACTCTACGGAATCCAGATAGATATTTTTAGACTCTAATTAATACCATTTATTCATCTGTTATTTTATGAATATGTTGGCGAATAAATACTCATTAAACATTCAAATCCCCAAACAAGTCAACAACTTCTCTGACATCAGCGAACGAGAAGACATTGCAATGAGGGATGAAATAACTCCAGTCTCAACTCCAACAGAACAAGTTCTTTTCAATATTCAAGAACCACCAAGATGTGGAAGAACAGCATCAGTTTCATCAATCGCGTCAAGTATTTCTAATTATTCTACAAATAATAACCATGAATTGAATCTAGCAAGTTTTGCAAATCATTATAAACTAACAGAAACTTTTGAAATTTTATTATTTGACACTTATCAGAAATATCAATTGAATCCCACAATTACTCCATTTAATGAATTAAATCCACCAAGTGGTGTTATTAATAAAGTCACTAAAGAAGCATTGAGATTAGCAGTTGAAAAAGACGTTGATGTTGGTATTGAAATCAATAATTATGCATTAACTATCATTAGACAGAAATTAATCCAGTTATGTAAAACATACAATCAACACAATGGTGTAACTTCAAGAAATAACAGTGTTACTTCATTAAACAATTTCCCAAGTTTGAATTTACAAACAAGATTCAACGTACCAATGCAACCGTCAAGTGCACAATTTGATTTAAGAACTCCAACTGATGGTTTATTTAATTTTGAATCTCCAATAACACCAACTGGCCAATTTCCAACCGGTCCATTAAGCTCAAACAATCCACAATTACAACAAGCAGTACAAGTGAATACAGGAAATGGATTACAACCTTTTTTCCAACAGGAAATATGCACAACACCAACCACACCAGGAGCTAATGGATCTCCAGCTACTGACTATTTCGTTCCTGGTTTATACAATGCTACAAGTAATAGAAAGAGAGAAAGTTTAAGATTGAAAAGATCAGGAAATCAAGCGAGTTTTTAAATTCTCTTCTCCTCTTGATGTTTATGTGTTAATTTGTGGGTTTGTGATTTCAGTGTTTTAGGACAATATATAAAGGAGTATGATGAATTGTGTTATATTTTTTTTTGGTTTACTTTTGATAATCCACTGTTTATAAGTGTTGATTTAATAGATAATATGATGTGTGTGAATTTTTTTTTCCCTTTTCAAACTACAAATGTACCAAATCGTTAATCATATCATTATCATCTAACTCTCGTACTCTTCAACTAATTTAGTTAGAATTTGTTTCAATTTCTTGTAACGTTTCTTCTCTTGATTAATTTCATCATCATAGGAGTGCTGCTCATTTAGAGGCACTGAGGGATTAGGATTTTTTTCCATCTCTTTGACAATAAAGGTCAGTTCATTGTTCAGTTTAGTCTGTTCTTTGATACTCTCATCTAGTTCATTCTTCTTTTGAGTTAAATAAGATATCACTTGTTTGCTTTGAAGTATTTGTTCGTCTAACTTCTGGTTAGCTAGGACTATATCAAACACATCATCTCTTTTCAACCGTAGTGGAATCTTCTCATTGGTTATCAAATACGCATTCAGGTCCTCAATCTCTTTGGATTCTTTCACAATTGGATTCTTTCTGGCTTTGTTTAGGAATATGAGTTTTTCTTTATAACTTTTGTAAACCTTTTCATCAAAATTTGAGCCTGAATCTGTTTGAGCTGAACTGGCAAATTCCTTTTTCAGTAGATCAACACGTCTTATTATGTCTTCTTCCATGGTTTCCTCTGTTGTTATAAATACTGGTTAATGTGTTTTGTTTAATTTGAAAAACAAAAACAAAAACAACCTTTCTCGACTATGCAAACTACACTCAAAAATGCTATCGGAAGAGTTCACAATCAGAAGAATACAAGCATCAGACTACGAATTTGGTGCACTGGAAACATTGAAGACTTTGACTACAGTTGGAGACATTTCAAAACAAGAATTCTCTGATTTAATTAAACAATGGGACACAGTAAAGCTATACTCCAATCCGCAACATCACATATACAACACATTGGTGATCATTGAAAAGAGCACTAACCAGGTTGTTGCGATTGGATCTTTATTAGTGGAAGAGAAATTGATTCATAAATGTGGATTAGTGGCTCATATTGAGGACATTGCAGTTTTAGGAAACCAACAGGGGAAAAGACTAGGATTTAACATGATTAATGAATTGATTGAATTAGGGAAATTTATTGGAGTGTATAAGATCATCTTAGATTGTGATGAGAAAAATGTTGGGTTTTATGAGAAATGTGGATTATCTATAGCTGGAGTTGAAATGAGTATTAGATTTGATAAATAGCTAATTTAGTAATATATTATATGTGGTTTGTTATACACTCTCTAGACATTCTATGGAAAGTATGGAGTTCCCTCTGATGACTGAGGATCCTAGTTGTATCTGTTCCTTATGATCAACTGTGTTTTCTAATACGATGTTTAAGAATAAGTCATATCCTTTTAGTTGGCCAGTGACCGCACGAGCTCCGTTTAAATGCACAAGGACTCTTTTGTCCATGTATTTTTTTAATTCTGGGGTGGAAACCATCTTAAATATTTGAGACTTGACGGTATTTTAGCTGATCTCAACAGTGTTCTTTAAATCTTTGGTCTGATGAAAGAAAAAACATCAACACTTTTTTCCGGGTAATTCTCATAAATGTACTATCAACCATCACCAACCACCCACACTATCACAGTATCACTGTATTGAATATTAGAGTGGTCATGCGTACAAAGAAGAAATCAGACCATTTAGAGAAACCATTGATCATCTCCAAGAAAAGAAAGACTATATTACCAGCAGACAAAGATGAGCCTGATCCAACAGATCCAATTCCAACTAAATCAGATTCACCAAATTTACAATCGACAGATCCAGTTGAAACTCGAGTCCCATCTCTTAAAATGATTGAAAAGCCCGAACTATTACCACCTGTCATTTCAAAGAGTGCAGAACCTCGTCATAATAGTGTTAATTCTAAAGCAGATCTAATTCTTGTAAAGGAAATCGATAATGAGAGAGATGATAAATCAAATGATGGTGAAGCTGACATTGAACCTAAATTAACTCCATTAGAGATTCATAAGAAGAACATGAAACTTGATATTGAACTAAGAAAAGCCAAACTCAAACTACAAAATTTGAAAAGAGCTCAAATGATACTAAATAACAATGAATCTGCTAAAATAGACGCATTAATCATCAAATGGAGAGATGCATCTCAAAAAGCATCAAATTATCTCCTTAATGCAGCAATTGATAAAGTCAACAAAGCAGGTGGAATGAAAGAATTCACAAGAAGAGAAAGGGAAAGAGTTAAGGAAAATATTGAATATTCAATAGATAGTTCATTTCAAGATCGAATTTATGAAATAACTGAATCTGAACAATATAAACTTTTGACAGAGAAAGAGAAAGAGAATATATTGGAGGATTTGGAGAAACAACAAGAATTGGCGTTAGAGGAAGCTGAAAAATCTTTCTTGAAAGATAGTGATGATGATGAAGAAGCACAAGAGTTCACGATGAAGGATTTATATAAAAGATTGAAAGTTAATTACAAATTGGTATACCCTGACGATGAATAATGAATAATGAATAATGAAATATATATAGCTTATTATTTGGCTAATGAAATTACAATAATAGCTAAACAAACATGGTTAATGAATAAACGGAATATGGTTGCATTTTTATCATACATGTAAACCATCATGGATCAGATGATTACTTGTTATTAGATCTCTCTATACTTGCTTTATATACATTGGTGATAAGTTAGAATGTTCATAAAACAGAACCAGACTATTCTACAGAAACAATTAATTTTATGTTGATAAAACAAGTACACAAACTTTGACCTTCCGAGATTGATCATTGAAGTTGATTTGAACCTTGAATATTTGTGTTGTCTCAAGTTGATTTCATTTACAAAAATTTGAGCATCGACTTGAACTATCAGGAGTTAATTAAATTTCAGTTTTTGATGAAGATCTTTTAGATGTGTTTAACTTTTGATATATTTAAGAAATTTTGTACCCTTCAACTAAACTTGTGACTACTGAGATAAGTGATAATTATAACCTACAACTGTGATGTATATTGTAAGATAATCTAAAGATAAATCATAATTTAACTGTTCAGGATGTGCCTCTCACAGGTTATTCAAGTACAAGACTACAAGTTTCTACAAAATGCTAACAAAACTTTCCAATAAACCCACTTTTTTGAGATATTATTGGATATGGGAAAACATAAACGTCATTGTAATACACTCACATACTTACTAGCCAATAAACAACACGCCTTGATGCCAATTAAAGCACACAAAGATTCACCATATTTGTGGCTCGGAATTCACTTTGTAGAAATCTGTTTATTTTGATCCAAACGACTCTCTCTTTGCTATTTTATAAAACAATTAATTCAGAATGAATGCTGCTATTCACTAGGCTGTTTAAATTTCTGATATCTGTTGTCTTTGAAAAGTTATTGGTTGCAGAGTTTTCTACATAAATCTGGAGTCAATATCATCCCTCTCCAAGTTTTCCCAACTAAAAAGTGGGATATCTCGAGATCCTTTTGAGTAGGAAGATCTCTGAACCTATTGAGAGTACCAGGAAGCCTTACGGTATCTGTACAACTAGCTTCGATTGATTTGGACTGTTTTTTTTTTACATGATTTAATTAATAACTCAGAGTGAATAGAAAGCTAGATCTTTGCATGAAGAATTCAACTTTCTGAAAATAGAGCTGATCAATAAACTCAATGAATTGTCCCAAATATCCAAAAACCCAATGTTGATGACCTTCTGTAAAGTTGTTGAATGTTATTGAAGTAACTTACTGATCACCAGTCCTGTTGGCAGTTGATGGTGTTAGATTGAAGAGTTGATTGGCCAGATCAAAACTCCAATAAGATAAAATCTGCAATAAATATTAGTAGCCGATGGCGTTAGATGGGAGAATTAAAGAATTGACCAGATCAAGCCTCCAATAAGGTGAAAGTTGTGATGGTTGTTAGTATTCAATGGTGTTAGATATCAGGATGGGAGAGTTGAGTGACCAGATTAAGACTCCCTTAAGATGAAAACTGTGATGAATCTTAGCTGATGGTGTTAGATGATAGGATTGAAAAATTGACTGACCAGATCAAGAAACTAGAGAGATGGAAATTGTGATGAATGTTAGTAGTTCATGGTGTTAGATGGGTGAATTGAAGAATTGACTGACCAGGTCAAGACTCTAGTGAGATGGAGACTATGATGAATGTTAGTAACCGATAGTGTTAGAAAAAGAATGGAGATGCCAGATCAAGACTCTAATCAGTTGATGGTTAACGGCTGATGATTCTAGGTGATATTATGAAGTCGTTGATGGACCAGATCAATTAATCCACAATAGAGGGCACCATATGTCAGGAATCACTGATAGATGATAGGTTTACTAAAATAGTTAAAGTAATTTAGTAAAGAAAATGTGGTTTTTAGATTTTAACACAACTACAATTGTTTTTGTGGATACAGAAACTTTGTCGTAGTAAATTTTATCATAGAAAGAAATCTAAAGGCCCAAATTTAAACTGAAAAATGAGGATCTATTATAAGCATTATGCTGTAAGATCATATAACTCTTAACACCAGGGTGCTACTTAATGCAAAAAAAGTCAAGATTTTTGAGTGTGTATTATATTTACATTCATTATCCTATTATAAAAAGAAGAAAAGGGTTCCCATAATCCAATTGATAGTTGACTGGATCGCAAAATCTCTTACTGTAGCAAAGCCTTCAGCTTCTAAATTAGTGTAAATGGAACTGGTTCCACTAGTTTCCGTTGTGAAAGTATTTTCAACTTCATTGGAATCGATAACTATTGAATTATTGCCAATCATTTCAGATTCTAAACCGCTACTAGTTTTGTAATCATCCCAATCAACTTTAACACTTGTTAAGCCAATTTGAACAGTTTTAACGTCAAAAAATGATGGAGGACCTGGAATTCTATATTTTTCAACCTTTTTAAAAGAAGCAAATACACTCGATTTAAATTCATTAACGACACCCCAACTCTCTTTTGGGATTTCTGCAACGAAATAACAGAAAATCTCATAGATTGATGGTAATCTATCGCTGTTAATAGTCAATTTGCCTTTGTTCCCTTCGACTAAAGACTTGAAATCGAGTATATCTAATGAAACTTCATCCCTTTTGGTAGTTCCTGAGTAAACAGTGATATTTGGAGCATGAGCTATCCAATTGGTACTCACAGGTGTGAAAACGATCCCACCAAACGCATCCTGGATCCCAGTATTAGTTGCGTAGATTGAACTATTGACATATGCAGTATAGATCAAATGAGTACCATTGAATTCACCATCCGTAAAAAATCCTGTCTTAGGTGCTCCTGGAAGATCTGAGAAACTGATACGATTGTCCTTGGTAGTAGTTGATTTTAGTGGGACTTGTGTAGATGCTTTGGTGACATTGAATAGTAAGACTAAACTAACTAAGATATGTCCGATGAAGCTGTTCATGATACTGAAATGATTTTATTCAATAAGTTGATTATATAGTCAGTGAAGTGGATTGGTTCTTATGGATCTCTGGATAATAGAAATATGTACTATAATTTTGAAAGAATTATGGTTTCTGGAATACTTTTGAGTGATATGAGTGAGATAAAAAATATTCAGGCATTTCAAAAAAGGTGTCAAATTTCAACCTTGAGGCTGGTTACTTGTATGAATATTGATACTAAGAAATATATATAGAATTAAAAACAGGGTATACAAGTTTTATTGAATAATGTTAAGAAGTGAAACTGTACATATCTCTGATCTCACATCTGCTTTCAAGTGTTTGAAGGAATTTTTATAAAAGCTTTACTGATTGACACTCTTTGTTCAATCTTGAATGAGTAGAAAGTACATTCAATAAACTATATTATATTACTCTTTTTAATTCTATATATATACAAAAACAAATTCATTATGACCCGATTTCTTAAAACTTCAAACTTAGAAAACATCACCAAGTTTCAATCTTGGTGCAATATTCATTGATAATAACTCTTGGAATAATAATTTAGCAGCATAAGGAATAGTCATTTTGATAACATGCTCACTACTCTTACAAGTTGTACACCAACTATTGTAACCCATCAACCCACAATTATTACAAACATCAACTTCAAAGGCATCTGATGAAATCATCAATCTTTCCAATAATAATTGAGATGCACCATAAGCGATAACACAATCTCTTTCCATTTCACCTAATCTTAAACCACCATCTCTTGATCTACCTTCAGTTGGTTGTCTTGTTAGAACTGCCCTTGGACCACGAGCTCTTGCATGCATTTTATCTAAAACCATGTGCTTTAATTTTTGATAATAAATTGGCCCAAAGAAAATATAAGCTTGTAAACATTCCCCAGTAATACCGGAATATAACATATCTTTACCTGAATAATTGAACCCCTTATCAACCAAAATCCTTGACATATCCTCTAATTTGGAACCACCAAAACATGTACCATATTCTAGTGAACCATTCAAAACACCAGCTTTACCAGAAATTAATTCAATCATTTTACCAACAGTCATACGAGATGGGAAACCATGTGGATTCATGATAATATCTGGTGTAACACCTTGATCACTGAATGGTAAATCTTCTTGTTGAACAATGATACCACAAACACCCTTTTGACCATGTCTTGAAGAGAACTTATCACCTAATTCCGGTCTTCTTGTTTGTCTTAATAAGACTTTGATTAGAGCTTGATCATTATCAGAAACAGACATCATAACTTGATCAATATAACTTGGTTCAGGAGCTTTATAGAATACTGGAGTTTCTCTATGTTCAGTCTCACCTTGAGTCATGATACTTTCACCTGTATTTGTTGGAACACATTTGTTGATATAAACTTGACCACTTTCAACTCTTGTACCAACTTCACCTAAACCATCTGGACCTAAAGAAGCATGTTGGAAAATTGGTTCACCATTTTCTTTAACTCTCATACCAGAAACAATATCTTTACTATGATTTGGATATCTTTTCAAAACAGTTGTATTTTTTCTTAAGACTTGACATCTACCAAAACCTCTATCAATTGATGATTTATTTAAAACTAAAGCATCTTCAATATCATAACCTGAATATGACATGACAGCGACAGTAGCATTTTGACCTGCTGGTAATTTATCATAATCAATTAATTCAATTGTTTTAGTTTTAACCATTGGTTGTTGTGGATAGACCATTAAATATAATAGAGTATCAATACGTTTAAATTGATTATAAGCAATTGCACCAATAGCCTGTTTACCCATCGCACATTGATAAGTATTTCTTGGAGATTGGTTATGATGTGGATATGGAATTAAACCTGCAACTGCACCTAACACAGTGAATGGTTCAATTTCCAAATGTGTGATATCTTTTGTAATATCATCTTCATATAATGCAATAAAACAATCATTTTCTTCGTTCACATCAAGATATTCAACTAAACCTTGTTTTAAAAAATCATCAAATTGCAATTTACCTTGTTTTAGCTTTAATAGATGATGAGCTTGAACTTTTGATTGTCCATTTTGAACAATAATTAAAGGTCTACAAATTCTACCACCATCAGTTGCAATATGAACAACTTTTTGATGTAAATTTGTATAAATCGAAATAAATTCAGAAACTTTACCAGTTCTTCTTAAATTTCTGAATAGTGAAACAAACTTCAATGGAAACCTTGTTGTACCAATAATTGTACCATTTAAATAAACACCAAAATTTGAATGTAATGAAGCACTATCGATAACACTAATACTTTCAACACCAATTAAATAACATAATTTTTTGATTGGTAATTCTTCGTCATCTGTGGTAATATGTGTCATTAAAGCTAAGTTCTTAACCAACCCACAAGCCTCACCTTCTGGGGTATCTGACGTACAAAGCATACCAAATTGTGAAGGTTGTAAAGCCCTTGGACCTGAAACTTTTCTTGACTTTTCAAATTGTGAAGAGATTCTTGTCATCATACCTAATGCTGAAATGTATGATAATCTTGATAAAACATGAGTAACACCTGCTCTTTCCATCTTGAATCTTTTCAATGACCAATTACCAGTGGAAATGGCTCTATTTAGACCTGTTGTAATATTATTTGAATGAATGTTGATATTTAATAGTGCATTAAATTCTGTTGCTCTATTTGGTTTTCTTAGAATTTTATCAATATTTGCTTTGAAATCAGAGTTGAACTTTTTAAATAAATCTTCAAATAGTAATGACATCAATTGACCTGCTAATTCTAAACGTTTATTACCCACATAATCTCTATCATCAACCATTTTTGGATTATGCATAGCCATAATAACTCTTCTTGTCATCATTGCCATATATAAAGCTTTCTCTTTGAAATCTAAATCATTAACGGTTAAATGAGCAATAATGGTAGTTGCAATGGCTTCAATACCTTCTTGTAAAATTGTTAATTTTGCTCTTCTTAAAGTTTTGACTTTTGCACCTAAAAATTCTAGGGCTTGTTGTTGAGTATAGATACCTAATTTTGCACATTCTTCAAAATTGATAACAAATAAATCCTGATAAGCAGAATCATCACCACAAACTAATTGCATGATTTCTAAATCTGAAATAATACCAGCAGCTTTCAAGACAACAACGATTGGAACCTCTTCAGAAATAGAATTGTGCTTTAAGTAAATTTTGTCATTTTTAGTAACAACATAAGTTTTAGATTTTCTTTCATGAGTTGATGATGTTACTGAAGCTTGAACAATACCTTTTTTTTCGTCAGCCTCAACAATAATACGATTCTTTGATAATTGTTCTTGGACTAAAATGACCTTTTCTGTACCATTGACAATAAAATAACCACCTGGATCCAATGGACATTCATCTAAACTGGCCATCTTGGATTCAGATGCTCCATCTAAGATACATTTATTTGATCTTAACATGATTGGAATTCTACCAATCTCTAAATCACGAAACATTATGATTTTTCTACCTCTGGTATATTCGACATCAACATAGATTGGAGCACTATAGGTTAAATCTCTTAACCTACATTCATGTGGAGGTAAAATAGGATCTTTAGTACTTGAAGTTGATTTTTGACCAATTCTGATATCAAGATATTTTAGATAGAATTCTGGATCAACATCACTTAAAATAGTTTCATTTGCTTTGATGATTTTTTTCAAATCAGTATCAACAAAATAATTGAATGAATCTAGATGCTGTTTAACTAAACCTTTAACTTTCAAAAAGGCTGGTAATAAATTCCATTTATCTTCAGCTGTATCAATTTCATCAGTCAATTGTTTTCCTTTATACACCGGCTTTAAAAGTTCTGCGAAAGCATCATCAGTGGCCGCGTGTTTATGTTTTTGAGATCCTCTACCACTGTCCCTGACAGAGTTTCTTCTTTTTGGCGGCATTAATGATTGGTTTGTTTATCAAGCTTATAAATTGAAAGGGAAGAAAAAAAATCTTTAATAGAACCGATGAGGTTACCCGATTTTTTGATAAAATACAATTTGAAGAAGTAAACACTTTGAACTTGTACGACACAACGACCGAGAGATGGCCTCAAAGTCTTCGGTTAATGAGTACTTGGAAGGACTGCCTGAGTCAGCACAGACAAAATTATATCATTCAGTGAGTTATTCTAGTTCAAAATATCAGTTTGTAACTAACAGTTTAGTAGCCATCAACATGTCTTTCAATCTATAGATTATTACCAAGTTTAGCCAAATTCTACGTCATGTCAATGATCTCAAATGAAAAACCAATTCAAGTTCAAGATTTTGACATTTGGGTTAAAGAATCTGGTAAAATTGATCAAGTTGATGCAATTAGATCATTAAAGGCATTACATTTATTAAAAGAGAATAATGGTATCGCAATTTTAAATCCAGTATTTAGGAAAAGTTTCAGAAACGTGTTGACAGGTACTGAAATTGGTAATTCATTTGGTGTTTCAAGTGATATTGATGATGCCCATAAAGTCGATATAGCATTCTTGGATAAATACGCTGCAACGAAATGGGAAACGATTTTACATTTTATGGTTGGGACTGATCTAGAAGAATTACCAAGTCCTGGAGTCTTAACATTATTAACCCACAGTAAATTAATGGAGGGTAAAACTCCCAAGACAATGACGATTACCAATGAAGGTTTCCAATTTTTATTGCAAGATGTTAATGCACAATTATGGACTTTATTATTACAATATTTGAGAATGGCTGAATCTTTGCAAATGGATCCTGTTGATGTTTTTCATTTTGTTTTCATGTTGGGTACTTTAGAATTGGGTAAAGATTATTCATTAGCTGCTTTAAATGAAACACAAATAAACATGTTATCAGATCTTAGAGATTATGGATTAATTTATCAAAGGAAATCAACATCAAGAAGATTTTATCCAACAAGATTAGCAACTACCTTAACATCTGACTCAACAACATTAAGAACGGCATCAGCTGCAATGAATAAAGTTATTGAACAAACTAAAAATTCTGAAAATTTTGAAAATTCAGGTTCAATTATAATTGAAACAAATTTCAAATTATATGCCTACACAAATTCCCCATTACAAATAGCAGTATTAAATTTATTTGTCCATTTGAAAACGAGGTTTGCAAATTTAGTAACAGGACAAATAACAAGAGAATCAATTAGAAAAGCCTTAGCATCAGGTATAACAGCAGAACAAATCATATCATATCTAGAAACTCATGCACATCCACAACTAAGAAGATTAGTAGAGGATCAAGTTAATAAAAAGACAGACTATGACTCCAAATCAAACGATACGGTACGCATTTTACAACCAACAATATCAGATCAAATAAAGTTATGGCAATTAGAAATGGACAGAATCTTAACATTTGATGGTTATTTATTTACGGATTTTGCGAGCGATCAAGAATTTGAAATTATATCCAAGTATGCTGAAGAAATTGGTGTCCTACTTTGGTCTAATTCTATCAAAAAAAGATGTTTCATCACAAAAGAAGGTAACGCTCAAGTTATTGCATATGCAAAACGTAAACTGAGAAAGAAAGAGTGATTGAGATATATGTATAAACAGTGAGGTCTTCAGGTCTAAACTAACTTGTCATTAGTAGTGAAACCTGAACAACGGACCAATGGTAAGCAATAACCTGTGCTCTATTGAATATACTATTCATTTAAAGCCTATCAGGAAATAAAAATTACTGTGCTTGACTAACCCAATAATTTTGATCTTTATTCGATCGAACTATACATTGTGTTTATTGTATTATTAGTTCTAGAATTAGAGATCCAGTGGTTATAAAAAAAGAGTTGCATGAATCTGATCAATCTATTCCCAATCTGTAGATTTCGAAACTATAATGTACTTTCAAATCGATGGCTGTTGTCTATTCATAATGACCATATATCATTCTTAATTCTTCATGTAACAGTCTTAGTTAGTGTTGAAAAGAGAAAAACTAAAAGAGAGAGGTTTACTCGTTAAACTAACTAGGTGTGGTTAATATCAATGAAGCACTATTGAGCTGTAATGGCAAGGCCAACCGCGAGCTTTTACGAAATTTAGACTGATAGAAGAGTCCATCAATTAAAAGAATTGAAGACTAATGATGAAGTTTGAAATATTATTATCTTTTGAATATCAATTAGTACTGATCAGCTTTTAATATTTTGAAAAGTTGATCTTGTGATTACTCAAAAGTCAAACGGTAAACCTGTAAAGTCTATTTTGAACTCAAAACTCTACGATTTTCAACAACTTAGATGCTGCCTCCAACCTCCAACAGTTGGAACTTCAGTTAGGTTCAAAAAATGAATACTCAAAAAAATAAGAGCGTACCCAGATTTGAACTGGGGACCAATAGATTTGCAATCTACTGCGCTAAACCCCTGCGCCACACGCTCAACAATTTTTGCGACCGAGAAGGATTGAACTCAGAATTCTTTTAAATTCAAAGGAAGTGAGATCCAGTAGGCCACAGTTACTGTTCGGTACACTTAATTTTTTTGCTGTTTACCTGGTTCTCCCTAGCCGGGTTTTGAGCCCTGCAATATTTGAATTGGAAAAACTTCAAAAAAATATCCTACTTGAGTAATTCCCAGATTGGGAAATTCGCGAAGTTCTCATCAAATTTTTTTTTTTTTTTTTCGCAAATTAATTTCGCCATTTTGCAAAAAATTGTCACTTTGTAAAAAGAGAGATTCGAAATTGACACATTTTATCTACAGATTTTGTATGAAATTTGATCAGATTTTAATCAATTTTATATCATTTTTTTACTCATTCAAAGCTAGAGATTTCGCATTGATAAAGCAAATTAAAATCATTTTCAAAAGTTCAGTTTAACATCCTTGTTTCAAAAATGTCTTCAAGTAATGTAAGTTACCACATTTCATGATTGATCTTTTTCATGTCAAATTATTAACATTTTTTTTGATTGCAAACACTTTGAAAGAAGAAATTGATAAACTTAAAGTTGGTGTTCAAGAATGTAAATCAATTGCATATAACACAAATGAGAACTTGAATAGAAAAGTTACTGAGTTTATGGAAAGATATAATTCAAGAGTATCACATTTGAATTCAATGGTTGAGCATTTAATGAAAGAGAATCAAGAAATGAAACAGCTATTACTAAACCAGAAATTCATAATCCAACCTGCTAATAATTATCAATTAATTACAAATCAAATCAATCAATCAACAAATTCATCATCAAGTCAACAAACCATCTCATTACCATTTAATGATGCTTTACTATCAAATACAAATCAGTTGAATTTAGATACAACAAGTCAATCTCAGCAACCTCAGTCAAATAATCAAACAAGATCGTTACAAAATAGAAATCAAAACTCTTCTCAACTTCGTCATCATAACATAAATCATCATAATCAGCAACAAAATCAACAAAATAATATTGATACAAGTTTAGCTGAAACTACATCAAATTCAGGAATTCTTCGCTTCATTAATAATCAATACGTTGATGATGAAACTTCATTAACTCCACAAACATCAAATCCACAAACTTCAAATTCAAGAATTGATTTTGTTTTTATAGATCCTTCAACACGATCAAGAAACCATTATAGAACTAGTCCTTCAGGGTATCAAGATCATTCGAACGTAGTTGATGATGATATTGAAGATGATGATGAAGATGATGAACAAACATCACCCATACCTCATTTGTCTCCATCAACTAATGTATCATCAGGTGGGTCAAGATTACAAAGATCATCAAGGCAAGGTGAATATGAAGCAGATAATTATGATTTAATAATTCATAATGATTTTTCTAAAGTGGAAGACATTTATAATGAATATTATAATTCATTAAAACCACAAGTTGAAAGAGTTCAGAAAGCTTATAAAATCAAAAAAATTAGAAAATATCAAAAGATTAAAGCGTTAGTTGTAAGAGTTGATAGATATAAAGAATATAAAGGCTGCTCTTTATCCGAAAGTTTTGCATTTTTTGATAGTTTAAGATTGGCTGAAGATAATACAAAAAGAAGTGTCGCTTGGCTGTATAACTCATTACCAGAAGTTTTAAAAAAGCTAGGACTAGAAGAACAACTGAAAAGAAGTAATACTGGTATTTAATTGTTTTGTATTGATATTTTGTATATCTTATCATTTGTATTTGTAATTTATATAATGGATATTTACTGATATTTTTTCTGTAGATATAAACCTATAACTGTTGAGCTACTTCATTTGGTTTATATTGGAAACTTTCCATTGGTTTTAATCCCCATCTTTCTAACATTGCTTTATCTTCTTCCCAACCATTACACATTGTTGTTAACATTTTCTTACCTGTGAAAATTGCATTTGCACCAGCTTGGAAACACATAAATTGTTCCATTTCTTTCATTGTGTATCTACCTGCAGCTAATCTAATAATAGACTTTGGCATTAATAATCTTGCAGTAGCCACTGTTCTTAAAATGTCATCAATTTTCAATTTCTTATTTTTAACTTCTTCATACATTGGGGTTCCTTTAATTGGAACCAATCTATTAATTGGTAAAGATTCAGGGTGTTGATCCATTGTAGCTAAAGTATGTAAAAATGAAATATGATCAGATTTAGTTTCTCCTAATCCTAAAATCCCACCAGTGCATGCTTTTAAACCAACTGTTTGAACGTTTTTAATCGTTTGCAATCTATCATCAAAACTTCTAGTACTTATAACATTTGGGTAATGTTCTCTTGAAGTATCAATATTATGATTATAGGCAGTTAAACCTGAGTTTTTTAATTCTTGAGCTTGCTGTTCATTAACCATCCCTAATGTAACACAACTTTCCATACCTAATTCATTAACGGCTTCAACCATTTCTTTGATTCTTTTCAATCCACTTTTTCTACCCTGCATATCTCTCCAAGCTGCACCCATACAAAATCTTGTTGAACCATTTCTTTTTGCCTCCTGAGCAGCTTCTAAAACTTTATCAATTTTCACCATTCTTTCAGCTTCAACTCCTGTATCATATCTTGAAGATTGAGCACAATACTTACAATCTTCAGTACAACCACCTGATTTGATGTTCATCAAGGTACATAATTGAACTTGAGTTGGATCATGAAATCTACGATGTTGCAACTGTGAGTAGTGAAGTAATTGCAACAAAGGAGTGTTATAAATTTCTTTAACTTGATTGACTCTCCATGTATTTATTGGTTTTTCAACACTTAATGCTAATTCAATTGCTGTTTGCTCTTTAACTGGTTTGGTGGGAGCAGGAATTATGGAATCAGTATCTTGGAAAGATTCTTCAAAAGCCACAGCATTTGAAGGTTTTTTGACTGTTGAGTGGATTAATCTTGTAGGTAATTTGCTAAATGTGTATCTTTTCATCTTGATGTGGATCCTCTGGGAAAAGAGATATATAATTTGAGGAAAGCCCTTTTATATATACACAAGGCTATCAAAAGTTCCCCCACCATCTGAAAACATGATTCTATAGCTTCAATCATCATGATTTGATTGGATGAGAGCTATAGAAAGATCTTATATTGTTGGATCTCACAACAATAACTTCAATGTGACTCAAATGACTCAAATGATTCAAATAATTTTCTGAATTAAGAAATTAGTCTGAGTCTTCCTCAATTTTGGAATAAATGTGGTAAATCTTGATTCTTCAGAAATTGGAATTCTATATGATCTGCAAGCGACTAATGAGTGGAAGATCCAAAGGCTTTCAAAATAATTGAATTTGATAGTGCTTCTTTTGGTTGTCGTGTGATTTACAAAACTAAGAAGTATTATGAATTTCTTCAATTAGACACCAAATACTCTCACAAATTCCATACTCAAGGGATATAATCTTTCTTTTTCAGAACATGTTATCCAATGACCATCATTATAACAATATTTTACTGTAGTTGGTACTAGGACGTAGTAGAGTTAAAGTTCCGGTTTTTGTTGTCGGAATTTGACGTTGTAGTTTGTTTGTTTTTGTTTTTGTTTTTTTTTTTGTCAGATCAAAAACAAATCTTTAAAATCTCGTGTCTTTCACTCAAGAAACTAATCATCATCATGTCCACCGAGGAAGTTGACTATTCGACTCTTCCAATAGAAGAAAGACTAGTACACAAAGTCTGGAAAGCTAGACTGGAGGCATATCAAGAAATCACAACCATGTTCCAGAAATCTCCAGACGAAGAAAGTGAAGTCTTTAAACCATACCTAAGTAATCCCGATATTTTCAAAAAAATTATAACTGATAGTAATGTTGTTGCTCAAGAGTCAGGTATCACTGCATTAAATGCGTTATTAGAATTTGGTGGTTCTCAAGTTGCTATAAGATTGAGAAATCATGTTATTCCTGGATTATGTGAAAAGGGTTTATCTTCATCAAGGGCTGGTACCAAACAAAAAACAATTGATGCAATTTTATGGTTTATTGACTTAGACACGCCAGATCCTGTTATTGAACTAATGATTCCCTCATTAAGTGCAAAATTGCCAAAATTAGTCGCGGGTACAATCAAAGCCTTAACAGATATCTATTCACAATTTGGTGCTCAAGTGGTGTCACCAAAACTCATAATACCAAGTTTACCTAAATTGTTCTCTCATGCTGATAGAAATGTGAGAACAGAGGTTACAAATCTAACAGTTGAATTATATAAATGGCTGGGTCAAGCTATTGAACAAATTATATTTGAAGATTTAAAACCTGTGCAACAAAAGGATTTAACCAAGTTATTTGAAAAATTACCAAATGAAAAACCAGTTCAACAAAGATTATTGAAATCTCAACGTGAGGCTATAAAATTAAATGAAAACATTGCTGAAGAAGGAGAAGATGGTGATACAATAATGGGTAATAATGAAGAAGCAACAGGACCGATTGATCCCTATGATTTAATTGAACCAGTTTCAGTTTTGAATAAATTACCTGCTGATTTAGCTGCAAAATGTTCTGAGGTCAAATGGAAAGATAGAGTTGAAGCGTTAACTGAAGTTCATAAAGAATTACAGGTTTTAAAAATTGCCGATGATGATTATATTGATCTAGTCAGAATTTTAGCAAAAGGTGTTAAAGATGTTAATATTCAAGTTGCATCATTGGCAGCAAATTCAATTGAATGTTTAGCTAAAGGTTTAAGAAGGAAATTCCACAAATATTATAACATTGTTTTGAATCCATTATTAGAGAGATTGAAAGAAAAGAAACCAAGTGTATTAGATTCCTTGAATGGAGCATTAGATGCTGTCTTCCAAAGTACTTCTTTGAGTGATGTTTTGGAAGAAGTTTTGTTAGCATTAAAACATAAAACTCCACAAGTTCGTTTATCAAGTTGTAAATATTTAATTAGAATACTGAAAGAAACTAAAACACCACCAAATAAAATTGAAATCGATAGTATAATAACTACATGTGTTAAGTTATCAAGTGATACATTAGCAGATGTCCGTACTGTTGCATTTGAAGCAATTGGTACATTAATGAAAATTACTGGAGAAAGAGAACTAAATTCATACATTGACAAAATTGATGATTTGAAACGAAAGAAAATCACTGAATTTTTTGAGAGTGCAGAAGTTAAGTCAAAATTAACCAATAAACCAAAACCAGTTACAAAGACAAATCCAATACCTGTTAAAAAAATTATCAATAAACCAACTTTAACAAATTCCTCATCAACTTTGCTAAAGAAGAAAACTCCACTATCGACAATTCCATCTAAAAGACCACCAACATCACCATTGAAACAAAGTGTTTCCTCAAGAATGGGAACTATTAATAATCGTGGATTAACCGGCAGACCATTACAATCTAATGCACCGTCATTCAATGCACCACCACAAGCTATTAAGGAAAGTATAAGTAATGATGAAAAAGAAGAACTAATAAAGCTAAGGATTGAAAAACAACAATGGTTAGAAGAAAGAGAAAAATTTAGATCACAGATGAGTGAATCTTTGAAAGAAGCATCAAATTTCTTGAAGGATATCAATTTATTACAAAATAAAATTGATCTATTAAATGAACAGAAAACTACTGATAATATGACGATTAAAAGCAAAGATACTCAAATCAAAAGATATGAATCAGATTTAGAAATAGCAAGATTAAAGATAAATCAATTAGAGAATGAGATTTCATTATTACAAAAAACTCAAACATTCAATTCGTTATCATTAAATTCTGAACCATTATTAGGTTCATCAACTTTAACTAATAGTAACTCTTATGAGAGTAGTGCATTTGGTAATAGATACTCAACGGATACCAAAATGAAAAAACCCCAACAGCCAATATCAGAATTGGATCAAAGAGTTGGCAGTTTAAGCATTGAATCAGAAGGAAAAGAAAATCCAATGAAGGAACGAATTCAATTTAACTCAAGTGATGAAAGTTGGAGACAAGCAGCTGAAGTGACATCACAATTGAAAGAAAGAATAGAGAGAATGAAAGCTAAATCCAGAAGTGCGTATAACAGACCAAACGCAAACGGGCATGGGGTTTAATACAAATATAAAATAAACAAGCGGTTACTCAGGCCTTCAGGCCTTCGTTTAAAGATTGTAGAATATTTTTAGAGAGTTATATGTCTTCTTCTCATAATCTTTATCTAAAACAATATTTCAATTCAACCACTCTCTTGCCTTCTTCATAAGCTATTGACACAGGAATGAAGTTTAATATACTGGGAAACATGAGGACTTTGAATATTACTCTTATCTGACCCGATGATACGATGTTTGGGAACATGTTGAAACATTTTAAATGGAATTTATATAAAAATAGATAGAAGTAGTGGATCAGGATCAACAGTGTGAGTTAATATTGGTAAGTTTTGAGGAAAGTGACAACTAAACACAATGTGAAAACTTCTTTGATTTCGTTAAACTTTGTAATAATTCATGGACACCTTCAAAAACAAGATGTTGATACTTCATCCCAGATAAATCAATGTATTATTATGTACTAATTCCTCTGAATGTATAATTTTAGAAGGATATATACCTGACTCAAGAGTGTCAGAGACTCTAGAAGAACCATATAACTTGAAGACAATGACTAAAAAGTCCAGCAGTTCCCATTCTCATGGAAAGAATGTTTAGAGAACACCGACCAGGAAAGAATCTCAAGAGTGAAAGATCCACATCCAGATCGATGTGATATAGTATATACAGAAATATATAATGTTTAGTGATATTTAAAATTCAAGAATCAAGACTATCATATATAAGGTTCATTGCATATATCAGACCCTAAATAAAGGTATCTATGGTTACTTAACAAATTTGACTGCGAGATCGCGAAAGTTGCACACAAAAAACACGAAAATAATTTAAGAAAGAATCGCACTTTAAACCAAACAAACAATCTCCATCAGTTCCTAAATTCAATCTTTCAAATTTTCGGGAGGGATGTAAAACTACTATTTGCACCGGATCAGGATCTGAGAGAGATTTCTAAAAACTATCAAGAAAGTTTGATAGAAATTTAAAGTCACAGCAAATTCTCCTGTCTACAAAATCGCGAAACTTCAAAAAAATGTAAAATGGCATATAAATCCGTTTATTACTTTTGATTTCGAGATTTGAAATCCCAGAATTCACACAAACCGCACTCTCAATAATGTGACGAGACTGTAGAGGGGGTTCTTTTATTCATAAATAATTAATGGAACTTGACGGTTACATAAAACCACAGATATATCTTCCATCCAAATATGAGAAAAAAATTAATCAAAAATTCTTATCGGATGCAACCAAATTCATGAAAAAAAATCTTCTCTCTTTTTATTTCTCCTTAAATCTAAAGCTATAGATTCAATTTCTAACAATGCAAATTCAACAAGTCATCGCATCTTTCCTTTCTGCCTCAACTTTATTCAACAATGACCAACAAGTTGAACAAAATGAAATTGATGTTGTCTCTTCAGAATCTACTGAGTTTGCAGTAGTTGATTCTTCAAACAACATTGTTCACTCAGAAAACAAATCTAATGGTTCAAATGACACTTCTTCTAATGCTGGTGTTGCAGTTGTCGCTGGTAATGGACTTGCTTTAAGTGCTGTCTTATTAGGTCTTGGAGCTGTTTTGTTATAGAGGGGCTGTTATGGTGATTGTGTTTGTGTTTGGCTGAAACCTGCCTTTTAAGACATTTATTTCTTTTAAATAAAAATATATATTTTTGTACTCTTTTTGATGGGTATACACTGTAGAGAGCCTATTATTGTGAATCGTTGTTGAGTTGTTTACATAGTAAATATTGTGTATGAGTCTTCAACCTGTACAAATTCAGAGAAAAAAAAAATGTACCGAGAGTTAAACAGATCTTCACGGGCTACAAAAATTTACAGAAACATTTATAGATAGAAAGCCCACTTAATTACTCAGATACACACACTATGAGTGATGAAATTAGCAAACTACACGCTTGTATTGAACAACTGGAGAAAGAGATCATCTCATTAAAAGACGTTTCCTTATTCTCAGATATAAAGCCCATCATTCCTAGAGATGATACCAAATTTAAAGAATTGAAGATATCTAAAATTAACTTGAGTTATGAGGTAAAATACAAGAAATCCAACATCATTAAAGATCTTTATCATAGAATATCAAGAGATTTATACAAATCAATCGATGAATTCGAATTGCTGAGTCCATTGAATGGTGTGAAATTACTAGAGAATGATGATTTGAGTCTCTTGATTGATGACTCTGGTGTTATTCGTATAGATTTCCAGTACATTGACACTCATTGTGATCATCATCATCATGATAATGACGATGACAACTCTGACGACTTGACTGATGATGAGAATTTCTATAATAGTTGCAGTTGTTCCCATCATTAAGTCAGAAGTCATAAGTCATATAAGTCAAATTGATTATGTAAAGAATTACGTAATAAAAATAATTATTTTCCAAATTCCTCATCATCATTTTCCTGTTTAATATAACAAACTCTGTATTATTATAAACGACTTACAAGTAATGTCTGAATTCACTAAACCCAGAAGGGCTGCTACTATGAGAGGCTACCTGAGACCTCAAACTGTCAAACAAACAAAAACTGAGATATTCCCAGGCTTAAATGACATCACTGATGTTTTTGAAGCTTTGCCTATTGATATAATCAGATATTTTACATTAATCAAAGAAATTGATGCTAAGTGTGTATCTTTAATTCCATTATTAAACTCCAAAATTAAGAATTTCAAGAAAATTCCAAATGAAACTCAATTCCAAGAGGAAAGAACTTTCAAAATAAAAGAGATATCAAAATTAATCAAAGATTTATTACCTTGTTTTGAAGAAAAAATGCACGTTGCTTCAATTGCAGCTGATAAATCCTTGAATTATATTAATAGAGTCAATGATGATTTCGAACTGATCTTTAAAAATGAAATTCCAGATTCTGTTAAATTTGGGTCTTCTAATGATCCTGCGATTATTATAGATACAAAACTACCTGATATAAAATCTGTTCAAAGTCAAAGAAGTGAAAGCCGTCGAGAAGCATTAGCTGCTAAAAAGGCAGCTAATGGTGATAACGAATCGTCTAATAATAAAAAGGAGTCAACGCCAGCAATAATTGAAACAGTCCCAATCTCAACTAGCAACAATACCAATTCATCAAATCAATCCAAAAAGAGAAAAAATACAAACTTAACAATTTCAACTAATATACTAGAGGATGCCAATTCTAATAATGAAATTTCAAGACCATCAACTCCATCAACTAAAAGAAGAACAACAACTAAAAAGAAAACGAATTCAGCACCTCAATCTTCTTCCTCGCTGTCAACAACGAGCAATTCAAATTCAAATCCGTCAAATGCCATAACTGAATCTGTTTCTAATTCTGGCATAAACAACGAACTAAATAACATTGAAATCTCAGAGAAGAAGAACAATCATAATTCATCAGATGAACCATTATACTGTTATTGTAATCAAGTTTCGTATGGTGAAATGGTTGGTTGTGATGGCGATGATTGTAAAAGAGAATGGTTCCATTTACCTTGTATTGGTTTAGCGACATTACCAAAAGGGAAATGGTATTGTGATGAATGTAGCTTAAAATTGAAAAAAGTTAGAAGAGTTTAAAATACTTTTTTATGTGCATTTTTCTAATGACAATGTTTGTTTATGTTTAGAAGTATCGTAGTTATATCTTATTCAAGAATAATCGGATCATTGATCGCTCATGCCAAAGCTCTCATCTCAATACTCAAAATTATTCGCAATAGTATTTAATCCACAGTACAAAAAAAGCAAGATGACAACTTATATAGAATATAAACACAACTGTTAAGATTTAATATGTTAAGTGATTTCAATTCAGTTTATTGTGTTTTTTTTTTCAATCTGATATTCTATTTCTGATACAAACACAAGCCCAAAGAAGATAGAAAAACATCAGCTTTTTCAAAAAATTGAGAACAATATTCCTCAAATCCTCAAACATCATCCCAAAAGGAGAGGAGCCTCTAGAAAAGATTTTTACTTCATATCAACACCAATGTTCGCTTCAATTCTAGAATTTTGGCGTTCTTTAACCTTATTAAACTTATTGTGGTCGTGAATCTGGTACATTTTGTGGTACTGTTACTATTTAAAAATTGACTCGATGACTTGAGATATTAGTAGCTGAATATATTATTCGACATTTAGTTATTCATTTTTCAAGTATTTATAGCAGATATGACCGATATCTTAGTTTGTAGTATACACAGTAGATGTTCAGGAAGTTAAATAGTTGAACCACCAAAATTATTCTATATAATTCAATCAAGATATTCCTGTGATATTTTGCAGTTACCTTACTTTACATTTGTAATTTTCTTTCTAATAGTCGTCAGAAATTGACCAAGCTTAACGTACCAACTAAATTCATTACCATAATATTTAAGGTCGGTACACAAATATTTCCACATCTAGAAAATGTAACTCGCGAGTTGAGAAAAATTTTACACAAACTAGAAACTCCATCTCATAACAACTCGTATTCACAATACTATATTTGTCTACAGTTTGATATTTACATCACTTCTAATGTGGATAGAACTCTTATGGTTTATCAGCTTGTACAGCATTAATTCGATTAAGAAAAAAATGTGGTAGCTTACATTATTCAAAATAAATAACCTCAATTTGAGATATGAAACATATTGCCTTATTTTTAATGCTTCGCAAACTTGAGAATACACAAACTTATATAAGTAAAATGAATCCCAACTCAATCAAAGATTGATCTCAACAATCACAAACCTATTTAGAGATTCATAAAAATAGAAAATTTAAAGAATGACTTTATCAGAACCACCTTTATTGATTGATAACTCAACTTTCAGCAAAATTCTTGCTATATATACAAGAGATGCATCTTTCAACTTATTATCTTTTGAAAATAAGAATGGTTTCAAAATTGAAAACTTTTGGAAAAAATTTAACTCAATGAGAGAAATCAATTCATTTGGAAAAACTTTTGAAAAATTGAACTTGTCCAGGGATGAGATT
Organism: Phaffomyces orbus; assembly: GCA_003708145.3. Lineage (NCBI taxonomy): Eukaryota > Fungi > Ascomycota > Saccharomycetes > Phaffomycetales > Phaffomycetaceae > Phaffomyces > Phaffomyces orbus. The sequence goes on from PPNK03000001.1 coordinate 897,593, forward strand.
GAAGAATTAAATGATAAAGAAGACATTATTCCTGATCATTATAATGATGCTGATGGTTTCTTGGTTGTTGAAAAACAATGTGAAGCTGATCAAATCCGTGGTTTAATCATGATTGATTTCAATCAAGTTAATGAAGGTGAAGATGATAATAAAATAAATTTATTTCATGATTGGTTTGCTGATTTAGTTCTTGAAACTTCAAGAGTTAGTTTTAGTGTTGAAAAACAGCTTTATGATTCAGATAAATTATTAGCTAGTGCAGTTGCAGATTTCTTTGCTAAAACTTTAAAAAACACTACTACTCATGATTTATGGAAACAAGGTGGTAGAGATTATTTCATTGAAAGAGTTCACTATTTCACTTCAAGAAATTTGAAAATTGAGGCTGTTTTACCTGCTTTCCCATGTAAATCTTCAAACTCTGAAAAAGTCAATGGTTTGTTTCCAGATAAAGGTGAGGAGTTAGCATTGAGACGATTAATTGAGACAACCAAATTAATACAAGAAGTGTATCAACCTGGTTTAAAACTTTTCATTGTCAGTGATGGACATGTCTTTTCGGATTGCATTGGTGTTGATGATGATGTTGTTGATGATTATACTGAGAAGTTGAAATATTTCTATTCAAGAATTATTAAACATGATGATTCTAAAAAGGATAGCATTGGTTTTGTTTCTTTAAAAGATTTATTTTTCTCAAAAGGTCCAAAAGAGGTATCAAGAGTTGAAAGTTATGTTTCTGATATTGTTTTACAACATTATACAGGTTCAAACATCTGTGATGATGCTGAATTGTCAAGAAAATTCTTAATGGCTGGTTGTGATACTGATGCTGGAAAATTAAGAAGAGATATTGAGCAACCAAATCATGTAAGATTACATCTTTATAGAGGTTTCTCAAAATTCATGACTGAAGATTTGAGTTTACATTCATTTTCAAAAACATTATCAAATAAAGCTTTCAAGAAAATTATATCCAAGGTTGCTTTCGAAATGATTAAAAGAAATGATGCCTATTCAAATTTAGTTGAATTAATCTTCCCATTCCATTTACGTTTATCAATCCATGCTCATACTAATGCTGGTCCAAAATTTGGTATTAAAGTTATTGATCATGATAAATGTAGAACCATCAAGGCTTTAGAATCAAATGAAGAACCAAGTTTTGAGGATTTATTACATATCCCAACTCCATGGCATAATTGTGTTCTTCAAATTGAAGGACATGAACACTTTTATTTAACCAGATCAAAAATTGTCAGAAATGCTATTGATCAAGGTAGTTACAAAGGTGAATGGAGAAAAACCAATGCTGATGAAGGAATTGGTGGATACTTCTATTTGGTCAAGAATAATTAATTTTGATTTAAGTCAATGTCCCTTTTTCAAATACTTTCTTTATGCTGATATATTGATTCCAGTTTTTCTAATGTGATTGTAGATTAATAAATTAACTCTGATTGAGAAAAAAAACATAGTTTTAATCCAACTTAGAGCTGTGTAAATCTACTGGAATAATTGGTTTTTCTCTATTTATTCATTAATGTTATTTTATTTAGATTACAAAGCACCTAGGTAGTCTTCCTTTATACTTCCAATGGCGTAAATTGAATTGACATCAGATCTGGTACCCACTATCTTCAATCTCACTCTACTTCCTTTCTCTATAACTTGATCATCAGATTGATAAGCAGGTGGATTTGCAGTTGGATTAAATGACATATCAGAAGGGATTAAATGTGTAGAGACAAAGACAGATAATGGCCCAACATCGACAAAGAACCCTAATTTACTAACAGAGTCAACAATACCATCAACAACTTCACCTTTAAACGGTTTCCATACAACAGCACGGTATTTAACATCGAATTCAGCAGAACCATCACCAGGAATAATTTTACCTTTTCCGATGTCAATACTCATACAGTCAAGCACACACATTATATAACCAAATTTACCAGTACAAGAACCTTCAACTTCATTAAGTAGCTTCGTCCTCAAGAACTGGTTCATTTGTGGTCCAAAGAATGAAGGATGAAGAGTCAGCGTAAGTGACAGATCTTTTAGAAAAAACATTATTTCAATGGATGAATTATGTTTATCTTGTTTTCAACTCGAAGAAGTCCTTTTGATGGGAAACAAACAATGATTGTTGATGTCTTTTAGAGTGAATCCTTAGTAACTAATTCCTCAATGTCTCTTTGTTTATTTGAATGATTTTGATAGAAAAAAACCGGAAATGAGAGAGAATTTCGAGGCTAATACATGATGCGACAGAACGGCGTTTGTAATTCTTGTGCCAGATAATTTACATAGAAATTTAAAATTTATCAGCGCTTATGTTAGTATGTTAGTACCTCTAATATTCAATTATTTCTCAATGATCACATATAGATTCACTCAGTTTAGCCGAATCTCATGAAGAAAGATTCTACTAACTTGATACATCTGTATTTTGATAATTAAGTACATATTCTTCACCTAGTAACAATGCACTTTCATGTCATCAATGGTATATGTCATATGATATACTGAACTACAGCTTGACAAGTTTAGTAGTTTGAACTAGAATTGAACCATCTCCATTAGTTGAATATTATCACTTCCTTTGAAACCTGATATAGTTGAAGAGAGAGTATAACGAACTAATACTTGTGAAATATCTGTTCTTGAACTCGTTGTTTTCTTTTGTTTACCCAATGTATCAGCTAAAGAATATCTCAAACGTATTAACAATGGTTTCACCAATTAGTTTTGAATTAAAACCAGCACCAGTTTAAACCAATCTCAAATCTGTAAATGTTTGACAGATTTTTGAAAATATTCAAGATGAGCACATAAAGGACAAGACAAATCTGATTTTTGTTAAACGAGATGAATCATTTATAGATAGTACAGTAAAAGGATTAGCTATGGGAAGACCTGTTAAATCTTATCAAACAAAAGCAGTAAAAGAATTTATGTAGGACCAGAGTATAATACTTTAAAATACAGGCATTAGTTGTATAAAAAAATGATTCACGTACAAGTATCCCGCGTGTAAAGATTCATAGAATTCACATGAAGCATCAGACCTATCTCTAAAACACTCACAGAATATGAACCTTTAAACCAACAATTTTGTACAATAATAATGGTGTCATATTTCATAGTAATCCGGAATTGACATTAATCCCGATTCCTGAGATCATTTTTTTGAAACAAAAGAGAACAATCTAATGAAATTAACTAGAATAAAAACATATTTATTCAATTGATCTTCATTGATAGTCACCGTACATAGTCTTGACTTGTTGATTACAATCTCTATACACATTTTCATATCCTTCTTAAAATATACGCAGAAAATTAAAAAAAGTCATACTATAATCTTTATAGTTATCAATCAAAGGCTAATCGATACATAAGGAATCAATCAAAAAAAAACAAAAAAATCCCAACAATGTCAAACAGTCATACCGTTAAAGAATATAAACTAGTCGTTGTCGGAGGTGGTGGTGTTGGTAAATCTGCATTGACCATCCAATTCATTCAATCCCATTTCGTTGATGAATACGATCCAACCATTGAAGATTCGTACCGTAAAAATGTTGCTATTGATAATGAAGTTGCAATGTTGGATATTTTAGATACCGCTGGTCAAGAAGAATATAGCGCCATGAGGGAACAGTACATGAGAACCGGTGAAGGGTTTTTATTGGTGTATTCCGTCACTGAAAGAGAATCATTTAATGAATTAAATAGTTTCCATCAACAAATCTTAAGAGTTAAAGATGCTGATAATGTTCCAATTGTTCTAGTTGGTAATAAAAGTGATTTGACCGATGAAAGAAGTGTCTCCTTTGATGAAGGTGAAGAATTAGCAAGAAGTTTTGGTTGTAAATTTTTAGAAACTAGTGCTAAACAAGGTATTAACGTTGATGAAGCATTTCATGATTTAGTTAGAGCCATTAGGGATAAAGAAGGGCGGAACCAATTAGTTGAAGATGTTGATGATACTTCGATAGGTAAAAATCAACCTGTTAAGAAAGATGTTGTTGATATTCAAGATAACATTAGTAAACCGGTTCAAAATGGCGCTAGAAGAGATGAACAAAGAAACGCTGTTCAAAGTGACGAAAGTGGAGGGTGTTGTGTTATTGTGTAAACTCTCAATCATAAGTAATACTGTAATATGTATTATATAAAAGACTTGTATATTACTATTGTCATTCTATCATTAAAATTAAAATGATAAACTATCTAATTAACGAAATGCCAAACAATGAAATGTAAGATTATACTTGCAAATATAAAATCACCTAATGCTCTTTCTGGAGTTTCTTTGAATATTGAGTTATTAGATGATTTATCGAAAGTTTGTAATTTTAGAGAAACTGTTAATACGAACTGACCAACAGTTAATATAAATCCAGCTAAGAAGGCATTGAATGGGAAAGAACCAACTAATAAAGCAAAAACGAATTGTAAAACACCTAAAGAAACTAAAAAGATGAGATATATATCAGCTAATTGAGTTCTTGTTGTGGATGATTTGATGTAGGAGGAGTAAGCTGTTTGGATCGATGATTTGAATTCTCTAATGGCAGACATTATTAAAGGTGTGTATAAGGGTGAGCGTGAGTTCTGTGTTCTGTGCTTCCTTAACTATTACCGTAGATGAATTGTTTAGTTTGGCTGTTCATTTTTGAAAAATCATATCGTGTTCACAGAAAGAAGCCCGGGGGGGTTCGTAGTGAGTTGAGTTCAAAAATATTGCACTACACAAGATATGACGAATGAAACATGTATTACACAAAAGAGAGACACAAAAGGAGATACTATGAGCATCACTAGACCACCACAACAGAAGATAGTACCACCGCTGAACTTCTGCCCCGTTGAGAGGGAGCTCTACAGATCAGGACAACCATCTGGTATAAATTTAACATTTCTAAGAGAATTGAAACTACATTCGATAGTTTGGTTAGCATCAGAAGAGCCATCAGACACATTCCTTGATTTTGTTTCTGAAGAGAAGATAGAGATGCATTTTGCAGGAATCAATCCAGATGGAGGGGATGATAATCCATGGGATGGACTTACAGAGAAATCAATCTCACAGGCTTTAGACGTCATTTCCAACGTTGATAACTATCCTTTATTGGTTTGTTGTGGGATGGGAAGACACAGAACAGGCACTGTCATTGGGTGTTTGAGAAGATTGCAGGGCTGGAACTTAGCATCGACGAGTGAAGAGTATAGAAGATTTACAGGAAGTAGAGGCGGTAGAATATTGGTGGAGTTGTTGATTGAGAGTTTTGATCCGCTGAGTGTTGTTGTCGATGAGAGTAAAGCGCCAGAGTGGTTGAAAGTGTGAATGGATACTGTGAGCGGGGTGTATCTTATAATAAAGTAATGGGTTCAAAAGTATAAACTGTAAATAGATCAATTATATTCATTTTCAAAGTAACTCATAGCTTGAATGTATTGTAAATGGATAATTATACAGACATCTATATATTTTAACTATTGGAGTAACAATATATAGATCCACAAGTGGAAATAGCACCCGAAACAGTGTTCAAAGAAACATAAAATGGAATTGGATTACCAATGGTATATAATGTGTAGTATTTCCTGGACTTTTTTGGATTTGATAAAGCTTTCTTTGGTTTAATGTTTGACCTTTTGCAAGACGACTTTGTTTGTACGACTCTTTTAGCAATTTCGATTTGAATGAATCTCTTAGCAGCTTGATTGATTATTGAATTTATGGAACACTTGACATTTTCAATATATATATATATATAACACAGCTTGAGGCGATTAGATATCATGAGATCATAAAGTAGTAATTCAGTTGAAATTTTATTGGTAACTTTGATCTTTGGTTCATAAATCTACATAATGTGAGATTGATTCAGTGGTATTCAACTCATTTGAGAATCATAATCTTATGCATTTGATTTTGATTTTTGTGGGTGCTTTCCAATAACACTCAAATAAGTTCATGATAATGGCATGATTTATGTTTATGTTGTTGGACTAATTTTAATTTATTGTTTCTCAATGTTGTTTAATCTTGACTATATTCTTGAAAAGTAACATTATGCTTGAATAGATAATGATCATTGACACATTTCAAATTTCTTAATTTCTATCACACAGATAACATTCATACAACTTATTTTTATTCAAATCTTTATTGATTGTTTTTTCGTTGATTCTAATAAGAAACTCGCGTCTTAGTCTTTCTAATATATGAATCAACATCCGTCAACCCAGCTTCTTTTATCAATATTCATATTAAAATTTTCTAATCTTCTTATTGATTTGACTTGTTTCTTGTGTAGATTTTTAGAAATTGGTTTGATGATTTTAAGCAGTCTGTTATTGTTATTGTTTGATTTTGTATCATTTGTTGGTATATGGAAAATTTTGAATCTTTGTAGATATTTAGTTTCATCAATCTGTTTTGTTGTTTAAAATTTATTGGCTCTCTGAGCAGATATTTCAGATTTTTTAGTGGCTTGTTTTTTGGTAATTCTCTTAGCTCCCATTATGATAAGAGGATCTAGTATCTTGTTTAGATTTTGTGGTTTGAATTTTCATATTTAAATTGTGGTTTGGCTATATTTTGTGAGTACAAAAGAGTTAATATTTAAACAATTGATGAGTGTATCGAAACACTTGTCTGCTAATCTATATATTACAGTCTTTATCGTATTTCAAGATCTATGTAAAAATCTCTTAATATTAATTATGCCATCCTGTTGGTTTAGTAGTCATTAATTTCTAAAAATAGTTTCCACGTTCAAACTTAGATTCCAATTCTATAGTTCTATAGTTCTATTCAATGATTACTAATTCCCATCCACAATCAACAGTCTTCTCTGTTCCACAATCCATACTCTGCAGTGTTCACTAATTCCACTTTTCATTTTCACAGTCTAATTCCGCTAAATCCAATTCTCTTCAACAGCCAAAGTGGTTTTAACGGAAATTTAGAGCAAAGTGCTATATAAACTGTTATAATTCCAATTTATTTTTCATCATGATTCACTCATAAACGATCAATCATCAGTCAATTATCAATTATAAGAATGAGTTTATTAAATCAATGCAGTGTCAAAGGTTACGGTACCATGAACTGGACATGGAGAGCAGATCCAATGGATAAAGAAGCAGTATTTGAAGCATTAAATCTAGCAATTCAAAAAAATCTACCATTAAAAACATTCGTTAACGGTGGTGAGTTATATGGACCAAATAGGCTTAATTTATCTTACATTCAAGAATTTTTCACAAAATATCCAAAACAACGTGAAAATGTTGTTATCTCTATCAAAGGTGCAGTTTTATTAGAACCACCATTCACTCCATTAAGTGATAGAAAGGGAATCACTGAATCAATTGATGCTATTATCAAATACATTCCTGATTTAGATATTTTTGAACCATCAAGAATCGATCCAGATATTTCATTAGAAGAAATCATTGCAACTTTAGATGATGCAGTTGATGCTGGTAAAATTAAGCAATACTCATTGAGTGAAATCAGTGCTGGCACTTTATTAAAGGCGTCGAAGATATCAAAACATGGTATTGCAGGTGCTGAAGTGGAACTTTCTTTACTTACGAGAGATATTCTTGAAAATGGTCTCGCTAAAACTGCTGGTAAATTAGATATCCCAATCGTTGCTTACTCTCCATTATCTAGATCATTGTTAGCGGGCAATATTGCCTCCATCAATGATGTTCCACAAAATGATATCCGTAGATTATTAGAAAGATTTTCTGCTGAGAACATTGAAAAAAATAACGATATCATCAAATCATTAGGTGCTTTTGCTGCCAAAAAAGGGGTCTCATTACCACAACTAGCATTAGCTTGGGTTAGATATTTCTCAGAGAAAACAATCAATGGTGTTAAATTTCCTAAGGTTATTCCAATTCCATCTTCATCAACAGTTGCAAGGGTTGAAGAAAATTTTGGTGGTGAAGATTTAACTGAATCTGAATTCAACGAAATTAATGAATATATTGAAAGTCAAAGTGTTTCTGGTCATAGATATACTCCACAGATGGCCAAATTCTTAGCTGTTTGATAAAAAATGTATGGATATTTTTCAATATGATTATGTATGTTCTTTAATTACTAATGACTTTTAAACTGATTCCTGAAATAACGAATAACACGTTTCATTAGCTTGTGTGTTCAATCACTACTCTTAGATAACGCCAGGTTTTGAACACCAATACTATTCCATAATTGGCTTCTATTAATGTGCAATTATGCAGTATTAGTCTCGTTCAAAAGTCTGATACTATATTCACTGAACGTCTACAAATAAACCAATACATTGATCGTATTACATAAAACACATAAGTAGTGGATTTGGATGATTCTAGATCATCAGAATTGAATTATAATTTATAGTATTAAGTGGTTGTTTTTGTAATCTTTTAAAAACATTTGAATATGGTGAATTGCAAGAGACTTATATTGATAAAACCACATTATTCTCGTTTAAATATTCAACAATTAAGTGTCTTTCTTTGATTTCATTTCAAATGCCAACGTCATACCTTTTGAGTTGTGCAGAATTCAAGAGAACTTACTATTAAAAAGCTACATCAATTTGAGTTATAAGATTTGAGATTCTCTAAATCCCGTTTACTCTTTCAATCAGCATTCTCAGATCCATCAAAATTCAAAATGATCCTACCAAACTGTACTACTATATCTATATAATCATTAATGCGATTTCCTCAGTTCACAATTGTAAAAAAGTAGAAGAGTAACATAATGATCCTGTCATTGGCGGCCAATAAGTTGAACTATAAATAGAGAAGAATACCAAATAAAAACACATTTTATTTCTAGTTTTGTAGTCTCATGAGAATATCATCTCTTTTATTGATAAAATACTACTTTTCTGGTTATTGAATAAAAACATTCGATATGTACCCGTATGTTCTTTGTTTGTCCATTTTATCTGGCATTTTTATATCAAGCTGAACCTGTGTCTTATATAACCATTCCTATAATAGTTTTCTTTGGAGTAATTAAATTTGAATTTGGCAAAACAGTTTAGTAAATAGGGAATGGTTCGTAATAGAGATTTTCGGCTACCAATTGACTTATAAAATATCAAGATTCATCAATATTTTCTAAATTGTTTTGTGTGAACTTATTGTGCTTCATTCTAAGTTGGAATCTTTAACTTTACTGTTACTAGAATCATTTATTTGGACTAATACAATAACATCATAATTGAGTAAAGCCATGTAGTGCGTGATTTGGATATTGAGTACGATTGATCATTGAACCACTAGTTTTTATAATAGGAATAACTAATCCAGTGTTAAATTAACGGGTTAAGCCTTTATTACAACTATTAGTCCATAATCTCATTAATGTTTAATTCTAGTTTATTCAACTCATAAGACGTAAGAGAACCTAGAGGCCTGTGTATTGGCACATTTTCGGTAAAGAGTCAGGAATTAAATACACTATCAAAACAGCTATCTATTGGTCAAATAATTATGAAATTGGTTGGTAGGCTATGGACAACAATAAACACTAAACATATAGTTACCTACATTATACAATAATTAATTAACCAATTATTAGATGCGTCATAGTAGCTACCAGTAAACATTATATAAATATTTTTAAATCAGTACTATTTATTATAAAGTTTAAACGTTACTATAATCTGTGTCATCAATATTAAGATATCATTATGAATAATGTATTAATTATAATATATAACATATTCATTTATATTAATATATTTTATTAATTTTAATTATATATATAATATAATTTTAATAATAATTATAATTATATACTCATGAGAGTCTTTGAATTATTTTTGAATTATATTTAAGTCATTTATAAATAATTTGCAATATATAATTATACATTTTCAGTCCGCCGGATTTGACACCAATTTTTATATATTAATGTCAAGAACATATAATATCAATCAACCAATACTAGTCGACATATATAGACCTATCTGATCATGATGCATATATATAACGGCCAGAAAACGTCGATCATACAGATATATTTTAATTTCACGTTTATATGAGAGCTTCTTACATGACGTTGATAAATTTATAGTATAACAGCTAATTATAAATTAGTGAGAGATTTTTAATTTTCAAAAATCTTTTTGAATTCAAATCTGTTCCTTTTTCTGATAAGAGATTTCATCTTTAAAAACTGAACCAACTCATAAATAACTCTCCTAATCATGTCAAATGTCACTCAACCCAGAAACATTGATAGGAAGAAGAGAACATCTTTATTAAACTCTCCTATTCAATCCTATCATTCAACTAATAACTCGTTTATCGACTCAAATAGTAATATCATATCTCAATCTTTACCCCATTCAAGAAGACAATCAATACTGAAACTTGGATCACCTGTTTTGAAAGAACAAGTCAAACTGAGCACTTCTGTCCAATCACAATCAACAACGCATAACCCTGTCTTAATAGACGTACGAAATCCTTCGTTCCAATCATCATCAAAAGATGAGGAACTTATAAAATTCAATAATTCTCAATATTTCAATGAAAATTCCTTGTCTTCACAGGCTGGTGATATTCTTCATAATAGTAATCTAAATCCTCACAACCCTTCAAAGTTGAAGAAAACCAAATCAACCTCAGATTTATTGGATCAATACACTTCGCATCATCATAGAAAACATTCATCATCTCACATAAATATCCCTGGTGGATTTCGACGTGAATTTATGTTGAAAAAATATATCAAAAAACACAAGATATTAAATGATGAACAACTAAATGAAATTCCATTCTTGACTAGAAATTTCATGGAGTTTTTATACATTTATGGTCATTTTGCTGGTGAAAATTTTGAAGAAGATTTTTATGATTCTTCAGATTCTCAAATTATTGAAGATGATGATCATGTTAAATTAATTAAAAATAAAAATTATCAGGCAAAACGTACAACTTCAGCTTTGAAAGCATTTCTAATCTTATTAAAATCTTTTATCGGTACTGGAATCATTTTTTTACCAAAAGGATTTTCAAATGGTGGATTATTATTCAGTATTATCGTTTTATTTATATTTGGGATCTATTCTTATTACTGTTATTATATCTTGATTTTATCAAAAGTCACTGCTGGTGTTTCATCTTTTGGTGATATTGGATTAAGATTATATGGAACTTATATGAAGAAATTAATTTTATTTTCATTAATTTTCACACAGTTTGGTTTCACTTGTGCTTATATTATATTCACATCAGAAAATTTATTTGCTTTTTTCAAAAATATAACAAACGATTCAGAACTAGTTAAATTTGAATATTTTTTCATTTTACAATGTGTCATATTTATACCATTATCATTTATTAGAAACGTTTCAAAATTATCAATAACTTCATTAATTGCTAATTTTTTGATCTTTATAGGAATTTTCATCATTTTATCCTTCTTAACTTCACATCTATTCGTTAATGGAATTCATTACCCAATTCAATTATATATTAATTCAAATTTTTCATTATTTATAGGAACTGCAATTTTTGCATTTGAAGGAATTGGTTTAATCATACCAATTCAAGATTCAATGAAAAAACCTGAAAAATTCCCAATGGTTTTAGGTTTAGTATTAATGACAATTACTATATTAATGATTTCAGTCGCTACAATCGGTTATTTATCTTATGGTGATGATGTTAAAACTGCAATTTTATTAAATTTACCACAAGATAATATAATTGTTCAATCAATTCAATTTTTTTATTCAATTGCAATCCTATTATCAACTCCATTACAACTATTCCCAGCAATAGGAATAATTCAAAATCATCTATTTAAATCTAATAATAATACAAAATCAGATAATTCAATCATTTCAGGTAAATCAAATCCAAAAATCAAATGGTTGAAAAATTTACTGAGAGCAACATTAGTCCTTATATGTATTAACGTTGCATGGTTCGGTGCTGATGATTTAGATAAATTCGTTTCATTCATTGGTTGTTTCGCTTGTATCCCATTAGTTTACATCTATCCACCATTATTACATTTGAAAAGTGTTATTATGAAACCACAATTATTACAACAACAACAACAACAAGTTCAAGATGACGACGATGAAAGTTTGATCAGTGAATCGAGTGGATTATTGGATTCTGAAGGAAGCGGAGGTATCAATAAGAATGTTGATTTTGATAAAAATGAGTTGTGGAAAGCTTTGATTGTTGATGTTTCATTGATTATAGTGGGATTGATTTGTATGTGCTATACATCATATCAAATAATGTTTGGTTGAATTTTCCCATGTTTTATTTATTTTAAAATATTCATTTTTCTTATTTAGATTAGATCAGTTTTAAATTATTATTATCATTTATACAGTATTATTCTTATATATTATATATTGCATTGCATTCAAATTAAGTATCATTAGAATTATTAATCGTAATGAGTTTTTTCAAAATTACCATAAACTCGTCCAAGCTACATTATCATTAACCTGTCTATCTTATAGTTTGTGATAATCTCACTTAAAGATTTAAATGGTGTCCTCGATTCATACTCATCACTATTATTTTCGTATAATTAATAAGTTGTGAAGAGAGTAATATTTGACACATTATTGAATCTATTATGTATTATGCACTAAGTGATGTTACATCATATACTGAAAAATTGACACTTAGTCAATTAAATATTGTAATAAAAGATATGTGGTATGTAGGCAACAGTTATTAGTTACTAGTTACTAGTCACGCTGCTAATAAAAATTCAAAGATTTAAAAATCTTTATATCCATCAAATGAATTATGACGTATAAGATGGAAATTGATAAGGAAGCGATAAAAAAAGAATAACAATATCCTCTTGAAAAACATCAACAACCCCACTAATTAATGAATTTCCTTACTCAATATCTTACATTCTCAAATTTAAACCAATATCCAATCCTTCAATCCCAACAACCCCCCAATGCCAATGATTTATCATGTCCTTTAAACTCCCCGATTTCATGTTCAAATAACACCATAGTTGATGATTTATGTTGTTTTGAATATCCAGGTGGTGTTATTTTATTGACTCAATTTTGGGATTATCATCCAGCTACTGGTCCAGAAGACGAATTCACGTTACATGGTTTATGGCCAGATAACTGTGATGGATCTTTTGAACAATTTTGTGATAAATCTTTAGAAATTAATAATCCTAGAGAGATTGTTAAATTCCATGATGAAGAATTATTAAAAGAGATGCAACATTCTTGGAAAGATTACAAGGGGAAAGATGATCAATTTTGGTCACATGAATATAATAAACATGGAACTTGTTATAAAACAATCAAACCAAGTTGTTATGGAGATTCTTATTCAAATAGAGTTGATGTTTATGATTTCTTTAAAACTGCAATCAAATTGCATAAATCTTTACCAACTTTTAAATTTCTTGCAAATGAAGGTATAACACCATCTTTTGATAAGACATACACAAAGGAAGAAATTTTAAAGGCCTTAACTAAAAATTTTAACGGTTTTACTCCATATGTTAAATGTGATAGATTTAATGCATTAAATGAAATTTGGTATTTCCATAATTTGAAAGGTAATATCAAAACAGGAGAATTTAATCCAATTAATTCATTTAATTCATTCAGATGTCCTAATGAAGGTATCAAATTCATTCCCAAAAATCCTGAAAATCGTCCAACTAAGACATTACAACCACCAGTTCCCAAACCAACAGGTGATTTGATTACAGGGTATATCAAATTATCTAATCAACCAGGTTGTTTAATTAAAAATGGGAAATGGTTCACCACTGGTTCTTGTGCAAATTATCAGTTGTTCAAACAGTCTAATGGTTCTATATTATTGAAATCAAATGGTGGATATTGTGGAGTGAATGATTTAGAAGTATTTAGTTGTTCTCAAAGAATGAAGCCAACAGAATTTCAATATGATGAAGAAACCGGAGATTTAGGTACAAGTAAACCAAATGGCAAATTATGGAGTGCAGATAGGGTCCCATCTGGTAGAACTCAAGTTGATATAAGAAATAAACTAGGTGGGAATGTGGAATTTAAATTGAAATTTGAAAAAAAATGGTGAAAATTTATGATTGAAGTTGAAGTTGAATAAAGACTTATATATTAAAAGACATACAATACAATAAACATACATTAAAGCATAAATAAACAAAGAATAATTGTTCTTATCTTAATTTATAGTTTAGTAATTGGGTAGTATTGAAGTCATTAAAATCTTGTTGTTTCACTTCATGAGTGCTTTCAGTGCCTTGTAATCTTAACCTATAATCATCATTCAAACTACTTAATTCATAGTTGATTCTATTTAATTCCAAATTCTCATCTTTTAAAATTTGATTCTTTGTTATTAATTTTTGATAAATCTGTTGTAATTGAACAACATCAAAAGAATCTTTATAATGATTTAATTCCTTAGTCGTTTTCTTCAAATCGATTTTAGTTTGATTTAATTCATCGTTTAGATTCATTATTTCTTGTTGGGCTTTGATTAACTCATTTTGTCTGTGATTTAATTGACTTTGTAATGATTTGATTTGTTCATCCTTGTCATTTATTTCATTATTTTCATTATTTTCAATGATCTCACTAGTTTGTTCTTCTTTAATATCAAATTTATTCAGCAGATCATTGAATTTAAAATCATTAGTTTCTTTTTCATATGATAAGCTATTTGACTTTGCGTATTCTTGTCTTTTCAACTCTTGAGAGTTTACCACCGAGTCTATATCTAGTTCATGAAGATAAGAGCGTGGTGGAATAAAATGTGATTGTTGTATATGTGTGTCCCTTAAGGGAGATGGTGATTGTGTGTATGTTTTTCTTAATGGTGATCGTTTCAATGGTTTAGTGTTGAAGTTCTTAGAATAATCGGTTTGATCTTTGAGTTTGTCCTGCAGTTGTTGAGCAGTCAGTTTGTTTTGTGCTCTTAGTGACGTGAGATCGTCATGATGAGTGGACATGTCTTTGAGAAAAGTGACTGATATTGTTCTTGTGTTGATCTTTGTTTGTTTATGTTTGTTTTTGTTGATTTATGTTATGTAAACATTATGTAATCAGATCTCCACTATCGCCGAGTATCGCCGCTAACCGTTAAAACTATTTTTATTATCCACCAAGTGAGACTCTGTTGGACCATTAGTGATGTAAGTGTCTGTGGTATTTATAGAGGGAGTATGTGTGCCTGTGTATTCTTTCAAGAGTAACAGACCATTGACACGTACACTAGTGAGTCGTGACCAGTAACCATTACCACCACCACCAATGATGATCATCATGACTGAATGGTTATGAATCTATGATAATCCGTTTATCGCTTATCGTGTGACGCACCTCGGATTAGATTGACTGGAAGTCGGAAGTTTCGAAAATAAATCACAGAATTTGAAAGCACAATGACATAATTCTGTCATCCTGTCTTTTTTCTAAATCGTAAACTTTGTTTTTTTAGTATTTAATACTCACACATCACTCAATTTATCAACTTGGTTTCCCATCACTCTTACTATTGCTCTTCCCAATACTAAAACTATATACGCTACTCCCTGAATGTTCATGACTTCAACTCATTCCTCTCCAAACACGTTCATCGACGTATCTCCAAATTTGGACCCAAATGTCGGTTATTTCAACTTCAGTTCTATAAATACAATCAATAACAATAACTCTCATACTAATAAATTACCTTCATCTCCAATAAAACAAAACCCATCATCTCCAATCCATTCGTTTGTCAAATGTAAATCTCCATCTTTGCTTCCAAAATTCTTCACAATAAATGATGATGATGCCATTCCAATCTCATCGATTAATCAGTTTGACCAATTAAGCAACAACATTTCAAAAGATTTACTGATAATCGATCTAAGACCATTCAGTTTATACAACATATCAAGAGTTAATAACTCTTTAAGCATCAACGTTCCTTCAACGTTATTGAAAAGACCAACCTTCTCAATCTCAAATATATCCAAAACAATGACACAATCACAACAAGACGAATTTAATTTAAAATTAAACTCTTCAAAAGATTTAAATATCATTCTTTATGATTCTAATTCAAAGAAAAATCATTCTTCTTTCCAACTATACCAATTAATTCAAAAATTTAAAGAAATCAATTCTTCAAAATCAATTCAACTTTTTTTCATTGAAAATGGTTTTAACTTATTTAATTCAAATGATTCAATCAAATCAACTTATCTAAATCATACAAAATTCAAACCAACTACAACAACAAGTCTAAACTTCTCTGGGTTCATTTTACCATCAAATGATACTTCTTTAACTTTTCTGAATTCTTTGAAATCAAATAATCAAATATTTACCCCAAGATTTGGTGAACATTCAAAATTAAATCCTCCTCCTATTAAGAATATAAATCTTCTTCCAAATTGGTTAAAACAATTCAATGATAAATCATCAATTAATAAAATCGTTTCTAATTTCATCAAGATTGAAAAAACTGAAAACATTAGAATTTCATCAACTTTAACCAAAAATTCACAAATTAATTCAAATCATATCGATTCTGATATAATACCATCTCCAAACCCTTTAAACTATTTGTTCAATGGTTCTGAAAATGGTTTCAAAAATAGATATTCAAATATCTTACCATATGAACATTCAAGAGTTAGATTAATTCCATCCCCAATAATATCAGAATCAATATCAACTTCACCAAAAAAAGATGATGATTATTTTAATGCTAATTATATCACAGTCCCACAAATTAATAATTCAAGTCATTATATTGCAACTCAGGCTCCATTGCCTTCAACTGTCAAAGATTTTTGGAAAGTTGTTTGGTCAAATAATGTAGAAATAATTATATCATTAACAAGTTTAAACGAAAATGGTATTAAAAAATCAGATATTTATTGGAATGATTCAGATAACGTGAAATTATTAAAAGAACTTAAACTCAATGATGATTTAATAATTAGACAAATTCAATTATTTAAAAATAATCAAACTAAAACAATTCATCAATTAAACTATATAAACTGGCCAGATCATGGAACAATCAATAATCACAACGATTTATTAACCATAATCAACATCAAACATAATTATATGACAAATTCGAAATCACCTATTTTAGTTCATTGTTCAGCAGGTTGTGGAAGAACAGGAACGTTTATAACTGTTGATTTAATCATTGAGGCTTTGAAATTGAAAAAAAATTCAAATGAAAAAGAGGAAACAATCGACGTTTTTGAAACTTATGATGATTTAGTGTTTTTAACTGTTCAACAATTAAGAAGACAAAGAATTTCAATGGTTCAAAGTTTAGATCAATTCATACTTTGCTATGAAACAATTTTAAATTATTTCCATGATTTTGAACAACAAAAATCTTTGAACAATAGTATAGAGATGTTTTAATCATCTATCTCCAATACAAAAGAAAAAAAATCTATGACATTCACTTGCTTATGCTACTATTTATATATTACTACTTTCACTTATTTATTAAATGACTTTATGATGCATTCTCTATATACATTTTTCTGTATCAGTTTATATAATCTAATTATTCAATTTCAAAAAATACTCTAAGTTTTCTAATAAGTTAACATCAATATCTTTAATCAAATCATTGAAAAATTCTTCACCATTTTGAAATTTTATGAAATTTAATAAATCATTTATAAAATTTTTTGAATTTAAATTATGAACAGGATCATTCAATTCAATTATTTGTAAAAATCTTTTATATTCTCCATTTTCAATGATTGTGAAATCTCCTTCATGGTATTGGAAATCAAAAAGATAATCTTCATGATATTTAGAGCAATCACCTTCATTTTCATTAATCTCTTCAAAATTACTTATCCATAAGACTATTAGATTTTTAAACTCTTTATAGAAAATTTCATTCTTAATCTTTAATAACGACGATAATCCTAAAATATGAATCTTTTTATTTCTTGGATTACCAACGTTTTCTAAATTAATATACCAAACATTCAAAAATTTATTCAATTGTTTTAATTTGAAATACTCATCATCTTTATATAAAACATCAAAGATCTTGACAAAATTAAAAGGTTCAATGTATGATAATCTTGCAATGATCAATAAAATTTTCATTTTAGTTAATGAGGATTGATCATCATCTAATACCATATCAATCAATTTGAATAAAATTGAAGAATCAATTAAAACCATTAGTAATTTGTTGTAATTATCAATATTTGAATAATTTTCTAATACTATAATTTCTAAAATTGAGATCAAGATATCTAATGAATCATCTCTCATGTTTGTTAAATAACTTGATAAAATTTTGAAAATGTTTAAATTGAAAAAATTATATTTTTCAAGAATTATGAAATTTGGGATTAAAATTAAATAACTTCTTAGAATTGTTAGAATTAATGGTAATATCTCTGTTTGATTTAATAGAGCATCTGGATATAATTCGATTAAATTTGTAATCAATACGTTATTCCCGTCATCTATTAAATTTTCATTGATTGGATAATATTGTAAAATAGTTAACCACAATTCAAATCCATCTTCTGATAATAATGAGAATAATTCAGATTTTGAATCACAACAAACTTTAATCAATGGGATTGAAATTTTCCAAACTTGATTTGAGTTCGAGTTTAATGAAATTATTAAATTCTTTAAAATTCTTAATAAACTTGTTTTCAAAATTAATTCATTTGAATCATTCAATCCATCCCAATATCTTGGTATCATTTCTGATAATAACTGTAATTCATCAATTGAAATTAATGGGTTTGTTTTTAAAATTAATTTGGATATTGTGTTTAATAAAAATAATTTAGATTCTGTTAGTTCAAATTCATTGATTAAATTTAGTAAATTTGAAATCAATGTGGAAATATATGGTTTAATTAAATTTTTATTGAACTCCCAATCTGTTAATAACGCTTGTAATGTTTGAATTGAAGTTAATTTTACAACTTTATCATTTATAGGATTAGAATTATCTTGAAATTCAATCAACATCAAATAAACTTTATCTATATTTGAATCGTTTAATGAATTATTCAACCCTATCCATTCATTAATCAATAAACAACATCTTCTTTTCAAAATCCTATTCTCAATCAATTCATTTTTCAAACACTCTGGTAAAAAAATAGTTTCAAATAAGTCGTTGAAATTGATGACATCAAATATTGAGTTTGCACTTAATTGAAAAATACTGAAGATAGAATCTTTAATCAAAATATTTTGTTTGGATGAATCGCTATAATTGTTTAACTCATTTTCAATTTTATTTAAAACATAAGGAACTAATAAATCTTTGAAAAAATTAATTAGATCTTGGAAAAAATTCTCTGCACATTTTCTAATTTCAAATTCATAATTAGAATTAATCTCATCATTTGTCCATTCTTCTGGTTCATTAATCCAGTTATCTAAATCTTTTGGACTTAATTTTATATAATAATTGATTAATAGATCACATAAGGATTTAATCAAATCCTCAGTGAAAAATTCGTTTGTTAGTAATTTGATTGAATTTTCAGTTGATTCTTTATTGGCTTTTGATTTTAACGTTAATACTGAACCCTTTTTAAATAAAAATTTAATCAAGTCTTTGAAAATCAATATTGATTTGATTGAAATAAACTCCCAAATCCCATCTTCTTCGCTATTGTTATATATTATTTCAGCTTTATCTTTCAACAAATTCAATAAACTATATAAAATCTCTTTAGAACATGGTAATAGAATTAAATTAGTTGGATTTGATTTAACTAATAGTTGATATATTTTAGAATATCTTTTAATATATTTTTCTAAAAATTCACTTGAGCCAAATTTATCATAATTTGAAGTCAGTAATTCAAAATGCTTTATAGATAATGATAAAAATTCAACTATTTCTATATTATCAATAGAATCATTGACATCTATAATAATTCTTTTCAAAACTTTTAATGATAAATAACCAATTTCCATGATTCCAAAATCTAATGATTCTATCCAATCATTGAAATATTCAACGTATAGTTTAATTATTATTGGTGTTATTAATGGGATTTTAGATTGTAAGGAAGGTCTTATTTTACCAATTTTAGCCATTGATAAATTTTTCAATACTTGATTTAAAATGATTAATAAATTATGAATTTTAACGTTATTTTGCTCTTTGATTGAAGTTTGAAACAGTTGAAATAATTCATCAAATAAATTAGGATAATCATAAGGAAAATCAAACCTACAAATCCTTGAAACAGCTTGAGAATTTTGAATTGATAACTGTTTATTTGGTTCATCAATCATTTCAAATAATTTACTTTTAATTTGAGCTTTTTCTTCTTTCGTAATGGCATTCACTCTACTTGATCTCCAATACTTTTCAATTCCATTCTTAAAGTTAATGATTGCTAACCACCTGATTTGTAAAGGGATTGATAAATCAGTATAAACAGTTTGTAACAAATAATGATAACCTTGTTGAATCTCCCACGTTTTCAATTTTTCTTCAGCAAGTCTCTGTTCATCACCACGTTCTGATCCATTGGCCTTCTCAAGAACAGCTGTTAATGATAGAAGATTCAAGTCCATCCTTGTTAGAGTAATTTCATCAAAGAAACATGTCAATTCTCTTCGGTTAATTATTTTTTTTTTCACTACAAAAATATGGAACTACATAATATCATTTATTGGTACATATAACTATTTTAGTCTGATAAGTACATTAATCTTTGCAATCTAAGAAAGACCTGATGGATTTTATCAAAATCTTTTAGAAATTTCATCCAATTTCCCGTTTAAATTTCTTGGAATTTTATACAATTAAAGATATGTAGTACAAAATCATTTCCATCTATGAGCTTCATCATCACCTTCCCATTTCTTTTCATTGTAACCCAACTCTTGTTTAACTCTTTCAACAGTAGCCTGGTCACCAGTATTCTTACCTAAATTATCACTAATTTTAACAGCTGGATTACCATTGGCACTAAATAGTTTGATCACAATGTTCAATGGTTCTGATTTTTCACCAGTGGATAATGAATTGAAATCATTAGTGAAGTTTGTACCTATTCCAAAGATTGATTTCATTCCTAATTCATCAGCATGTTTCTTATATTGTATACATTTTGCAACGTCCAAAGAATCTGAAAAGCAAATCGTTTTAGAAAATCTAGGATAACCAAGTTTGTTATAATGCTGAGCTAATTTCTCACTGTATTCTAAAGGACTACCTGAATCTTGTCTAACACCAACATAATAATCGGTGTAAGGCTTAACAAACACTTTCAAAAAATCGTCAGTACCAAAAGTATCTGTTAAAGCTAAGCCAGCATTTTCATGACCAAAAGTATCAACCCAATAATCTAGTGCTTTATGGTTAGCATGTGCGTAGTCTTGAGTAACTGCAGCAATACCCATAAACCATTCATGAGCAATAGTACCAATTGGAGCAATATCAAATGCTTTGGCAAATAATACATTTGAAGTACCTATGAAATATTTTTGAGTTGTTTCTGGTAAACTTTTCGAGTATTCAACTATGGTTTTCACTACTAATTCTTGAATTTCAAAAGATCTTCTTCTTCTTGTACCAAATTCACTAAATGGAATATTGTTTTCAAATAACTCTTTTGATTTCGATAAAACTTTTTCTTTTTGACCATCAAGATTCCAATCTTTATCAACAAATCTAAAATATGCTTCTGAAACTAGCGCCAATAGAGGGATCTCGTATAAAATGGTATCTTTCCACAAACCTTTAACTTTTAAATCAATTGAAAAATCTTCAGAAACGGTTAGGAGAACTTGATCTTTTGGATTTATTCTATAAGATTTTAGATAATCTAGATACTTTGAAGGTAAGTAAGGGACCTTAGTTCTCAGGAATTCAATTTCGTCCTCTGTGAATTTCAACTGATCTAAGAGACTGATTTGTTGTTTTAACCATCCAATTGCTTCGTTGTTTAGTTTCTTTAATGGAGTTCTGTTTGTGAAATTATAAACGACACTTTCATTAGGAAAATTTTGAAACACGGCAGCGTGCATTGTGATTTTGTATAGATCTGTGTCTAAGAATGACTTGATGATAGGTTCACTCATGGTCAATGGGGTTGTGTCTTCAATCAAGTTTGTTTTATTTAAATGGATTTAATTAATACCTGAAAATAGTTTTGAATCGGAGATGGAAGAAAAAATGTGTCAATTTTTATATTGGGATTTGGGAATAGTTGAATTATCTATGATTCATAATTGGGTGTAGGTCCTAGGATGACCAGTTTGAAGATCTTGTAGTTATTTATAAATCGATATTGAATTTGGTGAAATTGTGTCATTTTTTAGTGTGTCAAAATATGAGTAATATCGGAATTTATAGGAAACATTAAATGATTGATTTTGAAATAGTTCGTTGGAGGGTTAATGTGTATAAAGTAGAAAGTATCAAAGTGCACATATGTATACTATTGGTACTGATTGGTATTGACTATTACATTGTGCGTAATCTTTTTTAACTCATATAAGTAATATGGTCTCATCAGAAGGTTCACTCTCCACTCTCCGCCTATATTATGTAAGATTTCCCGCTATATTATGTCATCTTGCTATAAATTATAAATTATAGATTATATATTAACCTATATTAATATAATTAATTAACTAATCAACTCAATCATATATTAATTAGTAGTTTTTTTCTTTCAAATAATTTTAATGAAGACTAGATTCATGACTTTTTCAAATTTTTTGTTCAGCTAGCAGTCGGCATACCGCCAATATGGTCTATGAAGGCTATATATAAGTCAATATAGCTAACGTCATAAACCTCACCAGCAAGGTTAGTAGAGCAATATTTGATATGCTCAAGCTGGATGTTTTACGTATATAATGTTCTCAAATAATTCGTCTATTTATAAAGATTTAGAATTAGCTTGAAAACCATGCTAATTCATGAGTTAACTAAATAGGATAACCCTAATAATAACAAAAGGAAGTGAATGCTAAACGTCTCCAGTATATAGAAATAGGTGGGGTTGAAATTTGAAGAACACCATCAATAGCATAAGAAATAAATCAATAGAGAGACAATGAACTTACAGTCCATAAATATAAAAATATAAGTATTCTAGTTACAGAACTATATATCATATCAGATCATTCTATCTAATATTAAGTAATTTATTATTAGCATTTAGTATGGCTAGAGATCACAATCATTATTCTCCTAAAAACCATTATATTCTGCGACTAAATTTCTGCAAATTTTAATACATCAAATTAACTATCTACACCATTAATGATCAGTTAATTTTATACTTTTTAATGATTCTCTATATTACTATACACTAATTAAGGACTTGCATAACTTTTTCAAACATTGTTTCTAATTTAATATTACCTTCTATATTCTCAAACAAGTTAAAGAATGAATTAACATCTAAAGATTTATCAGTGCCATTAATTTCATCAGTATTATCAATATCCATTGCATCAGGGTCATCAGCTTTATAAATGACATTATTAGCTTCAGCAGCTGTTAATAATTGTGCAATATCGGTTGAGAAATTAGTGTTACCTTGTAATTTATTAATTTCATCATTATCACCTGAAATTTTGGCAGTTGTTAATAAACTAACTTTTGAATGAACATCAATGAATACGAAATCATTTTCATAATTCCATTTGATTGATGAGATGTATTTAGGGTAAGTTGTCTCATACATTGGTTTTATTGATTTGACTGAAAATATTAAAATTTTAGAAACTATTGATTTTGATTTGAATTCAAAATAGTTTTGAACTAATGCAATTAAATTTGACGTGTTATTTATTGAAATTTGTTGATTTGCTCCAACTTTTGGAGTGTTTAATTTGATATTTAATTCTGTTTCTTTCAATGATAGTAAATCAATTGTTTTAAATAATGTTTTGGAAAGAATGATTAAATGATTATCTAGAACATCTAAATATTTGATACAAGAACCTGAAATATTTGTTAGTTTTTCAGTGAATTCATTATTTACTTCTTCAAATGTATCAACGTCAATAACTGAAATGTTATAATCAACACTCAAAAAGATTAAACTTGAATCTGGTGAGAATGTTATATTAACTTCATTTGAGTTTAAACCAGTTGAAGTTTTTAATTTTTTCAAGGTCCAAGTAATATTTTTATTGATTGAATTTGAACTTGTTCTCCATAATCTAACCCCACCATGATTATCAGCTGTTAATATACCATGTGATTGGAAATATGATTTTGGAGCAGATTTTAATGCTAAGACAGGAATTCCAACTCCATGAGGATTAATAATCTTTGTAATTAATTCCCATTCAGTAACTGGTCCATTTTTGGTGTGTTCATTTTTTTGTTTCCAAAATTTTAAAGTATAAGTGTAATCATTTTTAGATAATAAATCATCAATTTCACCATGATGAAATTCTTCTAAAGTAATCAACCAAGAACCATCTTCTGTAAATATAAAATCTTTTAATACTGGATCTAATAATTTTAATTCTGATTTCACTTTACCTGTGGAGATTGTTGATGAAGCTTTTAAAACGGCTAATTGTTCTTTTTTATAAACGTCAAAGATTTGTATAGTTGAACCATTTAAAAAATATAAATGTTTTGTAATTGGATGAATCTTGAATTTTGAAGTTAAATCATATTTCAATTTTAATGGATCTTGAATTTTATTTTTATTGAAACTTTTAATTGATTTATCAATATTTGATATATCTGAATTTAATAATTGTTTTGGACCTGATACTAATAATCTTGATTGTAAATCAATTGAAGATAAAATTAAAATTTCATCATTATTTTGCTTATCAACTCTTAAAGTTAAATTATGATATTCAGGAACAGTTGTATTTATATCAATGATTTCACCATTTAATCTTGGTAAAAATTGTTGATTCCCACTGTCTAATTGCCAAAATACTAAAACTTTTTCAACACCACCAGATATTAAATAATTAGAATCGTTAGTGAAAGATAAAGATTTCACTTCACCAATATGCCATTTTAATGAACGTCTTGAAGAATTGTCATAAACTTCAATAACACCATTTGAATTACCTAAGGCTAAAACACCATCATTTGAAACAGCATTTGAAATGATTGTTGATTTTCTTAATTTTGTTTCAAATTCTTCTGTTTTAGAGTAGTCTATGTTATAAATAGTAGCTGATCTTTGTGAAGTTTCTGGATCGAATGAAGAAAATGCAAAATACTGTAAATTATTTGAAATTGAAAATGTTAAAACGTTCTTAACAGTGAGTAATTCTTTTAATTCTTTTTTTTGGAAGTTATATTTGGCGATAGTTCTTGAATGTGGTTTATTTGTTGCGGCTTTACCAGTGATTAAAACTACAGACTCATTATCAAAGTCAGCGATTTTCAAAATTGATCCACCACCATTAATGGAATAAGTTTTGACAATTGGGTTATTTGATTTCTCTTTCCAGTTCAAAACCAACACTTGACCTGTTGATCTAAATGCCCAGATGAGGTTAGGATCATTAGAGTCTTCTTTAATAGCAACCAAATCATTGAAATCAAGTTTATTTTCTTCATCAAATTTTAAAGTTCTAATTAATTGTCTTGTAGCTAAAGAATAGACACATAGCTGGCCATTAAAAGGAGTGAATACATGTAGCTTTGCCCTGTCCAGAATAGATTTACCAGCAAGAGGACGACCCCCGGCCATGCTCCTTATCTTATGTTCCATGATGAGTCTGATATGCTATAAACTGTAACAGCTTTGGTATAACTAAAGACCTCATCGCCTTAAAATTTTTTTTTTCCTATTAAGAATTTACCCGGACGAAATCGCGAATAAATAAAAACAAAAAAAAATTTCATAAACGAAATTTCTATTACAAAGAGGATCGTTAATTACTTGCAGAAAGAGAAGAGATGATCGTGCCGGTACGTTGTTTCTCTTGTGGAAAAGTCGTTGGTGACAAATGGGAGACCTATTTACAACTTTTGGAAGAGGATATGAGTGAAGGTCAAGCATTGGACAGATTAAAATTGAAACGTTATTGCTGTAGACGTATGATCTTAACCCATGTTGATTTGATTGAAAAATTCTTACGTTATAACCCATTAGAAAAGAAAGAACTAGATTAGCTTGCTAGAATACTTAGTTCTGAATCCTCCACAGATTTCCTCACATTCTGTTTCAATATCATATCTATCCAATAACCTCATCAAATAACCTCATCACTCACAACTTCACAGACAGCTTAAACTTATAGATGACAATGTAAATTAATTTATGAGTCTTTTTGTAAGCGAATTAGTCTCTCATTAGTTGCTATGGTGTATTACAATGTTACTATGGTATTAAGTATTTAATGTTACTATAGTACTATCATTTACTACATACATCCAGACACCCCATACTAAACCGCCACTAAACAAAAACAATCAAATGATCCCACTCTCTCTGACTAAACCTGGCCAAATAATGTCTTTAAGGGCTACGCGGCTGCTAACTCAGCTCAGATATACCCACCATGTTCCTCTACTAAGACCTACTTTACTGCTAACAAGACGAATCTCGTTTAGTGCATTGCCTAAGCTTGCTGGTAAAATGGTCAAAGTTCCTGCTTACTTAGGTGGTGGTTTAGCTGCTGCTGGTAGTTATGTTGCTTACAAAGTTGAAGAAGCGTCTAGTTATACAACTGATAAATTGAATCAGTTGAAAGATTTCGGTGAAGGTGCCTTTGATAAGATGAGTGATTTATTCAGTGGATTTGGTTCGAATAGTGGTGGAGGTAGTACGGGAGGTGAAAATCCTGGTAACGGTGACAGTGGTAATGGCTCTACTGCTGTTGGCACTGCTGCTGCGATTGTTGTTTCCACAAATGAAGAAGAAGAAGAAGAGCTGAAACTGGACGAAGTGGAAGATGATGATGAAGAGGAAGTAGATGATACCGATGATCAAATGTTAAGTTTAACTAGGCAAATGATTGAAATTAGAGCCTTATTACAACAGATTGACAGGTCTTCTGAAACATTGAAACTACCGTCCATTGTTGTTATTGGTTCCCAATCTTCAGGAAAATCATCTGTTTTAGAATCCATTGTTGGTCATGAATTTTTACCAAAAGGTTCCAACATGGTTACAAGAAGACCAATCGAATTAACGTTAGTCAATACTCCAAATTCAGCTAATGAAACAGCAGATTTCCCAGCTTTGAAAATATATAATTTGAATGATTTTAATGAAGTTCAAAAAATTCTATTTGATTTGAATATGGCAGTTCCTGCTTCAGAAGCAATCTCAAATGATCCAATTCAATTAACTATTAGATCTCCAACAATTCCAGACTTATCCTTAGTTGATTTACCAGGATATATACAAATTGAAGCTGCTGATCAACCAATTATACTAAAAAGTAAGATTAAAGAATTGTGTGAAAAATACTTGGAAAGCCCAAACGTCATATTAGCAATTTCATCAGCAGATGTTGATTTAGCCAATAGTTCAGCATTAAAAGCAAGCAAACTAGCTGATCCAAAAGGTGAACGTACTATTGGTGTTATAACAAAATTAGATCTAGTTGATCCAGAAGTTGCAAGAGATATTTTGTTAAATAAAAAATATCCATTGAAAATGGGTTATGTTGGTGTTATTACCAAAGCACCAACTCCTAAAACTTTATTCAGAAAGCAAACAGCTCATGAAGCATTTATTGCACAACAAAATTTTGAGAATTCTTATTTTAAACAAAATAAAGCAGTTTTCAAATCTTGTAACATTTCAACAAGAATTTTAAAGAAGAAATTGATAAAAGTTTTAGAAAAAACAATGTCACTCTCATTACAACCAACTTCAAAATTAGTTCAACAAGAATTAGATGAAACTTCTTATCAATTTAAAGTTGAATTTAATGATCGTCATTTAACTCCAAAGACCTATTTAGCTGAAAACGTTGATGCACTAAAATTAGCAATTAAAGAAATGAATGAACAACTAGGCAGATCTGAATTAAAATCAATATTAAGAAACGAATTAGATCAACAAGTTTTAGATTTGTTAGCATCCAGATATTGGAATAAATTGAATAATAAAGATTTATCATCACAACAAATCATATTAGATTTAGAAAATCTAGCGAATTTAAAACAACATGAATCCGAATTTTGGGTGAAGAAATTAGAATTAACAACTTCATCATTAACAAAATTAGGTATTGGTAGGTTATCAACACAATTGATTTCCAATTCAATCATAACAGAAATCTCTAATTTAGTTGATCAAACTTCATTGAAAAATCATCCATTAGCTAAACAAGCAGTTAAAGATGCTGCAATCAGTGTTTTAAATTCAAGATTTACTGCAACTGCCGACCAAGTTGAAAATTGTATAAAACCATACAAATATGAGATTGATGTTGAAGATAGAGAATGGAATATATCAAGAGATCATTCAATTCATTTATTGAAGGAAGAATTAGCACAAGTAAATGATTCTTATGCAGCACTAAAAAATTCAATTGGTGGTAGAAAATTGGTTCAAGTAATGAAATATCTTGAAGATGGATCAGCTAATAGTACAAATATAAATGAAGAAACTTTAGGATTTTCGAAAATGTTATTAAGACGTGGACAAGAGGCTTTATTTTTAAGAGATAGACAAAAAATTCTAAACATGAGATTAACAATGTTGAAATCAAGTCAATGTAAATCTAAATCAAATAAATTTAAATGTCCAGAAATTTTTTTAAATGTTGTTAATGAAAAATTAACAACAACAGCAGTTTTATTCTTGAATGTTGAATTATTATCAGATTTCTTCTATAAATTTCCAAGAGAATTAGATGAAAGATTAAATTTAAATTTAACTCAAGAACAAATTGAGATATTTGCAAAAGAGGATCCAAAGGTTAAAAGACACGTTGAATTACAAGAACGTAAAGAATTATTGGAATTAGTATTAGCTAAAATTGATGGAATTTTAGCATTTCAAAGAAATAAACCTGGAATCACTAAAACTAATAATAATGAATCAGGGAAATGGCGTTATTACTGAATATGATTTGTTTTTTTTATAATGAGTTTTTTTTACTATGTAACTGTGTGAGATGTCTATTAACATTGCTATTATTTATTCTTATATATAATGAATGGGTTTGTATATATGCACGATAATGATTGATTTTTTTGTTCAAAATGTAAACCATTTATATTGATAAAAATAATTCAAATATTTATCGAATTTATTGATGATAAAACCTGGAATGAACTCAAGATCCACTTTGTATAATGAATAAAGACTGATTAAACCCGTTAGACTCAAAGCATTTATCAATAACATGTTTAGTTTCCTTATTCTTAAATTTCTAACATTCAACCATTTAACTAAACCATAGACAATATGATATGAAGATAAAATCAATAAACTTGGATAAACGATTGAATTTAAAGCAAATTTCAAACTTGTTGAATTTTGAAATAAATAACTGATATATTCAAAATTAATATAACTTGAATCACCTTCCAATAACAATGGAATTACTCTTACTTGAATGAAATGATAAATCACTAATGGTAAACTAATCCAACCTGATAATTGTAATGGTGTCATACCTAAATTTCTCACAGTCCAATTTCTTCTCATTCCTAAACCAACAACATTAGTTACACCTCCAACTAAACCAATTTCTGAATCATCTTTAATTTCAATTCCCTTTTCAGATTTTTTCAACACAACACTTTCATTAACCATTGAATTTCTTTTCTTATAATTGATTCTACCAATTCCGTATCTTAGTTTATTACCCCACATAGTAATCAATCTCATTAATATACTTGATCCAATATGAATCCCCAAACTAGACCAAACTAAAACTTCTTCAATTCCTGGTGCTTGATAAAATGATCTACCTAAACTTAATAACTCATTAGCAAAATCAATTGAAATTAAGGGACCCACAGTTATGGTAACACCATGAATCAAGGCAAATACACTGAATGTTAATGATGAATATTTTTGTAACGGTTTGAGTATCCTATTGCTGAATCTTTGAAATTCCGAGTAGATTGGTAATGGGCCATAATTAATCTCGTTGGTATCAATCTTTTCGTGATCCAATGGCTCTAAAGGATCTACACTATCGATAGAATCTAGTGTGATGGGCTCTGGTGACACTTCACGCAGTTCTTCTGTGTTATTCATTGACAGGTATACTAATAGTAAATAGCAACAATATAATTAAAGATGAGGTTGTGTCAAAAAGAATTCTAGCCAATCATTTGAGGCGATTAGATAATCAATGATGACTAATAACTTACGTCATAAAATTACCCAAAATATTTCTAGATTTCTCTTTACTTTCTTTACTCTTTACTCTTTTTACTCAAACATTCTCAATAAATCCATGTCTTACCAACCAATAAACAACCCTCCAGCTTACTCAGACACGCCAGAATCCCGTCCAAATACGGGAATCTTCGGTCAATCTCCAGAAGACGATTTCAAGTACGACACAGTTGTATCTGGGTGTGAATTAAGTATCAGACAGGCTTTTATTCGTAAAGTGTATGCCTTATTATTTGCCCAATTGTTAATCACAACGTTAGTCGGTGCTTTCATAAACTTGAATGAGTCATTCAAAGAATTCACATTGAACAACATCTGGTTGTTCTTTGGTAGTATGGCTGGTTCAATCATATTTTTAATTGCCTCCTATGTTCAAGCTAGAAAATATCCTGTCAATTTGATCCTACTTACATTTTTCACATTATTCGAGGCTTACACCATCGGTGTTGCCACTAGCTTATACGACACTGGGATAGTACTTGAAGCTTTAGCGATCACGTTGATTATATTTGTTGGTTTAACGTTATTCGCATTCCAATCTAAGTATGATTTCACCTCATGGGTTGGTGTTTTAAACAGTGTTTTATTCGCAATGATAGGGATTGGTTTCATCTGGTTTTTCTTTGCACCTTCAAGTACTTCTGAACTAATTTACAGTTCAATTGGTGCTATCGTCTTCAGTGGATACATTTTAGTTGATACTCAATTAGTTTTACGTAAATTTAACGTTGAAGAAGAAGTTCCAGCTGCCATAAGTTTATATTTGGACATCATCAATTTGTTCTTGAACATTTTGCGTATTTTAGCCTCCCAAAGAGAAGATTGATCCTCTCATTACATTAACGAATTCTTTTTATTTTTAATTTAATTTATGACCCTTTTTCTTATAAGAGCATAGTGCATAAAATATTTCTGAAGAAAAAAATAACACAAATTTTGACTGACACATTTTTCTTTTCCACAGTTTAAAGAAAACGAGTTGAAGAAGAATGTCAGAACCAGAGCAAACATTGAGCAATAGTCGTATGTATCACACCTTCAAACTATGGAACAAGTATCCTAATATAATCACACAGTCATCTTCACCACTTTGACGTTGAATTCAACCACTTTATATTCTTTAGAAAATCAACAGGTTGTTACAAAGAATAAATTATTTGATTTATCAGAGATCATTTCCAACCAAATGAGTAGTATCAATTCAACTAAATCACAATTTGGAACATTGCCTATCCAAACTTCAAATCAAATTGATTTATTGTTATATTTTATTAAATACGTATTACCATCAAATGATATAGTTATTGTATTAACTTGCTTCTCACCCGAATTACCAAAATCTCTAGCAATCACCACTTCAGAGCAGATCCTTAGTGAATACAAGACATATTGTGATCCAAACTCACAGAATGGTAATAATAATTCTGGTAATGGAATTCAATTCAAGATTAAATTTAATCAAATTATAAAATTTAATGAATTAGAATTTCAAAAAAATTTGATTAATGGGATCAATTCTGATTTAAATCAAGTTAAAAATCTAATGAATGATAATATTGAACAAGTTTTAGAAAGAAATGAAAGAATTGGTTTGTTGGTTAATAAAACTGATAGAATTAATAACATGTCAAATACTTTTAGATTGAGTAGTGTCAAAGCTAAAAGAAAAGCATGGTGGAAAAATGTCAAATTTTGGGTGTTCGTTACGATTGGTGTAATGATTGTTCTTTTCATTATTTATGGGTTAATAAGGTGAAGTTTGTATACAGTTTTTTTTTTTATTATTTTTAAATATTGAATGACTATGTTAATGCTATCTCTTGACACGAATGAAATAAACTCTAGACCTCTCTACGTCAAACAACAACAATACATGACCTATTATTGATCTTATCTTTTCAAATTATTATAATTTGAAAGTGTAAACTTCTAAATAACGAGGTTTGAGTCTTATTGTACGAAAATTTTATTGTTTTATAGCTGAATATTTATATTAAGATCAACTGATATATATCATCATTTAGCCCATGGAGCTTTGGTAGCTGGGGTATCATTATTTGTAGAGTTACTAGCCTGTGAATTATTTGGCAATATTCTATTATTATTAGGAACTATTTGTCTTGAATTCAAACCACTATTCAATATCTTATCTTGTAAAGACTGAGTTGGTTTTTTAGATTTCCAAGGAGCACTTATAAATTCATTATTTATTTCATTATTAAAACTAGAATTTCTTGAAGGAACAGGAGTTTTATCATCATCATAATCATCATCATCATCATCATTATTATTCGTTATAGTTGTTATTGGTAATGGTTTTAAAGTGATTGCGTTTAACCAAGGGAATAAAACACCACCAAAATAGAAATGTTGAACAACAGGGAATTTACCAACAACTTCAGCTTGGAACATTTTAAACATTCCTTTAACGATTTTTTCCCAATTTTTGACATTTGAAACGTCATATAAGATTGGACTATGTTCGAAAAAAGGACCTTTTTTAACTTTGAAAATGTATGAAATTGCATTGAAATAAAGATTTTTGGTTGAATATCGAAATACAATTGATTTGATTTGAGTGTATTTTGGTGGAATTTGATGATGATCATGATCATCTAACCCTAAAATTTGTGAAGACCCTAATATATAAATCAAATGGAAATGATCATCTAACCCCCAAACTCCATGACTTCCTGCAGGTTCTAAAGTGTAAGTTGTTATAAGTTTTCTTGCTAATTTATAATAGTTTGAAAATATAACTAAGAAATCATAACCATCTAATTCATTATTCATAACTTTATCATCATCTGTTTCTTTAAATCTAGCCATATCAACTTTTATTAAACCAGTGATGAAAGCTAGGAAATTCAATTCATGACCTGTTCCGTAATCTAATCTTTCTCTTGAACCGAAAGAGTTATTGATATACCATTTGATTTCGTCTTTGAATCCAGTCAAGTTATCTGATTTATAATAAGGATTAATTAAAATATTTAAAATCCAATAATCCATGTTTTCCTCTAATTTGTCATGCCATTCTCTGCATGCAAAGTTACCGTACCTCCTTGGACCTTCAGAAGGAGGGATTTGATCTATCAAGTTTGAAATTAAAGTCAATAGATCAACAATTGATTTAACTATTGGTTTATCGGTATAAATCTGATTCAATTGATTAAATTGTTCATCGTCATCCACAGATCGATCAATGAATGGAGTCTGAGAATCATGTTGAAATTTCTCAATCTCTTCTGTTGTGTATAAATCAGTTATAGATAGAGTACCAATTGGTATTTCTTTATTCTCAACTAATTTTGATATTTTATTCAATGAAATTGTCAAATCTCTTAGAGCAATTGACTGTTGGAAGGCATTTAGGGAAGTAGCATCGTATATTCTCTTGACAGGGGTTTTATAATTGAAGTTTAAAGGTTTCAGTGACATGACTTGTACTAAATATGCAACCAAACAAGACTGGAGATGAGACGTTTAAAATTGAATTGAAATGTGAAATCCGCGATTTTCCTATTTTTGTTTAAAGTTTCAAATCAAGAGATTTTAATTCAAGAAAATTTTTGTTTTAAAGAAGGAGAAATTTGCCACTTTTGAGGAATAAATTCGTTGTTGTTTGCAATTTAACCGTTTAGCACAGTCAGATCTGAGCCTGAATTCTCGTCTCATTCTACTCAATTCATTCCAGTTCAACCTCAGATTATAAATTACCAGCTAAAACGTTTTTAAGGACCCTATTCAAGCATTTTTTTAAAAAAAGACTCATTAGTTTCATTATTTATTTATCAAGGAGTAAAGAATGTCTTTAGATACTGGGTTTGCAAGAGAAAACTACGATCTACGAAAAATCATGAGTAGAGGCCGCTCAGTAGGTACAACTGATCGTTCTATCTCTCCAAACTCAAGAGAAAGACAGAATTCAAGAGGTAGATCTTCAAGTAGAATACGTAATGGCTCAAGAAGTAGAGCTCAACAAGAAGACAACAATTGGAAATGGAGTATATTAAGACATGATCCATCTGAAAGATTCAAAGGTAGAAATAATACTGATGTATTCAGAATCAATGACGTTGATACAAGTGATAGTAATGATGATATTTATGACGATGAAGATGATGAAGTTAGTGAGAATAGTGAAGAAGAACAGATAAGTGATGATGAAGCCGATTTCATCTTCGATATCAATGACGTTATTTTACCAAACTTTAGAATATCAATTAACGAATTTTATAAAACCAAAGTTCAACAAAATATGTCAAGTTTAACAATCGATCCAACTGTTAAACAAAAAGAGGAAGAAGAAGTTAAATTACAAAGATTGAAAGAGGAAGAGGAAATAAGAAAAAGAAAGGAAGAATTAGATAAATTGGCGAACGAAAAATCTGAAGAACTGAGTAATTTAAATAAAATTCTGGAAGGAAGTAAAGCTTTGAATGAGTATCATTCAACAGGCACCGAACCCGAAAAGAAAATTGACGAAATACAAGAAGAACTGAAAAGTTTAGGAGTGGAAGATGTTTCTAAAATTAGTATTGATTATATCGTTGAAGTTGAAAGTAAAAAGGATAAAGTTTACGATGAGTATAAAAAAATACTGATTGACAAATCTAAACAAGATGCTAAAGAAGAAGAAATTAAAGAAGAAGTTAGTAAATCTGTTAATCAAAAAGTCTCAGAATCAGAAACCCATATTCATAGAAGTCAATTAAGAGTTTCAAAAACTTTAACATTAGGTAGTTTTTTTTCAAGTTGTGAAAAACAAGGTAAAAAGACAAAAGATGTAACATCATATTTAATTTATTTAGATATATCACCAGATTCAATCAATGCTCTACAGTATACGATTGGCTCAGTTGTTAAAAGTGGTGACGTTTTATACGTTATCAATTCAGTTGATAATGAATTGAATATTGAGTATTATGAAAAACAATGTGAGAAATTAAGTGAATTAATAACAACTTATTTGAAGCTAATTGATAACAATGAAGACTTCACATTACACGTTGTATTAGAAACAACTCATCACAAATATCCAAAACATTTAATTAATGAATTAATCAAATATTTAAAACCAAATTTTTTTATCGTTGGTAATTCTTTATTAACTGGGGAATTGAGTAATTATATGAGCGATATTCCATTGTTAGTTGTCAAGAAGAGAATGAGAAGAAGGTTAACAGGGCATAGATGATGAGTTTATAATTAGACTATATCCATGATAAAGTATTAAATATCCAATATGTTGTATAGACAAACATTTTACCAGAGATTTGCTCATGAAATACAATATTTAGATAGAATGTTGTCAAACTAATGTCGTGAGTTCTTGCTAGATTTATATTACATTTGTTGTTGTAAACACAAGTTCTATCGTAATATCAGAAACTTTAAAGAAAAGGAGTAATTTATACATTATAAAAGATTGCTGTAGTACTTTAAGATTTCTTCATGCACATTCAAGTTTCAACCATCTTTTGGAATGAACTATATATGAGTATGGGCTGTAAGTACTAAGTATGAAAGCTGACCAGGGATACTAACTAAGGTAGGTAAGTATACACCGGATCTTATTTTTCGCGGCTCGGAACTTGAATGTGTCAATCGTGTTTAGCGTTCACTATCACTCACAACAGCTAAATATTTAATGGTTTTACATTTTAGATTGGAAGAAGATAAATAATGAAATTAAGTGAATCAAAGTTCAAGTATAAGAACATTATTTTGACTGGCATGTATAACTAATTGTCAGCTAAATAACTCTATATATAGCACTGTAATAGATTATTTGTCCTATTTGTCCCACCTATCGGCCCCCGGGGCAAGATGGGGAGTGGAGCTAGGTCAAGACTCAAAACCTCGGTTCCTTTTGAAGCGGTTTGCGCCGGGGTGCGAGCAAAAGAATTTCCATAAACTGATTACACAAGAGATCATCATGATTCATGACTCCTGTACGGTGGTGTGATTGACATAGACAATGGACATGAGTCAATAATTAATCCGTTCAGAGTCATAACTCTATGATTGTTTTGTTGTAAGTTGGTTATTTATGTTAACAGTTCCATTCTCCGTCTATCCATTTGTTAGTTACACATTTTGAGAGTTGATAAGTCCATTAAAGAAAACCCTCTCTACTTATTATCAGGATTCTTCACGATTCAATGTTAAGTGGTATCGCATTGTACCCTCATTAGATACACAAATATATGTGAAATTTGAACAACCTGATGATACTTTTCAAATGCGATTCAGTCTTATCAAGCATAAAGTTAGCTCATTATGTAATTTCTAGAGTACCAAAATGACTATTTCTTTCAATTAAATTGGTATTTTAATCCATATAATCCATATACAGCCACATACCAAATACTATATACCACACATACTCAAAATTAACAGCTAATTGCAACACAATAATCAGAAGCTCTGAACTTCAACCTCATTAAACGTTTGTCCGTGCTGCACACGCGTTAAAATTTTTACCGGACAAAAAAAAAGTACTTCCATTAATAAAAACCTCGAAAGTTCCTTTCTTTTCTTTCTTTAAATATATCAACAACCAATTAATCAAATGTCATTTCTAAGATTGTCTCGTCGTGGTCTTTTAACCACCACTGCGGCCATCGCTTCAACTGCCATTGGTTACTCTTTGATCCAATCTCCTCAACAACAAGTTATCAGTAATGATGCTTCTTATCCGGCCTTAGTTAAATCAAGACCAACTCCTCCATCAAGATCAGAATTAATTTCAAATTTGAAAGAGAAAAACTTTGACGTTTTAATCATTGGTGGTGGTGCTTCAGGTGCTGGTTCTGCTGTTGATGCTGCTACTAGAGGGTTAAACGTTGCTTTAGTTGAAAGAAATGATTTCGCTTCAGGTACTTCATCAAAATCTACTAAAATGGCTCATGGTGGTGTTAGATATTTAGAAAAAGCCTTTTGGCAATTATCTAAAGCTCAATTAGATTTAGTTATTGAAGCCTTAGATGAAAGAGGTAACATGTTAAGAACTGCTCCTCATTTAGTTACCGTCTTACCAATCTTAATCCCAGTTTATCAATATTGGCAAGTTCCTTACTTCTACGTTGGTACCAAAATGTACGATTTATTTGCTGGTAAACAAAATTTAAGATCAGCTTACTTATTAGGTCCTTCTGCAACTATGGCTGCTTTACCTCAATTAGATGGTAAAGATTTAAAAGCTGGTTTAGTTTATCATGATGGTTCTTTCAATGACTCAAGATTAAACTCAACTTTAGCTATCTCTGCTATTGAAAATGGTGCTACTGTCGTTAACTACGTTGAAGTTGTTCAATTAGTTAAAAATGAATTAGGAAAAGTCGCTGGTGCAATTGTTAAAGATCGTGAAACTGGTGATGAATTTAAAATCAATGCTAAATCTGTCATTAATGCTACTGGTCCATACTCTGATGTTATCTTGGAAATGGATAAAGATCCAAAAGGTTTACCTCCAAAAACTCCATTACCACCAAAAATGGTTGTTCCATCTGCAGGTGTTCATATCGTTTTACCAGAATATTACTGTTCTAAAGAATTGGGTATCTTAGATGCTCAAACCTCTGATGGTAGAGTTATGTTCTTCTTACCATGGCAAGGGAAAGTTTTAGCTGGTACCACTGATGTTCCATTAGACAAAGTTCCAGAAAATCCAACTCCAACTGAAGCTGATATTCAAGATATTTTACAAGAATTGCAACATTACATCAAATTCCCAGTTAGAAGAGAAGATGTTTTATCTGCTTGGTCAGGTATTAGACCATTAGTTAGAGATCCAAGAAAAGCTGATTCTTCTAAAGGTACTCAAAACTTAGTTCGTAACCATTTAATTTTCACTTCAGAAACTGGTTTAACTACCGTTTCAGGTGGTAAATGGACTACTTACAGAGAAATGGCTGATGAAACTGTTAGTGAAGTTGTTAAACATCACAATTTCAAAGTTGGTCCATCCGTTACTAAAAAATTAGTCTTAGCTGGTGGTGAAAATTTCGAAAGTACTTTAGCTCCAAGATTAGCTCAAGAATATAGTGTTCCAACTCAATTAGCTGAACATTTAGCTGCCAATTACGGTACTAGAGCCCCATTAATCTTAGAACTTTACAAACAAGATAAGGCCAATCAATTACCAGTTGCTTTAGCTGATGAATCTGCTAAAGCTCCAACTTTTGAACAATTTGAATTCCCATTCTCAGTTGCTGAGTTAAAATATTCAATCAAATACGAATATACCAGAACTCCAGTTGATTTCTTAGCTAGAAGAACTAGATTAGCTTTCTTAGATTCCAAAGCTGCTTTGAATTCTGTTGATGGTGTTGTTAAAGTCTTGGGTGATGAACTAAATTGGAGCCCGGCTAAAAGAGAAGAAGAAGCTACCAATGCTAAAAACTTTATCAAAACTTTCAACTAGGAGTATTAAAAAGTGTTATGAAAATTTAAAAGAAAATAAAAGTAGATATTAATTATTACGATAATGAATATATGAATGTATATTATATCATGAGATATAATAATAATAATTGTAATGAATGCAACTTGAATGATTAAATAATTCTTAATTTTTGTAATTCATATTCTTTAAATGATTTTGAATCAAGTTTCAAATTATCTATATTATTTACTAAATAATTGATCAAAAATAAGCAGTTATGAGTTTCTGTATTATTTATCAGTTTTAATT
This sequence comes from Phaffomyces orbus, assembly GCA_003708145.3. Lineage (NCBI taxonomy): Eukaryota > Fungi > Ascomycota > Saccharomycetes > Phaffomycetales > Phaffomycetaceae > Phaffomyces > Phaffomyces orbus. The sequence continues at coordinate 936,664 of PPNK03000001.1, forward strand.
TATGATTGAAATTCGTGATAACGTTTTTAATTGATCTATCTAATTCTTTAAATTCAATACTTGGATCATTTGATTTCAATTTCATTGATTGACTTTCATCGAATGGGATTATTAATATATACTGGTCTGTTTTACTGACATGAATTTTGTAGGTTTTGGCTTTACTAGTGGTATTTAAGAGTTTGAATTGTGACGTAGTTGATAACTTATGTTCTAATTGAATCAGTTCATCAGTTCGAAGTTTGACTGCTTTATTGATATCATTTTTATTATCATTGGTATTTTCCTTCTTTTTACGGTTGTTTCTGTTTCTACTTTTAGGTTTCTTTAGTTGGTTGTCTTCATTTACAAATTTATTTTCCTTCTTTATTGTCTTTGGTCTAACTTTCTTCTCTTCTGAATTCATTTTGGATCTATTTATTTATTAATTTATCTCTTAAGGTGAAAAGTTTTAGAATCGAAAAAAAACCTCGAGAAAACTTCCAGTCTAGGAAATTACCGCATGGAGAAACTATTTTTTGGCCTCGGCTGGAAATTTTGTCACAATTCTTTTTTGTGGAGAAATTCAAGTTATCAAAATTGGTATAAAAAGAGAGAAATTTAATGAAATTTTATTGATTTCATTTGTTTTGAATTAATAATCACAAACTATACAGATCAATGACAGAAAGACTTTCACAATTACAAAACCATTTAACATCCTCACCTACTAAATCTATCTTACAACAAAGAGACGATGATGTTGTTATAGTTGCTGCAAATAGAACCGCAATTACCAAAGGTGGTAAAGGGTTATTCAAAGACATCAAATCAGATGAATTGTTATATAAATTCTTGAAAAAGTTTTTGAATTCAGTCGATAATTTAAATCCTTCACAAATTCAAGATGTTGCTTGTGGTAATGTTTTGAATAAAGGAGCTGGTGCCACTGAATTCAGAGCTGCTTCAATCGCGGCTGGTATTCCTGCTACAACACCATTTTTAGCAATTAATAGACAATGTTCTTCCTCATTAACTGCTGTCAATGATATTGCTAATAAAATAAAAGTTGGTCAAATCGGGTTAGGTCTAGCTTGTGGTGTCGAATCAATGACTCAGTGGTATGGTCCTGGTGCATTAGCTGAAATATCACCAGTTTTAAAGAATGATCCAGAAGCTAAAAAATGTGAAATTCCAATGGGTATTACTAATGAAAACATTGCTGAAAGATATAACATTACAAGAGCTGAACAAGATAAATTTGCAGCAAGATCATATAATCTAGCAGAAAAATCAATTAAAGAAGGTTTATTCAAAGATGAAATTTTACCACTTGAAGTTCAAATCAAAGACGAGTCTAATGATGATGACGACGATGATGATGAAGGTACTCAAAAGCTCAAAACTGTTTTGGTTGACACTGATTCAGGTCCAAGATTTGGTGTTACTGCTGAGTCTTTAAGTAAAGTCAGAGCTGCTTTCAAAAAAAGTGGTACAACTCATGCTGGTAATTCATCACAAATTTCTGATGGTGCTTCTGGTGTTTTATTAGCAAGAAGAGATGTTGCTAAGAAATTAGGATTACCAATCATTGGTAAATATGTTGATTTTAGAGTAGTTGGTGTTCCACCTGAAATTATGGGTGTTGGTCCAGCTTATGCGATTCCAGAAGTTTTGAGCTCAACAGGATTATCAGTTAATGATGTTTCTGTTTATGAAATAAATGAAGCGTTTGCAGCTCAAGCTTTATACAGTGTTCATAAGGTTGGTATTGATATAAATAGAGTGAATCCAAGAGGTGGTGCTATTGCAATTGGTCATCCTTTAGCTGCAACAGGTACAAGACAAATTGCCACCATTTTAAGAGAGTTACAAAAAGGTGAAATTGGTGTCACATCCATGTGTATTGGTACGGGTATGGGTGCTGCTGCTGTTTTCGTTAAAGAATGAGTTATTGCTTAGTTACTGAACATGTATTTTTAATGAGCTATGACTGTTATGTGTATCTTTTTAGTAAATAAAGGCTTTTAGTTTATAAGTTGTGTAAACTATGAAGATCATTTCAATTTAATGAGTATTGAGACCTATTTGATGCGATTGAAGCTGCCATATGGATTGATGATATAGGCAAACTTCATTAATCAATAAATACAAAAAACAGAAAAAATGTTGAGAATGCGAGAGTCAGTCACCCAAGAGGACCTTTCAATTGAGATAGATGAGCTCAAAGCTCAAACAACTGCTTATATATAGTACTAGTCTCTAGATGTAACAGGATTAAAAGCTTATAGATTTCTGATTCGGGAAACGGTTCAGACACACACTGGACTTCAAATTAGTTTTTTCTATTGACAAAGAGAAAAGAAGTACAGAAATACAGTGTTTTTACTTAAATCGGGAATGAGAATTGAAGAAATCACAAGAAATTACAACAGAGACGTTTATTTCACGTCAGCAATCAACATATCCTCCAAGTCTAATAAAGTTAATAAGGGAAATGACAGTAAAAGAAAAAGATTACAAGCTGGTTCATATAATTTAAACGTTGTTGAAAATCAATTACATGGAACTGAACTGACTGTTGATCTAATTGACGAGAAGAATTCAAATAAGAGACTATTAGAACTGGATAACGAGAATTTCAACGACACGAGGATAGATCTACCTAAAACGGGTATCAATTTTGATTATCAAACCACAAGAAACATAGTCTCATTATCATCAAAATCTGGACCAAATGCAAATGGTTCCAGCAATGCTCAAACTGAACAAATCAAGATAAAACCAAGTTACTTAACCTCAGTCAGAAAGATTTTAAGCTCAAGAAGATCATTAAATAACTATATGGATGAAATTGATGAAAGATTTCATAGTGTGTTATATGGTATAATTAGTAAAAGAAACAAGAATTTCATGGTTCCTAATAAGAAACTATGCTCCATTTGTGGAGATTCAAGTCCTGGGTCTTGCGTGAGGTGTGGATCTAGAGTTTGTTCTGTTCAATGTTCTGTTGTACATAATGAAGCTAGGTGTTCTGGCTATTAATTATAGAGTGAGCTTAATGGATAATGGTTGATGAATTGATGAGATTGATTGTAGGTTGGATATCACATGAGTAGAGACGTAGTAAATCTGAGTCGTTGAACTCATTTCAAAACCTCTCGAAATAAATCGAGTCCCCCGATCGGATTTATTTATTTCCCACTTACCCTTCAAGTGTAGAGTCATAGGTTACTGCATCAATGTTGAGAACCAGATTCAAAGTAACACAGATCCGTCATTTAACACACCATGTTGCAGTGATTGGATCTGGGCCTTCAGGGTTCTATACTGTAACTGAACTATTCAAAAAGCAAAAGAAGTTAAAAGAATTGAAAGATATTGACTTAAAAGTCACATTATTTGATAAATACCCTACACCATTTGGATTATCAAGGTACGGTGTTGCTCCAGATCATCCAGAAGTTAAAAACTGTGAAGAAACATTCACTAACACCGTGGATTCCAATAAAGAATCCTTTGACTTTGTTGGGAATGTTGAAATTGGTAAAGATATAGATTTAAATCAACTTGTTAATAATTTTAATAGTGTCGTTTTAGCATATGGTAATACCAAAGAAAATAAACTAGGGATCAAAAATGAAGATCATCCAATGGTTATCAATTCAAAAGATTTTGTTGCATGGTATAATTCAGAACCAAATATTTTGAATAGATTCATCCCTCCAAAATTAGATAAAGTTGAAAATGTCACTATTATCGGTAATGGTAACGTTGCAATGGATATTGCAAGAATATTATTAACACCGATAGATCAATTGGTCAAAAGTGATGTTTCTCAAAATGCATTGGTTGATATTTCTGGAAATAATATCAAAAATATTAATATTGTTGCAAGAAGAGGTATATTAGAAAGTAAATTCACCACTAAAGAGATTAGAGAACTATTAGAATTAGAACAATTTGGTGTTAAATTTGATGGAATTTTCCCTATTTCAATGGTTCAATACATTCAACCATTTTTGAAAAAATTAGATAGAGTCTTGAAAAGAAGATTTGAATTAATTCTAAAATTTTTGAAACCAATCGATGAAAGGAAAGTTAAATACGAAATACCTGAAGAAATGAATAAATCATGGAGCTTAAAGTATTTAAGAACACCTTATGAGATTAAATTGGATTCTAACGGAGAATTAAATTCAATAATTTTCCAAAAAATGAGAATTGATCAAATTAATCTAAACGAAGTTAAATTTAAACCATTAGATAATAGATTTGAAGAATTGAAAACTGATTTGATTATCACTTCAGTTGGATTCAAAGGAGAATTAATTGAAAATGATCTAGACATTCAATTTAATGATAGAAAGGGTATAATTATGAATAAGAATTATAGAATATTGGATAATAAGAATGAAATAATACCAAGTTTATACGCAATTGGTTGGATTGGCAATGATTTAAAAGGACCAATATTGAACACTTTAGTTCAATCAAGTGAATTGAGTGAGATAATTGCAAAAGATATGGTTGATAACGAATTCAATGAGCTTAAAGGTATAAATGGATTACAATTGAACGATAAACGTACAGATTGGAAAGATTGGGAAAGAATAAATGAGTTTGAAGTTAAGTTTGGTGCTATTTATGATAAACCAAGATGGAAAATCCCAACTGTTGAGATAATGAACGAAATTATTAAGAATAAGAAATCAATTGATGATAATATTAGAGATTTTAAAGAACTGATACTGAATGATGGTAATAAAATTAATAAATAAAAAAAACAATTGAATAAATAAATAGATAAACACGAAAAAATTCTTCTACATCTGGTAAACAAATCTTTATCTAAAATAATTATTTTTTTGTTAATTTTTTTTAATATTTAAAATGTCATAAACATATATACATTCAATATATATAAATGTACAAGAATCAATTCAATCGATGAATATTTAACCAGTATTTGATAATATGTGCAATAATATATAATGAAATCTAATGAGCACCATTTTTGTGATGTCTTAAATGGAAGTAATATTCTAAAGAGTAACCAAAGATTAAGACGAAAGCAGCAACGTGTAATAATGGCTTACCTGATGCGTTTTCGCCGTTGAAGAATTTTTCTTTATAACGAGCTAATGGACCAAATGGTTTATTTTGAGGAGCTTGACCTTGTGGTAAACCTTTGTAAAAGTTACCGACTTCAGCTAATCTTTGAGCTTGGGTGTTGGAACCAATGTTTTTAGCAGAGGCAATCTTTGGAGGGATCAAAGTTGATAATTGACGTCTAATAACAAATGACATTCTAATTGATTAGTTTATAAATTGGTGTTATTAAATCGAAGGGTGAAATTCGTTTTTGTCAAAACTTTGATTTTTTTTTTGGACAAATAAGAAGATCGTGAAAAAATTGTTAGTGGGAAGTGTTGACTTCCGAATACGGTAATCGTAGAGGTTGACAGTGAGAAATATGAATATTCAGCGGTTAATTTCATCAATTTCATCAGATTAGAAAGTGGGAATTTGACTTCTTAAGCTATAAGACTGAATAAAGTTGGGGTAACAAATGAGTGACGGTGTTGCTTAAGCGCCAGTCTCAATATAAAAGAAGCACAAATTCCCACATTTATTTCTTACAATTGAACTCTCAACCTCAAATTCATTACTTCTTATTATACTATGAACTCATTCCTCTGATATATACAGCACATTGTTGCCTCTGATAAACACATCACCTAGCTTATTCACAACATCTGAGTAGTGCTCTTCTGATTCCTCTAGCGTAATGTTCATATAACCATCAATGGAATCTAATATACCATGGTATTCTTCTCCTGAATATAACTTGACGACGACATGGTTACCTGTTAGAGAGCCTAGAAACGTGGAGGTGGATGTTGATGCGGACATTGATTCGTTTCACTATTGTTACTATGGGAAGTTGTCAATGATTTATTTGTTTATTTTCCAGGTCTTCACGTGAATTCAATCTTTTTTTAACATTTTTCTTTCTTTTCCGTTTCAGGATTATATGGATTAAATTCTTGATTGTTTTTATATCAGATTTAATCATCACTTTAAAGAAGATCCTTATCAAATTCTGATAATAATGTCTCTCATACAACATGAAGACGAGGACGAGTCGCACACGTGCAGACATTGTCACTTACCGATTAGTGAAGGACACGCTTATGAATTGGGTGGTGATAGATGGCATATGTACTGTTTCAACTGTTCAAAATGTTCAAAATTACTAGGTACTTCTTCAAATTTCATGGTTTTAGGTACTGGTGACTTAATCTGTTCAGACTGTTCATACTCTTGTAATAATTGTGGGAAAAAGATTGATGATTTAGCTATATTGACGGGAAATCAGGCTTATTGTTCAAATTGTTTTTCTTGTAGAAATTGTCATAAAAAGATTCAAGATTTAAAATATGCAAGAACTTCAAAAGGATTGTATTGTATGAGCTGTCATGAGAAACTATTAGAGAAGAAAAGAAAGCATGAAATAAAGAAAAAAACTTTACCAAATTTACCACGAAATAATTTAGATTTACCACTAAGATCTCCAAATAGGAGACTAAATTTAGATCCTGCCGTTGATTTGAAATCAGAACATGAAATTAACCAGCAAAAAGCGACTTATGACTTTTTTGAAACTGATGATGATCATAATGATGAAGAAGAAATACTTGTACAAGAAGAAGAAATAAGTGATGATATAGATAGCTCTTATTTCCAATCTTTAAGTTTATCAACCCCAACTAAGAAGCAATCCTCATCACCAATAAGATCAAATTTAGCCAAAACTCCAAATGGTGATTACAATAGAAAAGCTGTTGTTGTCGATTCCATGTCTTCATCTTCATCGTCAAATTTCATTTCAAATTATATAAAATCTCCAATGAAAAATGATTCTCCTCCACCAATAAGAAACCCCCCAAAATTACCTTCTTTCCTACCTGATGACGAAAATGATAAAAATGATATAGTTGATGATTTTATTGATATGAACGATACTAGTGAAAATGATGAGGAAGAAATCAGTAAAACCGATGAAGATAATGATTTTAAAACATTTGAACAACCAGATGGATTCAATTCAACTAGGTTGAATGACACAAAGCCAAAAGATTTAGTATTGAAGGAAGATGATCAACACAGTTACAGTAATTCAAAAACACCAATCATAAATCAAAGTAATACTACCTCGCCATTCAAAACTAATCCATCACCATTAAATTCAAATAAAGATTCAATTTTATCAAGATCTAGATCAATTAAATCACCAAAGAATTTCTTGAACAATTTCAACTTTTCATCAAAACATAAAAAATCTGAATCTTCTTCATCAATGGATTATAAAATTTCTTCACCATTTTTAACCACGAATAATATTCAACAAAACAACAGTCAACAAACTGGTTCAATCACTCCAAAACTGAATAATAATCCAACTTCAAGTTTTCAAACTCCTCCACTAACAAATGAAATTAATCATCAACGTCATTATTCAAATTCTTCTACAATTGCTCAACCACATAAAAGATCAATATCATCAGGTTCTCATCATATAAGATCTAGAAGTGATGTAAATACTTATGATAATAATAGTAATAACAGTAACAGTATAATTGATGAAAAAAGAAATCTGGAACTGGAGTTGAGATTATTGAAAGTTGAAATCATGGAAATGAAACAAACTAAAAGTTTATTACTCAAGGAAATTCAAGATTTGAACCATAAAAAAGATGAACTGAATGATATTATATTCACTCTAAACGACGATTTAAATGAATTAAAAATTGAAGATCCTACTAGCAACACATTATTATCCCCAATAAGACAAACCAGACCAACATCACCAAATAAATCAACAATAAGTAATCCAATTCCAATATCAACAGATCAATTCCCATCTACTTTAACCTCACCACAGTATCAACAAAAAATCTCTGAATCTTCAACTTCTGATAAAGATAAAACTAAGTCATCAATGAAATTTTGGAAAAGAAAGAACATTTTCAAAAATGAGTTATCAAATTCCCAGTCTAATTTTTCAATCAACAATCTAATGAACGAAGATGATTATGCTAGTAATAACAATATGAAACAACTGATATCTGAACCATTCTTAAAAACTGAAGAAATTGATGAATTAGGTGGAAATGATAATAGAAAATTACCACCAACTAAAAACACTACAGCTTCAAACAACAACAAATACATTGATTTGCATTCAAACACATCAAAGTCATCATCTGAATTATCTTCAAACAATTTGATCTCAAATTCTTTAATAATGTCAGATTTATTCAATTCAACACTAGAAAGTAGATCTGTTTTTGAAAAAAGGCCAATTCCTTTGATAATCACAAGATTAGTTGAAGAAGTTGAAAAAAGAGGTTTAGATTTAGAAGGTATATATCGAAAAAATGGTGGTACATCACAAATGAATTCAATTTTAAACTCCTTTAATAATTTATATCAATCTGAAACTTCATTTGAATTAGAAAAAAATCTAGAAGGTGACATCAATGCAGTAACTTCATCATTGAAAAGATACTTATATTTTATTTTACCTGAACCAATTATTCCAATCAATCAGTACGAAGATTTCATCAAAATTGATAAATTAACCACTTTAAATGACAAAATAAATCAATTCAGGTCAATTTTCAGAAATTTACCAATTACAAATTTGAAAGCTTTAAAATTTCTATTAAATCATTTTATTGAAGTTGAAAAACATTCAAATTTGAATAAAATGAATTTTTACAACCTAAGTGTTGTGTTTGGTCCAACATTTACTAGAGTTAGTTCAAATGAAAGAGAACTAAGTGATATGAAAGCAAGAAATAATGTTATGGAAGTTCTATTAAGAAATTCATCAGAGATATTTAAGATTTTTGATGATTAATGATTTTTTTTTAAATATTACGTATATATATTGCTGATAAATATGGTAGGCTTATTTGATGTCTTTGATCTCTGGAGCACTAAACATCTCAAATCTTCTATGCCCATTACGAATTAAATATTCGATTGTATTATAATCTTTTCTTGCTATGCTTTTCTTATTCTTTTTAAATTCATTTCTTGTATAGTTCAGAAAGTTTGCCTGATTTTCAACCGGTTTCGTATAACATGATCTGAGACAGTTTCTATACAGTTTCAACACTTCTTTTTGTAATCCTGATAATTTTTTCATGATTTTATTCTGATGACTATATTCTGATGACTATATTCTGGGGCAAAGCGGAAAGAACTGAGACTAAATTGCTGGGTGGAATTGAGATTCTTGGAAATGAACAAGTGAATAAATATATTAATAAAGCGATATTATATGACGTTTCTGAGTTTCCAGTCAGTTTTGAACTCTTTTAGATCACAGATTAATGAAAATTTGAAGATGCATTTTTTTTCTATTTTTTTTTTTTTTTTTCACTTTCAGTTTCACCAACCAAGAAAAGTTCATAAAAATTTTCCGATTTTGTGTCAAAATTATAGGGAAAAAGTTTAAAAATAATTCTTCAAAAGATTTTCCTCAACTTCAGAAACAACTACAACCATCAAATAATTCAATCACATATCGAAGATCCATTCACACAAAACTTCACACCATGTCTCTTTGGATCTTCACTCAATTTTTGTACAATTTCGTTGAATCGAAACCTTTAACAGTTCCACCAATCAAACAAGATCATAATGATCTAACTTTCTTTATTAAAATTTTATCAATTATCGGATTCATATGGTGGTTGGCTATAGTTTTGATTGCATACTATGGATTCATTGAGATTATCACTAAATTTAATAAAAATAAATTCAAGTTTCAGATCACTAAAGATTTAGAAAAAAATGTTGAAGGTGTTACTATAATTAGACCAATAAAAGGTATTGACACTGAATTAGAGATTTGTTTAGAAAGTTGTATCGTCCAAGAATATCCAAATGATAAATTACAGATTTTGTTTTGTGTCGAAAGTTCAAATGATCCTGCAATTCCAATAATTGAACAATTAATTAACAAATATAAACACGAAAAAGATTTACAATTACTAATTGATGATGAGTTGATTGATGAAGAACATCATTTTGGTCCAAATCCTAAAATTAACAATCTTTCTAAAGGTTATAAAAGAGCTAAATTTGATTTAATCTGGATTTTAGATTCTAATGTTTATGTTAATCCTGGAACTTTAATAAGGTCAGTTGTTTCGTTAGAAAATTCATTGGATAACGGTATCAAAACTTCAAGGGAGGTAAAATTAATTCATCATGTTCCGTTAGCAGTTTCTATTAGCAATTCAAATAAAACTAAAAATCTAGGCTCAAGATTGGATGAACTATTTTTATTAACATCTCATGCTAAATTCTATGTTTTTTTCAACAAAGCTTCAATAGCTCCTTGTGTTAATGGTAAATCTAATCTATATAGAAAATCAGACTTAGATTATTCTGTTTTAAAGATAAGTGAAAATAAAATTCCAACAATCAATAATAGAGACAACATTTCAATTGAAGCTCAAAAATTCATTCAACCTAATGAAGGTTTGAAGTTTTTCTCAAGGTATATTGGTGAAGATAATATGATTGGTATTGCATTATGGGAAAGTGATAAAGGTGGAAGAACTGGTATGACTGGTGATATTGCAGTTCAACCAATTGATGATGGATTTAAAAATGGGATCTGGGACTATATTAATAGAAGAGTTAGATGGTTAAGAGTTAGAAAATATATGGTATTAATGGCCACATTGATTGAACCAACTACTGAGTCTTTACTTATTGGTGTATTTGGGTCTTTTGGTATATCGAATCTATTTTTCAATGGAAGGTATAAATTGTTGATTTTTTTGATTCATGAATTAATTTGGTGTTTAACGGATTATTATCAGTATTTAATATTGATAAAACAAAGCGTTAAAGACTCAATGTTCAATAATAAATCAGAACCTTTTTTTTTGAAAAATTACGAAGAAAAATTATCAATAACCAAATGGTTGCCAATTTGGATTTTAAGAGAAGTTCTTGCTTTACCAATTTGGATCATTGCAATGTGTGGAACTGAAATTGATTGGAGAGATAGACCATTTAGAATCAGATCTGATTTATGTGCTGAGGAGTTATAAAATACTATAAAATACTTGTAAAATAATAAAATACTAGAGTTCAGTTAATAGATTATAGAAATTAATAACTTTAAAAAATATACGGTAAAAGATCGGCAAAGCTCAGAAGATGGTAGATCTGCATTGTTCACTCATGTATAATTAAAGATATTAAATCTTAAGTCTTAAATCTACTTAATTGATTATTATTTAATTGATCGATTCATAAGATTATCAGATCTTTTTTTAGGAAATAACTGTAGAAATGCTCACTATATAGATCATACTCTTAATTCACTAATTAGCATCCAAAACAATTAATCTGATCTTCTAATTCAAAAAAGACAAGGATCAAAATGTGTATTGTTCAAATAACTTCAAATAACTGATCCTCGTCTTCAAATAAAAGGAGCCATTTTCTAAATCCTCCTTCCAAAACAAAAACATCAACATTGTCATCATTTACATCGACACCAGTTTTGATTAAATACTGAATGAATTTTCTCATACAGCTGGGACCCCTGTTTTCTGACCTCATACAATGAAACACATAACAGTATTCAAAGATAGGATATTTGTTTAATAGTTCTTTACATGTTGTATTGGTGAATGACCTTGATGGGATATTAATGCTTGTTATTATCTTACCATATTTGAAATCACGGTCTCTCACGTCTATTATTAAGAGTTGCTTATTGTGAATTATTGGTGTTTGTTCTAGTAAATATTGTCTTAATTGAAAGGGTGATATGTAATTGATGATCTCTTTAATTAGACTCATCAGTTTTCATCTAATTGGTTATTAAAATTTTGAACTATATCATAAATAATTTAAACAATACTCATGAATTCAAAACACACAAGAGGAATGATCAAAATTAGTAGATTTTAATAGATTTCACTTCCAGAATAATGACTAGAAATGGTAAATCCAGCTGATTATTTATAGGACAACTTGTAATTCAAACCCCTCGCGAAAGTAAAAACTTATCATGAAATAAAAATTATCAAAAGATAAATCGTACGAATAAAGCGCAAATTATATAAAAATGGAAAAGCTACCAACTGTTCAAAAAGGGCTCAAAAACTTCTGGTTCATTACATCCATCGCCATTGGTATGATCTACGTCACGAAAACGTAAGTGGCGCTTCCCGCGATCCAGCTACCCCAAATCATCATCACATTATTTGTTACTAACACTATTTTCAGTGCAATTAATAAACAAAGAGATGCAAAATTCATACCTGATCATGTTGAATCTGAATCAAGTGATGAAACTTATACAAGATTACAACCTGGTTTACCTGAACCAACAGGAGAGTATAAAAGAAAATCGGAATTTGAAGGTGCCGGTAATTCATACTCATCAAGAGCTAAAGGTGATAGATTTAGCGGAATACTAGATATGAGTTGGATCTTTAGTAAGAAATAGACACTGTGTGCTTTGTAAATAGTCTTGTATATAACACTATAATTAATGATGATATGTAATAATAACGCTACAACATCTTGCAATAGCTGAGATAATAATAACAATACAATTAATTATACATGAATAAGATAGTAACTAATGTGAAAACGAAGTAAATGAAAATTAAACTTTTAATCTTTCTTCTCAAAATAATCAGCCATTTCTTGATCTAATTGCTCAATAGTTTTTTTGGCTGGTTTTTTCGATTTTGGTTTACCAGCATGTGCCTTCTTAGCTGGTGCACTAGCTTTTTTAGCAACAGGTTTAGATTTATTGGCTGCTTTTGGACCTTTTGGAACTTGAACAACATTAGGCAAAATTCTTGAAGCTAAAGGTTTTTTAGTTGGATCAATAATTAATTCCAATCTCAATTTACTTTTACCATTATCGATTGGCGCACCGTTATATTTTTCAACAGCTCTTGAAGCATTCGCAGAAGTTTTAAAAACAAGAGTGGCAATACCTTTAGATTGACCTTTTTCATTATAAGTTAAATTAACGTGTTGAACACCACCAACTTGAGAAGCAAAGAAATCCTGTTTGAAATTTGTTAATGATTTATACTTTAAAAGAAAAAAAGGCACAATTATTGGAGACGTGACAATTTTTAAAAAATGAAAGAGAATACCAATTCAGTGACATAAATGAGATGAATGAACTATTGTAAACTTTTTTGCACAAATATATCTTTGTTCCTGGAAAAAAAAATGTTGTGGAAACATGCAATGAAAATCTAAAAAAACTTTATGACCAGTATATTATTCACTAACAGGAGCAAAAAAAGGGAATGAAATAACATGGAAGTCATAAAATAGAATAATTCAACTATGAAGAATAGATTATCAATACCAAAATATATCAAAAAAAAACACACAAACAAATCCAAATCCAAATATAGTATCAGACTAACATAGATCAAATCAACAGAAATTAATACAATAATGATAAACTATTCTGAATTCTTCAAAGTTTGAAAATATTCTGACTTCCACGAAAAAGAAAGAAATAACAAGTTAATGTCATTCTAATCTTTAAATAAAAAAAACACAAAACAACAAACCATGACAATTAAGTGGTAATTCTATGAACTTTGTTGAAACAGTATAACAATAACAGGTTTTACAATAAAGCGAAATGCTCGACTTTGATCTCTAGATAAAGGAGCCCCTCTTTAAACAAGTTATGTCTTTTTCTGATTTTTTGAGTGAAATAAAAAAGGCCATAAAGATTTTTGGATAACAAAGGGTATAACTGGTTATAAAGATACTGAAATATCAAGATTTAAAATACCAACATATCAAGACAACATTTTAATTAGTGGAAATTGAACCATATGGACTTATACCACTGCGAATAATAGCAAGAATGTAGTTCATACATTCACCTTTGTTTATGAATTAAATATCGATTCCTTCATATTTTTTCCTCTTGGGATTGAGATACTTTAACATACCTTAATAGCATCTGTCTTAATATCTTTTGGTAAACCGTAAACAATCACTTTAGTGGCATAAGAAGCGTCTAAGACGGTTGATGGGGCAGCGGTAACTGGTTTTGTTGGGTTGGCACCATTTTTTTTGGCCATTGGTTTAGAAACAGCTTTACCAACTTTAGATTTGGCAAAGTTTGCTCTCTTTTTGAATTGTTTTCTTGGTTTGTTTGAGATAATTTCGTCCAAAGATTGATCTAACGCTGACATTTTATGAGATTTTATTTGAATTTAATTAAATTTGTGTGATTTAATTTGAAGATTTAAAAAAGGGGCGGAAAAATTGAAATGAGAAAAAAAAGACGAAATTGATTTCTTTTATATTTTTTTTTTCAAAAAAGTTAGTCGGAATTGAGTTGTTATTCCGAGGTGCTAAACAGATTGGTTCAGTTAAAATGAAGTGGAATGTTCTTCAAAATTGATTTATTTTCATCAGATTAGAGAGTGATTTTGCTCAGTGTCGATGGCAATCCAAGTGTCTACATTAGGGATAAACACTGCAATAAGGAGTAGCTCTCCTTCTCTCCCCAATTTAAGATGCATTCCTTCTAATAAACTAGCTAAATATGTGATTAGTGCAGAATTTGACAACAAAATTGGATCAACTATAAAACATCAATTACCTAAAAAAATACCTGGTTTAAAAGACAATTTAGAATCATTAGCCGAATTGATGATTCCACTAAATATGGAACATAAACAATCAGAGGAATACACTAGTTTCATTTTATATAAAAATTCTAAGAATACTTATGGTATATTACCAGATAGTGATAAGGATTTATATGGTTCAGCAAGTGGTTTACTAAGGTTAAATATCCATGAAATAGGCACGATTTATGAATCTAACGTGACTGATTTTATAGAAAATGATAAATTGAAGAAATTTGAAGAAGAGGTTGATGATATTTTATTCTTTTTATGTGTTTCCAAAACCATCAAATCAAATGATGATTCCAGAGGTGCCAAAATAAGATCAATAGCAGTTGGTACAAGTTTAAGAAATTTCATAATCTTTAAACACTTATTGACTGTTACAGTCCAAAACTATGTGGTTGATGGCTCAATAACTCATCTAATTGCATTATATAACGTCATTAATAGTACTGATATTTCAATTTGGCAAAGGTTTATAACTTTGAATCATGAACTTAATAACAATTTATCTTTGATTTATGATTTTAATAACAGGTTAATCTTAACAAACTTCAAAAATTTACCAATAAAGGAAATTTCAACCCAATCTGTGAAGTATAAAAACGGGGTACTACAATACTTCTCATCAATTGATCCTAATTTGCATAATGATCCATTATCGAAGATGTTATCATCAATCCCATTGAATTTTGATTTAAGTTTATCAAATCACCAAATTTCAACAGATTTGAATTTGAACTATAAAGTTCTAAATTTTTTCAAAAAATTATCTATTAAATTGAATCAAACTTATTATAGGAATTTTAATATTATAGTATATTCCAACAATTTACAAAATTCAACTGACTCTTTATGTCAATTCATTCTAACGTGTTCCAATTTTTTAAATGGGTTTAATAATTCATATTTCAGTAATGATAAAATTTTATATTTTCCTAACATTGATTTATCTAATTTTGATAAATTATTTGAATACCATAAATATTCCAAAAATTCTAAAATTATAGGAACAAATAATCCAATTTTGAAAGAAAGTAGTGTTGAATTTTATGATTTTTGGTATGATTTAGACAATGAGATTCTAGAAACTTCGCCAAATTTAACCATTTTGGATAATCCTTCAAATAGGAACATTGATTTTCAAGAGTTATTAGATGAATTAATTTCAAATAAACATGACTCTAACACAATTGAATTGAGTTTGAAAAGATTCAATATTTGGCAAATATTAGGAATTTTGAAAGGATATGATTCAAATCAAAAGAATGAAACTTCTGAATTAAACATAAAAGATTACTATCTTAGTGAAAACAAAAATTTAGTTATATATAATGAATTTTTTGAATTCAAGACAGTTGAAACAATTGAAAAAATTGATTTATTTCTAAAATTAATCAAAACAGAAAATATTTTATCTAAGATTGATGAACTAAAATCAGTTTATAAATATTTCACACAATTTATTTCAATTGA
This sequence comes from Phaffomyces orbus, assembly GCA_003708145.3. Taxonomy (NCBI): domain Eukaryota; kingdom Fungi; phylum Ascomycota; class Saccharomycetes; order Phaffomycetales; family Phaffomycetaceae; genus Phaffomyces; species Phaffomyces orbus. Next base: position 952,857 of record PPNK03000001.1, read on the forward strand.
TGAACAAAATATTGGGAAATTTTTATTCATTCTAGAAATATACCCCATCAATTCAACAAATTCAACCATAAAAGAACTGTTATTTGATGTTCAATATATCCATCAAAAAAATGATTCACTAATTAATTTAATGTTTAAATTTTTGTTGGTTCAAGATTTTGAATTACAAAAATTGATATTTAACTTATACGAGAAGTTGGTAAAGTCTTCATTCAAAGTGATTATTGAGGAAAGGTTGAATGTCTTCACTAAAACAATTATTCAAGAATATCCAATCCATAAAGAATTGGAACCAATATTACCAAAGAAATTTATAAAGAGATCATTGAAAAAAAAGAAGATACAGCAAACTAATACGAAATAGACGAATAAGAACGCACTAATATGATAATTATAGATACAACCATACAATAATAGAATCCCCTAATTCAATATTTAAATATTTAAATATTTAGTAAAACTAATGAGAAACGAAATGCAACATGTTTTTTTTTTGGCTATTTTTTTTTAGAATTATAAACTTTGGAAGAACGTTTGAAAACGATAAGCAATCTGTTTGGTGTAAACTCCCTTATTATGTTAACTGTTTGACTAAGGTAAATTATCACGATAACTCCTCTTTTAATGGGAAAAGTCTATAATCATTCATATGATGAAATCTCCATGGAACATCAATTTGATCTAAAATAACTTCAAAGAAATTTAATTTTGAAGAATCAATATTCGATAATGATTTATTTAATTCGACTTCATTTGAGATTAATTTGGAAATTGTCTTTTTTCTTGATTCACCATATTCAAAGACATCGAAAGTCTTTGTCCAATTCCATGGTTTGATATCATTATACGAGCGTTCTTCTCCTTTAATGATTCTTTCAACTGTATAGCCTGAATTATTCAATAAGAAGATAATCGGTTTTAAATCATAATGAGCAAATGAAGAAAATTCTTGAAATGTCATTTGTGCTGAACCATCACCTTCAACTAGAATTAATCTTGATGACGAATTTTCTTCCTTCATTGCAATACCAACACCAACAGATATTGGTAAAGCAGCACCAATTGATAAATAAAACCCTTGTGCAATATATTTGAAATCTTTTGTGAAACGTAAATCTGGAATTCCAAACATGAATGAACCTGTTTCACAAACTAAAACGTCATTTGGTCTGATAAAATTTTGCATTGTTTCCAACATAATTGATTGTGATAATTCAGTTGAGTTCGATGGTAGTTTTGGAAATCTAGGTTTGATTTCATGGTTTAATTGAATAGGTTTTGGACACTTAGTGACATCTAATTTCATCAACATATTTTCTAAAACGTGAATGAAGTTAACATTTTGATACAATTTTTTACCAATTTTGATATACTCAGAATGGAGCAAAATTAGTTGATCTTCATTAAAATCAAAAGAATAGTGGCCAGTATTAATTTCATTAATATGTGGACCAATAAATAAAACCAAATCAGATTCTTCAATGTTTTCTTTAATACCAATGTTTGATTCATTTCCATTGTAATCACCAACAAACGAATCATTTGATTCATCCAGAATTGATTTACCCATAAATGTGGTATAATTATGAATTTTTGTTTTATCAACAAACTCTCTAACCATTAAAGTACCTTTATAAAATCTAACAGTGAGAATATCCACCAATAAAGAAGGATTCTTAGATTGATATATTTTATTCAAAATTGTATCTGATAACTCATTAGTTAAAAGAAGATTTGAATCCATTAATTTATGGAAGTTTGGACGTGTTAATAATCTTTTTGATTCAACTTGATATTCACATAGATCAACAGGTAAAAATAAATAACCAGGTTTTGATTTGTTGAAAATTTCTTCAAGAACATCATCTAAATCATTAACAGCATCTCTTGGATCTAATGTAACTCTTGAGATACAAGAAATTTTATCAACCATTTTGGTATAAACTAAACGGTCAGAATCTTCCAATGGGTTAGAACATGGAACCAAATGATGTAAATGTTTCTTCTTTTCAAAATTATCAGTTATGGCTTTAATTGATGGTATACCAACAATATGTAATATTTTAGAATTTTCAGCAAATGCTCCAGCAATTGAGTTAATGGCGCTTAATTCACCAACACCAAAAGTTGTTATTAAAACACCAATCGAATTGGTGTATCTTGAATAACCATCGGCAGCATAACCTGAGTTCAATTCATTACAACCACCTATCCACTTTAAATCAGTTTGGTAAATGTGTTCTAGTAAAGGTAAATTGAAGTCACCTGGAACTCCAAAGATTGACTTTAGTTTGGGAATCTGCTGACATCTTTTGAAAAGATATTCACCGAATGGTAAAGTGTTTGCATTGTTCTTGTTCGTTGTTGAAGGTTTGATGGCTTCAGTTATTAGAACAGGAGTCATTATAGCGTATTAGAATGGTATTTGATAATAGTAGCCTTTTATAGGTCAATGACAATAGAATAGAAGAAATTAGAAAAAAAGGGAAATAATAGAGAGTATTTATACTAGTTTAATGTTTTCATTGAGTAAATGATCAAAACAACAAAATGATGGAAATTGTTGTTGAGAAGAAAATCTCTCCAAATTTTTTAGTTGAAATTTGTTGTTTTTTGTGTCAAATTTAATTTCTTTTCGGTTATAGAACGCACATTATGAGCACTGAATTAACCCTCAATAACCGAAATGACCACTTTATTTCCCACACAATATTTAAATTAGCTGCTTTATCATTTGATTGTTTGTATGTCTATTAAATAAACCACTTTAGAGTTACCCATCTATTTATTACCTGATCTCCCACATAATATTCTATATTTAATATACTGTACTTACTCACGAATTCTTGAATCTTTTATCCATCCAATGGTCCGGGGAAAGTGAAAACTTATCATTCTTTTAAATGTTAGTATCATTTCTCACATCAATCAATTGACTTAATAATGGCTGATAGACTGAAAATTGACCCAGCTGCTCATGCTGTTGCTGGTGGTATTGGTGGTGCTTTGAGTATGGCCGTAACATACCCTTTGGTTACTCTATCAACTTTAGCCCAAACTAACTCATCAAAATCTAAATCGTATGACTCTGACGATTCCAAAACTAAAGAAAAAGAAAAAGTCTCCACTTTAACAGCTGCTAAATACTTATTGAAGAATGAAGGTATCAAAGGTTTCTATTCTGGTTTAGAAAGTGCCATTTTTGGTATTGCTTTGAATAATTTGGTTTATTATTATTTTTATGAAGCAATTACAAAAGTCATCTTATATAGAAAAAAAACTTCATCTAAAAAATTGTTATCTCCTCTAGAAAGTATCATCACTGGTGCTCTTGCTGGTTCCATCACTGCTATTTCAACCAATCCAATCTGGGTTGCTAATACAAGAATCACTGTTAAAGGTGATAACAAATTGACAACTGTTGGTGCTTTATTAGAAATCGTTAAAAAAGATGGCCTAAAAGCTTTATTTGCCGGTGTTCTACCTGCTTTAATTTTGGTTTTAAATCCAATTATTCAATATACTCTTTTTGAACAATTGAAAAACTTAATTGCTAAGAAAAGAACTGTTACTTCCCTTCATGCATTCTTTTTAGGTGCTTTGGGTAAATTAGCAGCTACTGGTTCAACTTATCCATATATCACTTTAAAGGCAAGAATGCATTTAAAAGATGAAACTGGTGATGGCCCAAAAACTGTTACTGGCTGGATTAAACATATTTTCAAAAATGAAGGTATTCAAGGTTTCTATAACGGTATTACTGTTAAATTAAGTCAAAGTGTTTTGACAGCTGCCTTCTTATTTTTCTTCAAAGAAGAATTAACTTTATTCAGTGTTAAAGCTTTAGCATTATTAAAATCAAGACAATTCAAATCGTTATCAAGATCCAAATAATTGAACTGAGTATTAAGAAAATACCTATAGTTATAACCTTTAACTTTATATATATATATTTATGTATTTATATTATTGAATATTGATATCAATCATACAATCTTCTTAATTTTTCATAAATGAAGAAAATTGCGGCATTAGTTGGTATTGCCCTAAACATAGTTATACCAACTCCACTATAAAACCCTTTTAGTCCACCTAATTTATGAATCATTTTCATTGTCGATATGAAAGTTGGTTTGGCATCTGGATGAATCACACTATTTGTTTGCATATTCGATTTAATAGTATCAGCTGGGAAAAATGTTAAATTATACATAATACCCGCCATTGCACCACTTGCTAATAATTCTGGTGTTGTATTTTCATCCTTTTTAGTAGCTTTTGAACCTAATCTTAACTGTTTGAAAAAAATAGAAGTCAGTTCGTAAACTCCAAACCAAGCTGCTGACCCACCACATTCTCTTAATAATGTACCTGTTTGACCAAACCAAAATCCTTTGATCCCATCTTTTTTCAAGATATCAGAACATAATTCTGTTATCTTGGACGATTCCCCTGTATATACTCTTTCAACTTGTAACTTACATTTAATCAATTCAAATGGAGTTAAAATAAATGAAGTTATCAACCCACTAACACCACCACAAAAGCAAAGCCAGTTTAAAGATAGATCTTCATTTTTCTCTATTTGAACATACTTCTTCACTAGACCTTGGGCCCAGTTATAACTGAAAAATAATGATGAGTGTTCAGCAGATGCACCAATCAGTGGAGCTGTAATACCCTTTCAAAAGTTAGTATTAGTTCTTGAGATATAACCACTGCGATGAATAACATACTCTATAAAAACCGATGAAACCTTCATGAGTGAAAGTTTTCTTTATACAATCAATGGTATTCTTATATCGTAAGGGCTGGTCATGTGGCTGGGATTGTAATCTGACTTTAACTGTATCAAATGGATATTCAACAAATTTACCAGCAGCACCAGAGATCTGAAGGGTTTAGTTAGATTAAGATATGTCAAAGAAAAGAGTCATAATTCGTGCTTCCTCCATGTATTGGAGAAGGAGCTGGAATTTGAAGCTGATGGAACTTACGCAGCCGAATAGCATTTCATGGAAGACTGTCCTGTTGTTGGATTCACCCATTGATTCTGATACTGATTTTCTATCAGTAGATGAGTAAGATTTCCACTATCTCGAGTAACTGTTGATATCTGAAAAGCCGAAGAACCCCGAAAATTTTTCAGTCAAGAAACGATAACTGTAGAGACCTGGAGACTCGAGAGTATTGAACTGTCTAATATTAAGCTAATTTTTAGTTGATTTTTAATCAAACAGAACTGAACAATTAGTGTTGGGATTCGACCCTCAAAACATAAATCCTTAATCGCATTGGTATTACATATCTTTATGCGATTGTTATCTATTGGTAAACGCTCAAAAAGAGAGCTAAACAAACTAATGAAATGAGAAAATCACCAACACATAACAAACCACCTTACAACTGGAAGATGTCACATTAGTTCATAATACACCAAATATAAATTAAGTATAATAATAATATCACTTCCCTTTCATCTTGAACAGAAAATCAAACACTCTTAATTACGTCATTTTTATCAACTGCATTTCTTTTATACCAAAAACTATTTAATACTCGTGAATCCCACTCTTTTAACCAAGTTTATTAAAACCGTCCTCAATTTCATACAGTATAGATAATAAGTAAACACAATGTCCAAAACAGTCGCTAATAATTTACAAACACCAACTCCATTTCCAACTCTTCCCTCCCATGCATTAGATTTATTCAGTTTAAAAGGAAAAGTTGCATCTGTTACCGGTGCTTCGAAGGGTATTGGTTTAGCAATTGCAACAGCTTACGCTCAAGCTGGTGCTGATATCGCTATGTGGTACAACTCGTCCCCTGCTGAAGATATTGCCTTAGAATTACAAAATAAGTACAACGTTAAAGTCAAAGCTTATAAATGTTCCCTGACTGAATTCGTTTCAATTAAAAACACTATTCAACAAATCAAGGATGATTTTGGCAAAATTGACATCTTTGTGTCTAATGCTGGTATTGCTTGGGAAGGTGGTTCTTTGTTAGACCAAGATGGTGATGAAGAATGGCATGATGTCATAGATCTAGATTTACATTCAATTTATTACTTATCAAGAGCCATTGGTTTATTGTTTAGACAACAAGGTTTTGGTTCATATATAATAACAGCATCTATCTCAGGGCACATTGTTAACGTTCCACAAAAGCAAAGTGGTTATAATGCTGCCAAAGCGGCAGTGATTCATTTAGCTAAATCTTTAGCTGTTGAATGGTCTGGTTTTGCAAGAGTGAATACAATCTCACCTGGTTATATTGCTACTTCATTAACCAATTTTGCAGATAACGAATTGAAAAATATTTGGAGATCTTTAACACCTTTGGGAAGAGAAGGTTTACCAGAAGAATTAGTTGGTGCATATATTTATTTAGCTTCGAATGCTTCAACTTATACAACTGGTACTGATATTATAATCGATGGTGGTTATACATGTCAATAGTTGATAATGTATACAATAAAAATCTTTGTATTATTTGATGTTTTTAATGTAGTACTGTTGTTTTTGTGTCAAATTATATAGAAAAATTATTGGGTCAAATTAATGAAAACCACATTCTTGATAATATCATAAACTGAACTCCTCAAGAAATAGTAACGATGTCACGTCAGTTCATCAGAAGAAACATTGATGTTATATCATCAAAGGTTAAGAAAAGACCGAATAGTCATGATTCAATTGATCAAGATACATTAACTCCAGATTCTTTAAGAACAGATGAGGATTTTGAAAAAGAAAGAGACCTATTAATCTTCAAGGATGGATTATCATCACAGTTATCCCAGGATTATGCAATTAGTAAAAATAAGACTACAGATAACGTTCCAAATGATGGTAATTCAACAAGTTATAGAAGTGCTTATGATACTATTCCAAGAGAGTCAATTCTATCAAAAAAATCGGAATATGAATTGAGTACTCAAGATAACGAAGCTTCAAGAATCAATTTAAATGAACCTATAGTGTATCAGTCTTACTTGAATTTGAGTAATGATATTTTGGAACCAAACGATAACACGTTATTAAATAATCCAACTTCAAATTGCATAACAGCAGGCCTATTCACATCTTGGAAATATTTGAAAAGAAAATTAGATAACCTCAATAGAAACAGAGACACTGAAACTGATCTTGAACGACAGCCCTTATTACCTAATAATGGAAATCATGTTTCTCCAAATGAAGATGACGCTGATGGAACAAATGGGAGATACTTATCATGTATCGATAATTATTCTTTGTTAATGATTGTAACAATCACTCTTGGTGTTGTTATGGTTTTGTCGGTTTTGATAACTGGAGATACAGATCTATTATTAAAACTTCTGAAAGGTTTGCTATGTTATTTCCTTGGTGAGAAGTTATCAAAGATATATCTAAGTGATTCATTTTGTCCTAAATTCTAATAAATAAATCATTATCGTTATATCGTTAGTTATGTTATGTAAGAAAAAACTCAAAAATTTTCTTCACATCTCATCTCAACTCTCAATTATTTCTATTGATTAACACTAAACATATCATGGCGAGAACTAGATCAAGTAATGTAGTGGCGCCATTAGCTAAGAAAACACATAGAAAATTTGGAGATGATGAAGATCTCCAACCGTCTAAAGCTGAAATAAATGAAAGACAAGAGGAATTATCATCTGAAGAAGAAAGTGATAGTGATGAAGCACCAGAAGAAGAATCAGCAAATACAGACATCAAAGGTCAACAAATTGAAGAAATAAAGAAACAAGCATTATTAGAGGAGAAGAACAAACTAAAGGAGAAAAGAAGGGTACAACAAGAAACTTTCGCAAAGCAGCAAGAAGAAAAACGTCTTAGAGAAGAAAAATTGTTAGAATTGAATAGAATTAAACAAGAAAAAGAAGAATTAGCACAAGAAGACAGAGAATTAAAGTTACTAGCAAAGAAACAAAGAGATGCAGAATTGATCAAAGAATTTGAAATGCAAAGAAATATAGAAAAAAGACTACAAATGTTGAAAAAAATCAGAAAATTAAAAAACTCTACCAGAAAAGTTGAAGGAGATATTAAGGTCAAGGTCCTTTCTAAATCTACTGTCTCAGTCATGAAAGGTTCTTTGAATAAAGATAGTATACTCAATAAAAGAAAGAAGAAATTGAATAAAAGGATTTGAAGTAATCAAGTTTTTCAGGTCCACTAAATGATTAAAGCACATTGTGTATTATAATTCAACAACAAAAAAAAAGCTTAGACGTCATGTAATTGACTTGTTTCAAATTAATGTAAACCTCAGATAATAAAAGTTGACGACATGCCCATAGATCTAGTTATTATTGTTAAATATACTATAATCAATCTGTTATCGATAATCATGAAATAATGATACATATTTGAATAACTATCATTTCATTCGAATCGATACAGATCCAGAAGAACGGAGTACTCGTCAGCTCAACTCGGCTCGTTGGGACTCGTCACTCTAGGGCCTAGGCACTAAACTCGTACACAGGAATTATTATTAATATGCTGAGTATACGAAACGAAGAAAGATGTATTAAAATTAAATTATATCCTAAGAATAACCAGTGTAATATGTATACGAAGAAACGCTTATGAGTGATGACAGCTTGATCATTTTACATTTAGTAGATTTTTAATATATATGACGTATACCTGAAAAATTAATATGTCAGGTACAATCTAAAAGTTTAAATTTTGATTACTTTAAAGTTTATCGATCGATATATTGAAATTTGAGATCATATATAGATCATTCATTGTTCACAGATATAATATTGGTAAGAATGCAAGAGGAATACAAATAACTTGCTTAGTTCATTTGGATTAATATGGACTCTGGATTTGAATTTTCAAATTGAATAGATAGGATTCAGAAAACTAGTAATCACTGATTTACAGCAACTTAAAGTTTCTAGCAATATGATCCCTTTCAATTTTATACAACTAAATCGCTCCAGCTGGTATAGTGAATTTGCCTCGTATAAGTATAAGGTTAAAACGAGTTGACTCAATGATTGATTGATCAAGGTTCATCAACTCATTTGAAGGTTACTGGTTATTCCATTCCAGTAGAATGTAGTATGTAGTATGTACCATATATTCTTAGCATAACAACGATCAACGCTTGGAACAGTATCCCTACTTTGAACTTTGAATTTTCTTTGAAGGAATAATACCTTAGCCCCAGTTATACATAGTCACTTTATAGACTGTAATCTAAGAATCTATCTAAAGAAAAACAGTTTAACAGATTAAAGATATTTGAAAACTTAAAATATCAAAGTTTTTTGGAGATCGCCATCTCAATACAACCAACAGCACTTAACTGTAGTGAGATTTCAATTATATATATGCCATTAATAGGGGAAGAGTTGCTATACTATTTTTTTGAGAACCAAATCATGAATCTTTCAAGGATAGTATGTATGTACCTGAAAAAGTTTAGAAAAGTTGTTGGTGGAAAATCAGTTCGTGTTTATGTGTAATGTGTGTATATAAATCTGCATCCTGATAATATTAGTTAGGTTCACTATAAATATATATATATAGTTGAAAAGTATATTGATTATTTAGTCTGTATAAGATATTCAAAACCTCATGTGTAAATCATGATTCAAACTATCTAAGGAAACTCCATTCATACTGTGAAATTTTTATACTATATAATTACTTCTATTTTAACTTTTAATTTTTGTATTGTCTTTTGTTTTTTAGTTCTCTATCAATCAATTTAACCTAAATGTTGTTAGAGAGTCAAGACTCAACACTGAAGGTCATGTAATTCACGATTTACATTGTAGGTATAGGTTCTTTTTTCCAGCTTATGAAAACTGAGAAAATAAGACCTTAGACTCTCTTTGTGAAGTGTTTGACATAATATAAGATTGGATCTTTCCAAATAATTTGAATTATGAGATTCAATCAACAAGTTTCTAATTAATCCTGGAGATTACAACGTATTATATTTTTTTTTCTTTAGTTTAAACTTTATATATCATAGATATATTAGAATCTAGATCTATCATGTCTATTTAATGATTCTGAATCGTACCCGCGTATGCAATCCGCAGTTGTAAACGCATGTAAACATGTGCAATAAGTTGGAACTTGGAAGCGAGCTAGATATTTAACATTTTATAAGCGATCAATATTGTTAATCGGGATTCGAATTTAATTATTAGCAATTTATATTGATTATTGATATATATAATATAGCTGAAATGATATCGTTTCAAGGGTTAATTAAACAGCTCAAACATCAAATATTATTCGTTATGAGGATTCAGGACATATAAGCTACATATTGAAGGTCTTGCATAATAAATCCCTTTGTAAACGGCTGTGACCTGTCTATCATGACGTTTGAGACGTTATACATTGTCTATATATACTATCTAGTATCTAGTATACAAGTTCATGACTATTGACTCTTGACTCTTGACTCTTGACTCTTGACCATGGCTCATGTACTTACTTATAAGTTATACGTGTATAGGAAATTACGTTATATGTATATATGTAAATTATATGTATATCTATTTTTAAAGATCTGATCGTTAAAAATAATTTCTAACTTCTAACCCCCTAGATTGCGTTTTCTTGCAGCCAAATATTAATCTGAAACGATTTGATACGTTGAATCCTGATATCAAACAAATTTGTAACGTTAACCAACCCTAGCTGTATGAATAATGATTGTAGAAATTGCAGTTTTTGTGGATACATCTATTATATCCATGTATAATCCCATGCGAGTATCTAGAATCGTATTTTGATCGGTTTGGTCCGCATTTCGCAGAAATGTACGAATAGGCAGCTGGAGCCTGGAGTGGTCTACCAGTATTTGATTATAAGCTAGGGTTCCAAAAATCTGTACTTTTTTTTCAATATATAGGTTTTTGATGAGCTCTACAAACTTACCATATATTATAGTTTTTTATGGTGTATGGTCACTGGTGTGTACAAGTATTGGAGGTCCTGGGCCATCACTGACTATGGATATTGGGTACTCCGAAGTTCGAAGTTCGAGGTTCGTAGGCCCTTCCTATTCAACAGTCAACAGACTCAAGAGTGTTTCAATAGAGTCCATATAATATAATAAAATGACACAATGGTGTTGCAAATATGTAAAATGTTTTCTAGATCATCCAGCCAGATGAATCATTCACACACTTCGATCTAGTCTTGACTTTTGAGTATGTTTCTGTGGTAATTGGAGTTTAGATAAAGACCATCTGATGTTCATCATTTACATATGTGATATTCAGATCCTGATTCCTGAATTCTGACAGTTGAGTCTCATGAGTTTCATCTCTAACTACGTTAATATTGATATTGTACCTGAATTTTGAAGGATACACGCTCATTGCTCTGCTTTTATTTGAAGAATTACATATAGGCTATAAAGTCAATATGTTTGCGAGAGAGCTCTTTGAATTATTATTTTAGGTGCAACCTGTAATTTGTATTATGTTACTGTTTACAACTCTAGTCCTAGGGTGCTTATTGTCAGAAACACCTCCTCTATGGATTGAACATGCAAATTTTTACGTCAAAGCCAGGTAAAATGATTCAATAATCTACAAAAATGCATAGAGGTTAAAAAACTATAGATTCTCCTCACTAGTTCAGGAATTCTAATGGACTCTGGAGTAATGTTAAAGTTCATTCTCCTGGTTTTTTTTCTCTATATTAGAACTGAAAGAAACTAGAAATCAAAGATCCACTCCCATTTAACCTCTACACTCAAAGACGCCAAAGTTGGTATGTGAAGTTTCGTCAATTATATCAAATCATGATTTTCTGTTTAACCTACATACCGTCTATCTTCATTATGCTGGTCTAGTGATCATTTAACTGAATTCTTAACCTAAAATTATAAATCATAAAATGTTTCAACCAGAAAATGTCATATTGAAGGTTGTATATGGCTCTGAATTTTAATGTATCCAGTCTCAAGGACGGTCGAAATGTTCACGGTTCACCAACAGTGGAGTAACTGTATTACGCTCTACCTTACAACCCTGAGTTCTGAGTTCTAAGTTCTAAGTTCTTAAGTTCTTAACATCTCCTGGCCTGGCTCCTAACTGGACTTTCAAAAAAATTATTATCAACTAAAAATTTACTTCTGGTTCCCCATAAAATAGTAGAGATTTCAATAAAACAAACAGTAGTCTCAATATGAAACTTATCGATGAGATACCACCACCTTGTGAGTATTGCATGATGTTTCTTCTCCTAGCTGCTCAATTTCTGTTATACTAATATGATTAAAGTGACCCACGAAGAAATGAAACAACATAGAATCCCTTTAGAATATAGAGATCGCTGTGCAAGATTATTAATCCCATTAAGACGTTGTCGTTATGAGAACAGCTTTCTTCCTTGGAAGTGTACTGAAGAAAGACATAACTATGAAAAATGTCAATACTTGGATTTCATGAGAAGAGTTAAAGAAATGGATAAATTAAAAGCTGAAAGAGATCTCAAAAAGCCTTAATTCGCCTTATAACTTATTTATTTGTTTGTTTATTTACTTATTTATTTACATCAGTTTATTTATTTATTTATTTATTTATTTATTTATTTATTTATTTATTTATTTATTTATTTATTTATTTATTTATTTATTTATTTATCTAGTTATTTATTTATTTATTTATTATCTATCTACTACACATTAGTACTATCAATCTATTGAAAGTCTTTTTTTACCTCTAAAGTCTGTAACGTCTACGTTAATGTTTAATTGTTAAATATTTATTATAAATAATCATTAAAAATGTGATAACTAAAATGATAACAATTCATTGAACAGAAAGAGGCATTTTGTAAAATTATGGAAATGAAGGATATTAAAACGATGTGAAAAAATAAGTGTTTTTTAGTAATTTAAAAAATTAACAAATGAATTGAAACAATAAATTGAACTAGATTATATGCTATACTGGTAGAGCTACTTCATTAGTCTCTTCTGTGTTCTAGTCTGAAATTTGGGCAGTTTGAACAGCAACAGGTCCGTAGTTTGGATCTGAAGTAACTGGATAGAATGGAACTTGATGAGCAATTTGAGGTGTAGTTGGTGGATAAGGTATAGCATATTGAACTGGATAAGTCTCGTAATATCCATTAGGAACTATCTGAACTGGACCTGGATGATACAGAGCGTTACTTTCGTAATGTTGGACTGGAACATGAAACGAGGGAACAGATTGAAATCTTTTGCCTGCTTCAAAGATTTGCTTCTTTGATGGTGAGTAAGTAGTTTGTGGAACTTCATGACTTGATCTTCTTTGTACTGTCTTTTTAGCCACTTTATCACCACTCAAAACTGCTGACGCTGCCGCTTCAGCCCCTTCACGTTTTAGAATTTTAGCATGATATAATCCACAAGCATTACATAAAGTTCTTGCGCCATTTGGCCCTTTACGCCACTCTGGAGTATCATTTATACCACATCTTTGGCAGTACAAATTGGATTTAGCTTTTTTATCCAGATGTTTTGTAGAACGACGAGGTTTTGGATTATAAGACCTCGTTGTTATGAGAGTTCTTTGAAAATTGTTTGGTGGCTCTTCGGTGTAATAGACTGGCAGTGTAAATTGAATTAAGGGAGCTGGTCCTTGAGCGGTTTGTGTCTGTGTTTGTGTCTGTGCTTGTGCTTGTGCCTGTGCCTGAACTTGCTGTTGCTGTTGCTGTTGTAGTAGTATCAAAGAATTACGATGATATTCTTCTTGAGCGGAGATGATGGAATTATGATGCTGTTGTGATTGTGGAGAGTAACTTGCTTTGTAAAGGAAATTTGATTGTGGTGGAGGATAGTTTGGAGGCACTTGCTCTGAATACTGGGTATTATTTGGAGACACAGGAGCTTGAACCAATTTTATCTGACGAACATCTTCAAATGGTGTTTTGGATAAGGCGCTAGAATCGTTTTGTGTCTCATAGCTATGCGTTTGTGTTAGTTGTGGTAGTGATTGGGCGAGTGATGAGATTGAAGGAAGACGGATTTTAGCATTTTGGTCATTTGGTGAAGAAGTCGTACTTCCTGATGGACCTGTACTCATGCTTATATTATTGGGAGTGATGCTAATCTGTAGATGACTATTAGAGTTCAAAAGATGATTTTGAAAATATATGGTGAAAAAGGAGTATTGATAATCAGAATGTGAAACAAATCAACAAAAAGTATTAGAGTATTGAATCCAGTTATACACTATATCTATAATATAACTTGACGTATTTGAAATATGAGTATCTTGAATATTTAATGTGATAAGCTTATGATAGATAATTATATAAAGCAATCTCAAAAAAGAGGATTTTCTTTCAAATATATAAATCCAATGAGAATGTATAAGCTTGTTGATTACTTTTATGCGTCAAGACTCAACATTAAGTGCAGAACCAAAGAAAGCAAGATTCCAATATGCATGAAATCTCATACATGCGCATATGTATGTATCTGTATGTTTAAGGATGATTAAGGTGTGTTTATGCATATGTATGTATAATATTATTTTCGGCAATCAATTTCTTCAATTTATAGAAAAAAAATTTAATTGATGATCGCAATCTTCCAATAAATCTATACAATTAGTCATGACTCAAAAGAACATATTGTTTGATAATTTATATATGTCAATTAGTTAATTAAGCTTTGAGTCTTAACCTAATGATGGTACTTAAATTCAGCCCTTCCTTCCTTATAACTATTTCATGGTTTTTATTCAGTGATTAATTCACGGAGGACTACTCTAACAGTTTTACAAACTCTTCAACTTTAACTAACTTGCTTTGCACCTCTTAATTAGTTTTGAGGGTTAATTAGATATGATACAAGGTTTGTTTGCAAATTGCAAGTTGCGTACGTACTAACAAATTGCACGTTTAGGAGATGTAACATAGTCGTTTATCTGTACATTGGACTGTCATCCGATGGTTTTATATTATACATAAGTAGTAAGTATATACGTTATAACGTCAACGTTAATGAAGTCATGATTCACGATTTATGAATTATGGTTCGAATCTCTAGCTATATAGTTTATCGGGTCTGATTAAGTTTACTTGATGCTTAAATGGGTCAAAAACTCAAGTCTAACAGAACTAGAATCAATCCAATAATCTAGTGTTGCAAATAGAATGTATCAAAAAGTAAACTGTTTTACTTAATTAGTGTATTGCTAAATATCCTATATATCCTATAAGAGATTGCGATTTGTAACAAACTTGCTAGATATCAATAAATTTATCATGGATCTCAAATTGAAGATTTTTGAAGCTGGGTCAGATAAACTGAATGTTATGTAGCGAAACTTTTACCCATCAACTGATAAATATACTTAGAGAGTCCGTTTCTCATTCACTATATAGGTTTTGTCTTTCTAAACTCAAAACTTGTCTGTTTTGTTACTATGTTATATTGTAGAAAGCCTATCATGGAAACTTTTAAGCCAACATTTTTCTAATGTTATACAGCTAAATCAAAATAGTTATACCTCCCTATAATCTATTGTAGTTTGACAGTACATAGTACATACATACAAACGAATAAAAAAATCTCTGAGACGGAACATGTTGCTTTCAACTTATAAAACATAGAGGTTAGGAGTCTCTATCTCTGTCGTTCTTTTGTTGAAGTTTTAGTTAAACACCAAATAAGAATTATGTACAGATCGAAGATTCTTACTGAAGATTGTATCTACAAACTGAATGTGTTCCTCAATTGCATCATTTGCTCTTTTCCCATGACGTCATTTTGTAATGGACTTTCAATAATAATTTCCACTTTATGTTTCAACTTTCATCTAATCAGATCGAGGAACTACAGTCTACAATTAGTCTCAAAATCTCTTGTCATATTGATATTCAAAAAGTCAGATATATATTATATAGTCTAACAGCAAGACACATGTGACAATATTTTTTTGTCAAAATATCTCTTCAAATTATTCAAACTCCCTCCATTAAGTGAGGCACCTGGCATAGTCTGAACAATTTGTACTGTACACGCTTGTCACTTCCGCACATGAAAAACGGATTCTTATATTCTTGCGGTGCTGGCTCATTCATTCTAAAGACTATATCACACATGAGAAGATCTGGCTTGATTTGATGATTCCTATATACGGCCGTTCAACTCAAACTGTACATACTACATGGGTTATATGAGTGATTCAACTTAGAAGTTGGTAGGCACCGTTTGGTTGAAATTTATCATATCGATTATCCTAGTATCTGTCACAAATAGTTTCTTTTTATTTAGTATTGAGATTCTTTTTTTTGTTGCATTTTTGTTTCTGGTAAAACACCTTCTTTTGTTTCCCACTTTAGTTTTTATATTGGTGTGCTCTGGCCAGCCTGTATCCACGGTATATATGATGTATAGTGCAGCTATATAAGCTGTCTAGTATCTACACAAATTGATTTAATATTTCTAGATTGGTAATCCAACAACCCAGATATCCGCTACATAATTTCGCAGATTTGTATCGATACCATATATATAATACTATTAATTCATATGTACATTGTTACATATATGATATAGCTTTGAAAAACAATAAACCGTATATATAGTACGTACACATCTAACTTTCAACTTGGTCTGTATACATGATAATTCATTTCAAACTGGAACAAAAGAGAGCAGATATATTGATTAGTTTAAGCTTATGCTTTATTGTATCTAGTATCTGAGTTGACAAGTTGAGATGCACAGCTATATATAGCTATAACTCCTACATTTGGCCGGTATTTGGTCGTGAAAAAATAAGTGCACTCATTTGTAACTCACTGATTTTTACTCTTATCGCTAAAACAATTGTCTATAAATTACCCAAATTCATATAGATAAGGCATATATAAGATAGCTACGTAGTTCCATAAGACCTATACAGTATACACTATAATGATGTTATAACTAGCTTATGTACTACGTTATGTACCCATGTAGGCTATATGGCTTTGTTGGTGAGTTCCATATATATAACAGTTAGGAGAGAAAAAAAAAAAAAAAAGGAGATCGGTTCCAATTGTGTTCTTAGAAGATAAAATTACTCATGGACTCAATCTCATGGAACTTGAAGTCAGTACTTAAAAGCTTCCAAGAGCTAAAAATATAATTATCGATCTAGTTGGATAATTATGGCTCTGAAATACTCTCACTCAATAAGCATATGAATAGAGTATCAAGATAAGGTAGGTTCCTTGATTACTCAAACTAGGTTATTCTACGTTATTCCTTAAATCTCCCTCAGTCTGGGCTGTTTACTACATATTCAAGGATCACTCTTGAGTTAGTGTTCATTGAACGAACATATCAGTTACTCACTGGTGTTAAAGCATCATTATTCAATTTTTATTGTTGCACTAGGCATATACTACATATATAACATGTATAGCCTATATGAGGTTTAACATATTCAATTTCAAATCGTTATACCTACTTACAGATACAGAAGAGGGGAAAAACAGATTATCAATATCACAGATCACCATGGACACTGGGCAGTAGGTACTAAGGGTAGCCTTCAAGCAATTATATAAATCACATCAAAATATCTAATTTCCAATGTCTATAGGTTGGTATAGTGACTCGTGACTCGTGAGCACTACAGTAACTACTAACCAGTACCCTAAACCATATGCAGCTATATATTATATAATATATACGATCTAGAATTAAAAGCACATGTGCGCACTAATTCTTCTCAAAACGCATCAAGATTGAGCCAATTATAGGTAGATATCTAATTAGATAACTTGAATTGGACGGTGGATTTTTTGTTACAATAATTTAATGGCCCGCCGATCTACAGTCTACTACCATATAGCTAATATATATTCAATGAAAGTACAGCTATACATATATACATGTATATAATTTATAATAATATACAATTGTATATAAGTAAATCCATATATGCGCGAAGTCATCTAATTTAAAGTTTCGGTTAAGTTTTATATAGAAATGAACATACATGCATGTGATGTAAATTTCTCCAAAAATTGGACAAGATCATTTCAGATTTTATAAAATTTATAACAAATTATTTCCTATATCTGGATTATATGAAGATAGTAATTAACAAAATCTTGTCAAACTCACAGTGTAAGCGGTATATATGTAAGATTATATATGACTTGAATATTTTATATTCCGAAACTCATATATATATCGTGAGGTAGATCTTTGATGAGATTAAAAATAAATATACATGAAAAATTCGTTCGTTTCAAGCTTCACCTACATAAAACTTTGAAACGAAATAATTTATATAATTTTATAACGATTACAGGCCGCTAATATATAATACGCGCTACTACGATATAACGCCATAAACTCTGGAGTCTGGGCCACAACAACAGAATCCTAAGAAACAGAAGAAACATAAGCAGTAAAACCTGCTAGTAAGGACGTATAACAGATATCCAATTGTTATACCAAATCACTTTAGATATAGTACGCCTAATAAGCTTAAAGTAACCTTGAGGAAAAAAACTATAATAATGCTTTTTATGACCTCCCATCTGATACAAAACTTCAATCGATTATATAAATACTGAACTCCTGTCTGAGATATCTCTCATCGATTATTTGAGAATAAAACTATCCCTACTACTCGTCAACACACTTTCTTACATATATGCTACATATTATTTTTTGCTCACAGTACTGTCACCTGTCACCTACCTGTATATATATATATATATAAATGAAATACATTATTTACGAACAGTCTTTATCATAGAAAAGGAGGAGATACTATGAGTAGACTCGACTGTAGACTTAAATAAAAAATCCAAGACTGGTTTTGGAATAATCTTGCACTCTTCAAAGATTATATTCAATAACTTTTTCTTCTTCTCTGGTCTATTCATTCAGACCACCACAGTACAGAAATGAGCTTCATCTTGTTTGAACGTAGTCTGGATCTTGTTCAATTTAAGTGAGCCCCAGTGTGTTTCTTTCTAGACTTAATCTGATGTTCCACTCGTTCAAGGAACTTAAGAAGTGGTTCGAAAATTGCGACCAATTTTTCATTTTACTGATTATTGATTACATTGGATTTTCTACTTCCAAACAAAGTGTTCGAATAAATACACAGAGTAATCAATAATCAGTAATCTAAACCACATGTCTGATGAATTAAACAACAACCAGTAGAGAGTATAACGTCATGATCTGGAGTCTGGACTCTGTACTATATTCAACCCACTTTGTCAAATATAAAGATAATGCTCACATATGATAAACAATTTTGGCTTGTTTGATCTCTTATTCCTTGTTATATAGAAGAACTATTTTTGTTTAGTATGTGGCTAGGTTGATCCTATAATCTACTTGCCTCAAAAAAAATAGTAAAACTCCATTTGTGAATGCTCATGTATAAATGAAAAAGATCATGTATGTGTGAATACTATTAAACTATAGCAATATCATATATATATATATATATATGCACACAGGTGACACTCCTGAAAAGAAATGTAAATCTACAGTTTTGATGCTCTGATTTAATATGTGAATCTGTAGATAGTTTGGACTTGCAATCTAGACAATAATGAGATTGATGTTACAAATATCAACAAACTGACTAATTAGTCTATTCTTGAGTCCTTGAGAATAAGACACTTGAGATTGTTTATCTAAGTCTAAGATAATCCATATGATTTTAAGTCTACTATATTTTACTAACAATCTGTCCTTTTTCATACACCAACTAGTTCTAGTTCTATGTTTTGAAAGTGTGAGCTAATCATTCATCATATAGAAGAAACAATAAAGATTGAGTGACTTACTGAAAGATAAATAAGTGGTTTAGAAATCGGTTTTCTTCACAATGAAATGGAATAACTCCAATTAAATGAGTGTATTAAAAGATATGTACCATATTTATGACATGGAATCTAAATCACTGATTTGCAAGAAAAAAGGGCTGTCATATCATACAATTTACTAGATCCTCTATATAAGAATAAAAATTAATCTTCACCTGCAGGTATTTCATCTTTCAGTATTTTGATCAATTTGACTCGTATTTCAGTCTTAGCATCACCACGTAAAACATCGCTAACAAAATAAGCATCAACATCTAATTGGACCATCTCTAGAGCACCTTTTAAAATACCAACTAATACATTAGAATACCATAATTCCTTTGATGCAGATTCATCATTAGGTAGCTCCACGAACTCAGCTAAAGGATTTTCATCCAGTATTAAACTGAACTGTTTTGAGTCAGATGACCAATTCGTAATTGAAGGAGTTATATTCAAAAAGATTTTGAATCCAACTTTTGATATAACATCTGCTGTTTCTTTGAAATTTGAGCAACGATTTGTATTGGTTTTGGCTAAAAAGTCTTCAATCAACCTTATCCCTATATTATACCCCATTTTTTCTAGTTGTATATTGACTTGTGAGTAATCATTTTTGAAATCACGTACTAATTGGGCGACAACAGAACCATATGTTAATGTAAATAATTCAGCATTCTATTAATTAGTTACTAGTGTTCATTTGAGGTATTTTTTTCATCAAAGATTTTACTTACTACTTTCTCCACTCTATTCTTCCATATATCATCTGTTGCAGTGTTTATTTTGCTCATATTGCTAGTTATTTTCCTTACTTTATAACTACTTTGTTTATCAAATTAATGAAATTTTGATTTTTCAGTCAATTCTAAAACTGCTACGGGACACACCATTATAAACAACAATTCTATACATAAATCTAACCTTGTAATAAATTGTTTAGAATTTGTTTGTATTTACCATTAGTGGCCTTATTGGCTCTTCTCAATCTTTTTTCAGCCACTGCGTACGATTCTTCTTGTTCTTTGCTTTCATAATCGTACAAATTACCTAGATCAATCAAGGCTTCAGCATAATCAACCCAAGTTTGTGGTTCTTCTTCATCTTCAGCTTGTTTAATAAATTTAACTGCTTTTTTAGTGAGTTCAATTGCCTCAGTTTGAGCTTCTTTGGCAGTGTATCCACCAATTTTACTGTTGTCTTCAATATCTGAGTCATAAGTGATTGTAGTGAAAATATGAGAAGGATGATCAGCTGCTTGTAATAAAATTTGACCAATTTTCGTAGAAACTTGTTTCAAATAATCCAATTGATTTTTTTCTTTATCTGATAGAGAATCAATGTTTTTATTCAATAAACTTTTATAGTGTTTAGTTACTAAATTACCAAACTCTTCAGCATGTTTAATTAACCATTTTGAGTATTTATCTGAATGATAAACTTTATACAAAGGATGAGATTTTGCTAAATGAACTTCTTCTTCATCAATTTCATCATTCTCATCGTCACTATCTAATCCTTCTTTTAGATCATCTCTTTTTCCAAAAGTTTTAATTATGTCTAATAAGTCATCAAATGCTTTAATTGTTTCAAAAACGTTTTCATTTAATAAAGAATAATTCTCTAATAATTTGATTGATTCTTCAGCTTCTTCATAATTTTTGATAACTTCTTCTAATAACTTAGATATATCTGGTATATCATCATTTTTCTTAGTATTTAAATCAAATCTTGAAATATATTCTAATGGAATTCTATTCAATAATATTCTTGATTTTGTAAATTTTAATTCAATTGAATTTGGATATTGTTCTTGACCTAATTCAATTCTTTCTAAAGAGGCATCAAAGAATTCTTTTATTCTTTTAGTGATTTCCTTCTGTTTCAAATTGAATTTTTCTTCATCTTCTTCCTCCTCATCATCATTATTATCAACTTCTTCATTTTGGAAAATTGTTAATTCAGCTAATGCTAAAGCATATAAGGAATGAAATTCAGCAGGTAATTTTTTATCTTCTTTTTGATTTCTCAATAATAGATCTGATTCATGGATGACACCATTTAAAACCAATTCATTCTCTCTGTTGGATTTGATATAAGTGTTCCATAAACCTTTCAATTGATTTAATTCGTCATCTGGATCTACTTCATCATCTAATTCGATTTGAATCTCATTCTTATGTACAGTAGGAATATGTTCTTTTTGCTTTTCAGGCTCAGCAGACTCAGATTTTTGTTTCTTACGTTGGTGAGCTTTTCCTAGACCTAGAGTTCTTTTAGCCATTGTGAATATATCTGGATTATTGGTGTAAGACTACAAATATGTCAATATATCTACAGTTAAAAAATTTATCTCATCGTTCTAAGTGAAAAAATCGGCTCATCTGAAAGCATTTCCACTTCGGACCACAAAGAGATGAGGTGAGATTTTGTTTGTTTATACGAATGAATGTGCAATGATCTGGAATCTGAACGTATGCTCGCAGCTCTACTGTATATTCATTAGACGGACTATGAAACACATTTCAAAGCCCATACAGACCAATCACTTCAACTAAATTGTCCACGATTTCGGAAGATAGTTCAATTTCACGTGACTTGGCATAAAAAAGTGTCATAGCGATGAGATTAAATAGATTGGAAAATAATTTTTTATTTCAATATTGTTCGTTCTTTATTCGTTTGTTTATTTATTTGTATTTGTTTTCCTATCCAAGTTTATTTGAATACATCATGGTCAATATCCTGACATCTCAAAACTGTTCTGGCGAAGTTCACCTGCTCATCGGTGTCTCTGCTTTAACTAACACAAGAGTTCAATCAATATTATCCAGTAACGCAAAACCTATCATAATCACACATGAAGATAGAACCAATGATAAGAAAAAACTTAACGAAAATTTATTACATTTAGCCAAAATTGGAAAGATTGAAATTCACCAAAGACTTTTTGATTTGGAGAATGATTTGTTTCAATTAGGTAGATCTAGAGTCAATAATATTATTGATAAAGTATTTCTTAACTTGAATTCAAACTTTCATGATCTGAAATTAAAGATTTTTGAAACTTGTCGAATAAACAGAATCCCTATAAACACCACAGAGAGCCCTGAATTATCAACATTCACTTTATTATCAACTTACTCAGATGGTGATTTCCAACTAGGTATAACGACTTCAGGTAAAGGTTGTAAATTAGCCAATAGGATTAAAAGAGAAATAGTATTAAAATTACCAAAAGATTTAGGACAAATCTGTGAAAGAGTTGGTGAATTAAGAAAACAGATACAAAAGGAAGATAACTTAAGTTTGGTTTCAAAATTCAAAAATGATTATAGAGAATTATTATTGTTACAAGATCAGTTATTAGGTGAAAATGAAGAAGATTCAATACAATCTTCTAAATTCAATGCTTTTATAAGTGAATTCAATATGAATGAATTTGAAAAAAAATTGAAAAGATCAAGATGGTTAAATCAAATAGTTGAATATTATCCTTTTTCAAGATTAGCAACAATTTCAATTAATGATCTATCAGATTCTTATAAGACATTCTCAAAAGATTCAAATGTTCAACAAAATGAAGAATCATCAAATAATTCAAATATCAAATCTGATGATAAAAATGATAAACACAATAATACGAATACTCCTCTGGAATCCTCATCAAATGACTCGAATCCTATCATTGCAACAGATTCGTCAACTCGAACTCAAATTACTAATAAACAAGGTTCTATTTCACTAGTTGGAGCAGGACCAGGCTCTTTGTCTTTATTAACATTAGGTGCATTACATGAAATCAATACAGCTGATTTAGTATTAGCAGATAAATTAGTACCACAAGAAGTTGTTAATTTAATTCCAATTAAAACTGAAAAATTCATTGCTAGAAAATTCCCAGGTAATGCAGAAGCAGCACAAGAGGAATTATTAGAAAAGGGCTTAAACGCCTTAAAAGAAGGTAAGAAAGTCGTTAGATTAAAACAAGGTGATCCTTATATCTTCGGTAGAGGTGGTGAAGAATATATGTTCTTCCAACAAAATGGATTCACTCCAACTGTTTTACCAGGCATAACTTCAGCATTATCATCAACTGTCAGTTCTCAAATTCCTGCCACCCAAAGAGATGTCGCTGATCAAGTTTTAATATGTACAGGAACTGGGAGAAGAGGCGTGTTACCTAAAATACCAGAATTTGTTCCAACTAGAACAACTGTATTTTTGATGTCATTACATAGAATTCAAGATTTGGTTAATGGTTTGATTTCTAACAAATGGGATGATGAAATTCCATGTGCCATAGTGGAGAGATCATCCTGTCCTGATCAAAGAGTAACAAGAACCAAATTGAAGTATTTAGTTGAAGCAATTGAAGAGATTGGTTCAAGACCACCAGGTTTATTAGTGGTGGGTTATGCATGTGAAGTTTTGAGAAAAAACGAAGGTGTAGATAAGAAATGGGTAGTGGAAGAAGGATACAACGATGGTAGTGACTCTATCAGTCACTTACTTGAATCATTTTAATAGATATCATTAAGCATTAACCAATTGTAGGAAATACATCTCCCGAGACGATTCTAAAAAGATTCTCGAAACTTTTATATAAAGAAGTGAATAGAATACAATCAGTTCAGATATAAATAAACCATCACAGGATGAATAATTTGATAAGAAGATTGTTCCATTCAAGTCGACAACTCCGCTCAATTCAACCACATGAACTAGGCTTTGTGTTCGATATGGATGGAGTTTTATTAAAAGGTTCAAAACCGATTCCAGGTGCTACTGAAGCTTTAAACATATTACAAAAAAGATCGATTCCATGGATCTTAATGACCAATGGAGGTGGGATCTCAGAAAGAGATCGTGCTGAATTGCTAAGAAGTAGATTAGGTGTCAACGTCAACACGAGTCAAGTCGTCCAAAGTCATACTCCATTGACCATTTTACCAAATCGTGTAGATTTAAGGGTTGTTGTAATTGGAGGAGATGGAGATAAAAGTAGGAAAGTTGCTGAGAATTATGGTTTCAAACAAGTTTTGATCCCAGCAGATTACGTTAAAACAAACCCTGCCATCTCTCCATTTCATAATAAAGAATTGATGGAATTTGGTAAACACGTTGAAGGAATTGATGATTTACCAATTGATAAGATATTAGTATTCAACGATTCAAGAGACATGGGTACTGATATTCAAGTTATTTCTGACATTTTGAAAAGACAACCACATACCCATGTTATCTTCTCAAATGATGATTGGTTATGGGCCAATGATTATAGGGAACCAAGATTTGGACAAGGTGTGATTAGATATTTATTAGAACAGTTATATAAACGCAACCATTCAGGTAATGAGTTGAATAGAGTCGTATTAGGAAAACCATCTAGAATTGCATATGATTTTGCCCATCATGTTTTAATCAATCAAGATGCTAATAATTCATTAATCTCTAGAATCCAATTCGGTGAAGAAGTTAAGACAAGTCCATTCAAACAAGTCTTCATGGTTGGAGACAATCCAGCAAGTGACATTATTGGAGGATATAATTATGGATGGAATACTTGTTTAGTTAGAACTGGGGTTTATAGAGATGGTGATACGTTACCTTGTGAGCCAACTATCATAGGAGATGATGTGCTTGCAGTTGTGACGAGTGCAGTGAAAAGGGCTGGTTTGTGGTGATTGATATCATAGAACACACCACAGTTCACTACGAGTACTACCACCACAGTATTACTACATTAAATAAATATAGACGTCTTTATCTTTACGTAATCGGATTAACAGATTATTTCCTTTTTTCTTATCGGGGATACTAAATAACTATTTAAAGATTCAATATAACTAAAAGCCCCTTATTTTATAAACTTATTACAACTTCTCTATCCATTCAACTCTGCAAATGTCACAAGAATCAACAGCTCCTCAAACAAGCTCCACATCCAACAACGTCACAGCTGAATCCTCATTGACCCCTCCATCCCCAAACGTAAACCAATCCAATATAGCTAAACCAAAGAAGAAATCAAAGAAACTTTGTCAATATAAATCTTGCACTTCACCACACTCCATAGTTGGTGATTGTAATTTCTGTTTCAAAAAGTTTTGTACTTCTCATCGTTTATTAGAGAGTCACGATTGTGAACATTATAGGGACGTTCAAAAAGAGTATCATGAAAGAAATGCCAAACAACTACAAAAAAACCAGATAGTCACTTCTAAAGTCTAGATACGCTCAATACTGTGTCTAGTTCTCGCTATGTTAATGTGTTTTGGTCGATTTCTACTTGGTTTTGAGTGTATATAAAATTGTGGATCCTCTTATTTTGCCACCTTTAATTTTGCATTTAAGAAGTTGCATTTTTTTTGTTGCTTACTCAATATTGTTGCAAATGATCTCATTTTATTCATCTAATGTCCTTTTTATTACTCTTATTATTGCTATCCTTTTCTGATATATGAATGGATCTTTTTCCCCTTTTTTTTGTCATTTTTTTTCTGTGCAATTTATACCACTTTTCATGTTTAGTCCTTTTATCTTTAAGGACTATTAAGTTGCCCTTATGTTGTTTACAAACGACCCACTTAATAGAATGTTTTAATATGAATTCTTGTAATATTATCAATCTACACTTGATTTCTATTAAATACACTCTTTTATTGTACTTTAAAATGACTAAATAAATAACAGTTAAACAAACCATTTAACTTTGATGAATAATGATTATTCCCTCCAAGTGAAAACTAACCCCCAAAAAATCCCAAAGAAACAATTTTCATGAATCATAAATCATCTGAAATACCAGTCAAGTTGATAGCTTGACCTGGTTTGAAAGCAGGTAATCCTAAGAATGGACATCCAGCACATCTGAAAGCATCACCTAAAGAACAAGAACCACAACCACCAGTTTTACCTTCGATTGTGAAATCAATTTCACTCAATTCTTCAACGCTAAATTGAACTTTTGGTTTATTGATTTTTTCTTGCTTGTCTTCAACTTGTAATTCTGCAAATGCTTCTCTTTCTGCTAATCCACAAGAACAATCTTTACATGCTTTTCTTCTTTTAACACCATTTGAAGCAGGTTCATTCAAACAAATAATTGAAGAAGTGTTTAGTAATGAAGTTTCATTGATTAAAGAATCTTCATCAATTAATTCATCTTCATCTTCATCTTCTGAAGATGAATTTGATAAGAAATCGTCAAGATATCTTAATTTTTTAGCTTGATCAACTAATGGAGATGGAGTTAAAGATGGAACAGGAGAGTCAATACCAACGCCATTGATTGAAGTATCAACAGGTTTAGATAATTTTTTGAATTTTTTTAAACTTGATAATTTTGAACCAGTTTTGTTAGATGAATTTGAAGATGGCCTTAGTGATAAACTTGTAGTCATCTTCAAAGATTGTTTAATGTTTGAATTATTAGGAATAGTCTGATTGAAATCTTTAGAAGAGTCTAAATAGTAAATAAAATCATAATAATTGTTATTTAGTTCGACTTTGTTTAAAACTATATTCGACAATAAAAATTGATCGATTTTAGAACCTTGATGTTTTGCATTTATTTCTTCCTTTTTGGATAAAACAACGTGTTCTGCGTCTGTTAAGCTAACGAATTCATCGTCTAGTATCAGTAAAACGTTTGACATGGTTTAAAAATGGGATATATGAATATTAAAGCGTGTTGAGTGAATGAGTATTAAATAAGAGTAAAAGAATTTTTTTTCAGGTTTTTTTTTCTTTTCCTTGATGACTAAAAGAAATGTATTGAAATTATCGAAATGTGTGTTTTCAAGATACAAATTAATAGTGGAATAAATCAGTTAAAAGAAGTGATGATTGTTTGAAAAATGGGTTTATGAAACTATTCAATTCAGGATTTCCACGTCTTTTTATATCAATTTTTTTTGTTCCTTTTTTCCTTCTTATTAATTTTATCTTTTCAATCTTTGATTCGTTGACACAATTTTTTTCAAATCCCGTTAAAAAAAGATAAGCAGAAAATAAAATGAAATAATTGGATTAAAAATTGACGAAAATTAATGATTCTCCATAAAGTGTTTAAATTGGAATTGTGATGACTAAATGTGTTTGTAATTTGTAATTTGTAATTGGAAAAATGTTTTAATTGATTTGCCTTCTTTTAGTTTACATGTCCACAATTTTCTGTATTTCTGTATTGGGTATACTGTCACACACACAAAACTACTACATTTGTAAATTATTAGTTATTACCTTTTATTAATGATTATTAGCTTAATTAGTAGCATTTAGTCCTCCTCAATGGCATTCTCATCTTCATCTTCGTCATTATTACCCTTTCCTTCATCGTCATCGTCGTCGTCGTCGTCGTCGTCATCCTCATCATCATCATCATCATCATTTTCTTTACGATTATCATCATCATCGTCATTATCCTCTTCATCATCTTCTTCTTCTGGATAACCACCTAACTTATGAACAATCTTATCGGCAATTTCATTATAATCACTCATACCACCCATACCAATATCACCATAACTACCAATAATTTTTTCAACTGGTTTTAAAATTTCAATCCAAGGCATTTCATCTTTTATTGATTGTAAATGTCTTTTAGTTATAGCTGAATTATAAGCGTATTTAACCATTGATGGTGCAATCAAAATTGGAAATTGAGTATTCCATGCCCTTATAACATTAGTTAATAAATTATCACAAACTCCAATGGCAATTTTAGCTAAAGTATTTGCAGTTAATGGTGCAATTATTAAAATATCTGCCCAACGACGTAATTCAATATGTAAGACTGGATCAGATCTTCCTTTCCATGTTGACCATTCATCTTGATCTTTCCAAATAGTAACATGTTGACCAAATTCATTCTTATTAACAAAATTTTCTGCAGATTTTGTTAATATTAATTGAATTGATAGTTTCTCTTTACCATAAATTTCTTCTAATTTTTTAATAATTGATTTTAATTTAAATAATCCAACTGATCCACATGATCCAAATAATATATGGATTTTACCATCATCTTGTGGTAATCTAGAATCTAAATTTTCTGCTTCTTTTGGTTTTATTATAGGTGCTGAATTTAATGATAGATTTGGACTTTGGGAATTCATAACAATATCATGTTGTTCTAAAACATCTCTTATACTTCTGGTAGCATCATTATTTGTGCTTGAACTATTACTTCTTGACCTAACACCTCCATGTCTGATTGTATCTTCTAAATAGAAATGTGCATGAATATCAGGAGTTTTTCTTCTTTGTTGGTCAGTGATTGTAGTATTTGGATCTGTTGAAGATAGTGAACTATTACTTCTATTTGAATTAGAACCTAATGGACTTAATATTTCATGGTCTGATAAAATATGTGATCCATCAATTGATGTTCCAGATTGCGGACTTTGTGGAATAGTAGTTTTGCTCTTTTGTTTCTCTATTAGTTTATCTCTTGCAGTTTTGGTTGCCATTGAAGCAGAAATGGCTGACGCAATATTGCCTCTAAGTAATGCACCGCCTGCAGGAACAGTTGATTTTGAAAGTCCATTAGATATTTTATTAGTATCAACTTTATTATTCAAATGATTTGGACTTGGTTGTTCAATTGATATTTTACTAACGTTTCTTGATAAATCAGTAAATGAATCACCAGAATGGGGAGTTTCATCTTTGAACTCATTATTAATGATTTCATTAATCGAATGTGAGGAAACGTTATTACCTGTTGATATATTGATATTTAAAATTGGTGCAGGAGATGGGCATTGTAGATTAGAAATCGCTAAATCAGTGGGATTTTCTTGATCTGTACTCAATCTTAACTTGACTGCCTTTATGTCTTTCTTAGCTGTATCACCAACCATTTTCAGTTATTTTTTGTAATCAATTTTATTGAAAGTTGTTGATAATGAGAAGATTCTCTTTTATATTTTGTTGGATATAAATGAGATGGATGAGATTTTTTATTAAGAAATTAAGACACCTTCCAAAACAGCGTTTTTTGAAAAATCTTCTAAGTAGATGAATGCTTAACAATGAATATTGAATGGATAGTTTTGGATAATCTGATGACCTTGAATTACTGAATATAAACAACAAATCTGGTTTTTCCAATTTCATATTTTTAATTCAATTAAAATTTTCTCTCCTGAAACAGGTTGAATTCCGGGATGTCCTCGGATCTCACAGTTTGGTGATCTTTCAGATAAAGAATTCTAAGAGCTGATGAGTTACTGGATGGCAGATATCGTTTCTAGTCCATATTATAACATTAGTACTGCTAGTATCACTGAGAGAAATTTATATTGTGATATAAAATCTAATCTTATCTTGTAACCCATTATTCTTTCTATATTAGTACTGATATTTATATGATTAGTTTTTATATCAATAATATGATTATATGTATATTATACAGCTGTGTTATATTTAATATTCACGTCCTCAAGATGTCGTCGATGCGCTGAATTAAAGTAGATTAATTATATATATTATTAACATATGAGATCAAATAATTAGAATGTATTTTTCCGTCGGTTTTACCGTTTATCAGATTATACTCAATTCAAAAAAATTCATGTTTTAAAATAACCCAGAAGAAAGAGAAGGTGAAAAATATCAATATGGAATATTATTAATTATATTAATATTAATAATAATATTAATATTCGAATATCACTCACCAGTAAGTAATTTTTATTGTTCAATGTACAATATTTATCATAATCATTTCAATAATATTCATATCACTTTAATGATTGATTGATAATTATTAAACTTTTTTAAAGGAAATCAGTAGATCATAAAAATTTCTCTAATACTTATCTCTTTATTTTTTGGTTTATTCACTGATAATAACAAATCACTATTAACTATCTATGAGATTGCCAGATATATAATATGTTTATATAGTAGACTGTAGTAATCCCCGTCTAATAATAATCTCTGAGCCTTCAGAAGACTTGATTCGTGAATCCTACAAATATAGCTACAATTATATTATCTTTATGTAAAGACATTACACGATATATATTATATAATATGTACACTCGTGATTCGTGATTAAGTTAAGTATTCATATCACATGAAGTCTGTGACCAAAAAGTTCAGAGGAACCAGCTAATTATAAACAAAATTATGTAGTCGTCACTTAAGATCAAAGTAACCTTATCCAGGAAAAAGTTGAATTTATACTTACATTTGAGTTCTATCAGTAAATAGTTTTAAAAACTTATTTCTTTTTTTTGGAAGCATTAGCAAATCTACCTTTACCAATTTTAAAACCAGAACTTCTAAAACCTTGAGATGTAAATGGAGAGATAAAATTATCAGCAGAACCACCGCCAATAAAATCATTCAAAATTTTATCATTTTGTCTTCTTAATCTTTCTTCAGCTGTTAGAGCTTGCTGATATTCTTTTTGATCTTCTCTTAAAATTGGAACTTGGAATTCCTTTTGTTTATTAGTTTTATTATGAACAAAACCTTTATTACCAAATCTTTTTTGAGAATTTTTGGATAATGGAGATGCAATTGAATATCTATCACCTCTTGTATTCCACACTTTATCAGGTTTTAAATGTGCATAAATTTTACCAGTGTTAGAATTGACGGAGACTAAACATCTTAACAATGTTTGACCACCACATTTTGGACAAAAATGTTTAGGTTGTCCATTCTTAGGAACTGGAACCATCGTGAAACATGCATGACATCTTAACATTGAGTTTTGAATTTTCTTAATCTTCAAACCATTTGAAATGTTGATTAAATTTAATCCTAATTGCAACGTTGTGTTTTGAACTGCAAAATCTTGGGTGGCTAATGCAACTTTAATTGCTTCTACTTCACCAGTGGCAACGTTAACACCACTATCTTTAACCATAACTTCCATTAAGTTGTCAGATGTGATCCAAGATCCATCATTATCATCATTGTCATCTTCATTGTTAGAATTGATTTGTATTTCTGTATTTATTGGTTCTTCTTTATTGAATTGATCTGTTGTGATTTCATCGATGATAAACTCTTGAGATGAGATCTCTTTAGAGGCAGTTTCTTCCTTTTCAATTTGTGATTCAGATTTAGTCCCTGCAATTTTCAGTGCATCTAATTTAGATAAAGCTTCCTGTATTTCAGCATCATCGACTAGTTCACCCTCTTCTTCATCTGGTTTGCTTTCTTGTTCTTGCTTGTTATCTTCATCTTCAATATGTATTTGATCAATTCTCTCCGCTAATTCTTGTGTTTCTCTAGATTCTTCTTCTTCTTGAATGACTTTTCTTGCTCTTGGACCTTTAACAACAGTTGCCCAACCATCTAAATCAGGTTGTGACATTTCCCATAACTTTTGTTTCTCTTCTTCTTTTTCAAGTCTTTTGGCACTTTTACTCTTTCTCTTTCTCTTATTTTTAGTAACGACTTCAAATCCATCATTTTCAGCTTCTTTTGCTAACCTTTCCTGTTCTTCTTGCTCCTTTTTGAGTCTTTTTTGTTCTTCTTCTTTAAGTTGCATCGGAGTTTTAGTTCCTGGTTCCTTTCTTATATTTTCTTCACCGTTTAGTTCAACTTCTAGTTCATAAGTTAGTGCAATGATATGTAAATCATTAGCACTCAAGACTTGGAAATCACCAGTTAATCTTGAAAACTCAGTGACTCTTTTGATACTTTCTGCTGTTGGATGTCTAATGATTAGATTTTCTCCCCATAAAGCTAAATTTCTTCTTGCATGTTCATCTTTGATTTCGTTATAGACTGATGGAGAAGTATAGAACTTTTCGGCGTACTTGGAAATTGTAGAATAGTTCTGAGTGATCAAAGGGTGAGCATCTAGGACTAAGTTTTCCACTCTACTGATATTCATTCTGATTGATCTCTTATCTCAGAATACAAAAAGATACAAAAAGTTATAAAAGTGAAAAAAAAAAAGTTCAAACTCATCGCAGAAAATTTGTATTGAGTGTCCGAATAAGGCAAATTTTGAGCTCTGCTTATCTGGACTTTTGAAGAAACATATGGAACTATTTCACTTTACTTGAAGGTGAAAGAGCGTGTGACTTACTGAAATGGCCATCGCAGAGTTAATTACCAAAGCAAACAATCTTCGTGATGCTAAAAAGTACGAAGAATCACTAGATGTTTATGATCAAGCGTTAGCTGAACAACCAACTGCCTTCAAAGCGCTTTATGAGAAATCAATTACATTGCATCGTTTGAAGAGATTTGATGAAGCTTTAGGATGCTTATACAAAGCTGAAGCTTCTGCTAAATCAAGAAGTAACAGATCATTGCTTGGTCAATTATTTTTCAGATATGCTCTGGTGCTAAATGCAAAAGGCTCTCCTGCAATTGCAATTAAGTTTTTAAATCTATCAAAGAAATATAGTTATAATGAAAATGAAATTGAAATATGGAAACTTCAAATTGAGAAAAAGGCAAAGAAATTGGAATTGAATGAATTCAACTCAAATGGTGTATTCAGATCTCAAGATGAAGCTTTTGAAGCTTCAAAAGAGTTTGAAAAATATGCTGGTTTGATTCCAACTTCATCTTCGAAAACCCAACCAAAGATCTCAGAGATCGTAGAAG
Source organism: Phaffomyces orbus (assembly GCA_003708145.3). Classification (NCBI taxonomy): domain Eukaryota; kingdom Fungi; phylum Ascomycota; class Saccharomycetes; order Phaffomycetales; family Phaffomycetaceae; genus Phaffomyces; species Phaffomyces orbus. The sequence goes on from PPNK03000001.1 coordinate 986,291, forward strand.
AAAAACATAAACCTGAACCTAAAATTGAATCAAAAGTGTCTGAGCAAGATAAAATTGCTAAAGAAAAGAAAGAATTAGAACAAAAAATGTTAAACAAAGATAATATATATCCAACTCCAAAAGATATTAGAAAAGATTGGTTTCAATCTCTCTCATCAATTACCGTTAGTTTATTCATTAAGAATTTACCAAAAGATGACACATTGAAAGTTAAAATAACTAAATCATCAATAATTGTTGAATTTCCAACTTCAAAATCATCTGAATTTCAATTTGAAATTGGTCCATTATTTGGTAATATCAATCCAAAAGAATCTTCATACACTGTTTTCCAAACAAAATTAGAATTCTATTTACAAAAAGAATCTGAAATAAAATGGAAAAATTTGGAAAGATCTGAAAATGAATCTCCTGTTTCTTCAGATATCAATAAACCAACCAAGGATGAAGGGAAATCAAATTTAAGTTACCCAAATTCTTCTAAAAAACATATCGACTGGTCAAAAATTGATATCAGCGATGATGAAGATGAAGAAAAAGAACAAAAAGGTGATGAAAATGCCTTTTTCCAACAATTGTACCAAAATGCAGATGATGACACAAGAAGGGCTATGATGAAATCATTTGTTGAAAGTAATGGTACTTCATTAAGTACAAACTGGGATGAAGTTTCAAAGAAAAAGTTTGAAACAACTCCACCAGATGGCATGGAAGTAAGAAAATGGAAATGATAGTTTCATACTACACAAGAAATAAAGGTTCATCAATATATGGTTGCTTTGCTAGTTGTATGTTTTAGTTGATGTAGAAATTATATTATATTCTTGTTTTTTACTTTTGCGTTGCACTACTGATAAATTCATGAAATAAATAGTCCTTTAAAATGGTACACAAATTGATCTGAATAAAAAATACGAAATAAAATTATCAAAACATCAAACAGCCTGTTATTTGGGTATTTTCCTCATTATGATGCATTAGAAATGTTATTCAATTTCCTCAACTGTTCTTGTCTCCAATTAGAATAACTTCCCGATTCACATTCATCTTCAGAAAATGTCACATCTAGTCCATTTTCTTTATCCTCGATATTACTTTGTCTTAAAGATTTCAATGGCGACGTTATTATTTTATCACTTGAAGTAGAAGAAGATGATTGATTTAAATAGGATTGTGAATTGAACTTGTTTGAAGTTTTCAATGGTGAACCTGAATAATGTGTTCGTTGTGAAGCAACAGTCAGTTCTGGTAACTTAGATAATTGTGGTTGAAATGATGAATGTGACCTAGTCAGTCTTGTTGGAGTTTTTATGGGTATTCTTTTAGAGGTTGTAGTCACCATCAATGATCCTGTTTTGGTAGGACTTGTTGCTGATGGTAATTCACACGAAGTTGAAGTTGTTAATCTTGGAGCATTGGAAGTTTTCAGAACTGGTCTTTTGAATGAATAGCTTGGTTTTTGAACACTATTATCAGAAGTAAACCTTGAAACTAATGATGAGCCTGGTAGTTCTTTTGAGTTTGTAGACCTTGTACCCTTAACTGGAGAAGTGGTTCTTGAAGGTGCTCTTGAAGGAACTCTTGATGGTGCTCTTGAAGGTGCTCTTGAAGGTGCTCTTGAAGAGGCTCGAGACGGAACTCTAGAAGAAACTGCTGATGCACCAATTCTTCTTCCTTTTGACATTAAAAGAGATTTTTGTTCATCCAATTGAATTAGAAACTCTTGACCTAAAATTAAAGACGGATCTTCTCCAGAATTTTTGAACTCATTCAACTTTGATTCAAGTTCTTCAACAATTTTTGGCATTTGCCTGGTTAATCTTTTTCTTATCTTTTCTTCTTCCATCAATATTTTATGTGAATTTCTTTGTAATAGTCTTGATGAGTCCTTTTGACTTTCTTCTAAGTCAACTTTATCTTTCAAAAGGTCCTTAAATCTTTGAATTATTTCCATTAACGGTTTGATTGCTTCATATTTATATTTCAATTTTTCAATTTCAGATTCATGTCTTACTAACAAATCATCATTGAAATTATTAGAATAGAATTCATTGAAGGTCTTACGTTGTTCGGAAGAGTAACATAATAAATCCCATAAATTCTCAATTTCTGTTCTTGATTCAAGAATGAAATCCTTGATGAATTCTTGTTTTAAATACAATAATCTTGTGTGTTCACGCATATAATTTTCAATGCTTTGAAGACTCAATGAACTGTTTGATGTCTTAAAATTCTGAATATAAGATTCATCTTGCTTCAATTTGGACCAAAGTGGTTGACATTTGAGCAAATAGTCAGTTACCAGCTCAGAACGTTCCTTCTTTTGATTTTTAAGCTCCTCATTTAAAGTTGATAACTCATTTATAGCAGATGATGAGATATCTGAGTCTTCAGTGTTTTCAGTTGTAGTGAATCTTAGAACCCTTTCAGATATCATTGAATAATCGTTTTTATAATCAATTTCTAATTCTTCCCATAATTGAACTATATTTTTTGACAACTCTGATAATTTATTGGCTCGAAATTTTATCTGTTGATTGAGTTCTAATGTGATTTTGTCAAGATCAATAAATCTATTATCTGATAAGTTATTAAAAGCGTCATCCTCGAACAATATATTTGAATTATTAAGAACATTTTGGAACATATCACTGGGGTCTTCCATACTTTGAATAGAATTTTGTAAATCAAGTAATTGTGACATTTTTGGAATTTTGAAATTACACTCTGGTTGGAAATCTGCAATTCTTGAAGACAATCGACAAAACTTGAAACATGATTCAATGTATTTTGATAATCTTTCATTGTAAACTCTCATCACATGACTTTTAGATGACTCTAAAGATTTTTTCATAGTCAATAATGTAATACCCTCCATCTGTGGTTTAATTATTAAGTTTCTTAAATATAAATCCGGAACTGTCTTTGTACCAGTTGAGTCATTAACTATAACTAACAATCTTCTCAAAGTATCTATTACTTTTATGTTACCTGCCTTCAAAGCTTCTTTATAAGTGATTGAATCTTCTAAAAATTTATCAAAATTGAAAAATATATTTTCAAATAATGACTTTTCATTTTTTTGGATCTCATCTTTGGAATATCCAATTTCATGATATATATTAGTTAATTTGTCCAGAAGATTTTTAAGCTTTAGTGATAATTCTCCAAATTCTTTTTTATCCGTTATGTTTGCTCCTCTTCCTGTGGGTAGTTGAATTTTCATCGGTGATGATAGCATTGGATAGTTACTTTGGAAACCTAACTTATTAGGAGTCCCTGGATTTGAACTCTGTAAGTCAACATCCATATTTTTGGGGAGATGTCTGAAAAGTTCTATACAAGCAGTATGTGTCAAGTATCCAAATGATTATTTGTATTTGATGGTGACTTAACACACACAATTTTTTTTTTGATTGAATTTTTGTGAATTTGTTTGTTTTGATTTATACGTTTTAGGAAATAGGTAAATAAGATCTAGAAATATACATGATACAAGATTTGACATAAAGTAATACCAGTGAATAGGTGCCAGTTGCTAAGGCCTCCCAGCTCAAAAACACGGTAATTTGAACTCTGTGACAACAATAACTCTCCCTCTTATTTCTCATTTTGTGCAACTGTTGCAATTTAGGTGAGTCTTAAATATAGTACAGATCCAAATTGCTCACTGTATTTCTTAAATTCGTGAATCCCTCTTATAGATACAAATTTTGAAATTGTGTTTGATTCATATAAAATGAAGCATATGAGTTGGAAAATGTGTAAGATTATAATCTCTTGAAGGAAAATGGAAAGGTGGTATAAAGTCAATTTGAAAAAGTGTCGTGAACATGGCAAAAAAAGTTGGGAAAAGACACCGTTTTTTTCCCTCTAGAATTTCTGTGTATTGAAAGCTACACAACTAATCATCTAGCAATACAGCTAAGGCCCATAATCATTCGATTCAGATCATCCTCTGGAGTATTTTTTTTATATTAAATTCTATACAACTTGTAAAACCTCTCTTTTAGTATTCTATTCGTTCTAAAACTACTTTTTTTAACAGTTTTCAGCTTAACTTGTCTTATGCTTCGATTAGAATAAACTAAACCCAAATTTTGAGAATTTTACGGTCATTTCTAAGTATATTAGACTAGCAGGTTAAGGAAATCATAAAAAGGATTCCTGGCGCAGCAGATCTGTATACAAAGCTAACAGCGGTTTAGTAAGGCTGAGTGGTCTATGGTATGACAAGACTGCACTGGGCCTATCAAGGACGAATAATGTTGGCAGATTGTTTATATTTTTGCATAAGGATAGTTTGTTTTCGTGGTCTTCCCAGTACATATTTCTTCAGAAGAAAAAAAGTCAATTCCGGTTAGGTGGAGCTTCAAAGGAGGACATACTAAAAATAGTTTTTAAATCCTAATTAGTAACATCTTGATGACTTAGTTTGATTTTGTAGGCACAAACCTACACCTTAGAAAACCATTGATTATCTTGTTAGATGAAATAACGCCAGTTTTAAATTTTAATTTTCGATTTGACATCGACTTAGTACCACTTTGCTGAGGATTTTTAGTTTAAATTCCGGCTGAATGGTCTAGTGGTATGATACTCGCTTTGGGTTAAAATCTTTCGATTTCAAATATGCGAGTGGCCCGGGGTTCGATTCCCCGTTTAGCCCTTTTTTTGGTTTAATCTTTTTTTTCTACTTTGAAGATAATAAATTGAAAGAATAAAGTATAAGAAGTCTGTAGATGGTGAAAGAATGTTTGTGGATTTTTGACTATTCTTGTCTTAAAATTTGCAATAATAAGTTTTATTTATTTTTATAATTGAAGTAAATGAATACAAAATATCATCGATTGTATACAACAATTTTGAAACACTTCGACTTTTTAAACAATTATAGGATCAATTCATCTCTCTGATCAGGGACAGTTTGCTCATGGTTTAAAAGTTGAAACCTATGTACTACAACTTTCCAACGTTTCTAGGAATTTATTTCCCACAGGGTCAATGGGTTTCACCTATACAATACTGATATTCAAAGGACGGATGTTAAGTTAAATTGTTATATGAAAAGTTGCAAAATCTCCTTTTGTCACATTTCTACAATATTTCAAAAATCTTACTATGTAGTCTCAAAATTGACTATTAATTAATCGACTTGCCAAAATTGAGAAGTAACGATTCACGAATATATATTTTATTTCCCATTAGCAACCGTTTGTGGGGTCTTCAAGTCTCTGATGTTTATATATGTCGAAATAGTTTATCAAGGTTGAGTTGAAAGGGTGTCTTTTGAACTTTTCATTTATATTTGGAGATGTTAAAGATATTAATTTTAGTTTTTTTTATGTTTTATTTTGTTAACACTGGGCGGGAAGATTAATTGAATGTTTGAAGATACTGAATTCCTTGCTGAATTCTCTATTGATGGAGTCCATAATGAAAAGACTGTTACCATAGACCAGAGCTATATCAACAATCAATCTATTATAGTTTTAAGAAATAAGATCTTGAAGATCGGTAGATCTGATGATAATATTATAACCATTGACCACCCTTCAATTTCAAGTACACACTGCTTCATCTGGTCAGTTCAGTTTGATGATGATTCAATTCCTTTGATATATGTGAAAGATGTTTCTTTGAATGGTACCCTTATCAATGGTAAAAGATTAAAAAGAAATCAGATTTATCTACTAAATAATTATGATGTTTTAGCTATCGAGTTTGGTATTTCTTTGAGATACTCTTCGATTTATGGTGAACATGAATCAGCAATTGGTAATTGCGTGATTGAAGACAATGAAATATGCACTGAATTTAAAGATTGGAATGTCAAGAATAGAGTGTTAGGAAATGGAACATTTGGATATGTACCTTTGAATACCTTTGAATGATTCGAAATGGGAAAATTAAGATTGAACTAACAAGACAGGTTTTTGTTGCTGAGAGTAGAAAGAACTTGATGTTATGTGCTGTCAAAATTGTCAAAAATTCGGTTGACTTTATTCCTGTTGAAGCCCAAATATTGTTAAGATTGGATCATGTATGTATTATTATTTACTTTGCTTTGAAGAGGTACTAATCTTAACCAGCCGAATGTTGTCAAAGTCTATGAAACTGAGTCAGTTGGCAAACAGTTCTATATTTTTGAAGAACTGTAAGTATCAAGCTCTATTATTCCTCTGATTTGTTGATTTACTAACTTGCATTTTTTTAAGAGTCTGTGGAGGTGATTTATTCTCTTATTTAACAAATGGAACTTCTTTAAAAGCCATTCCTGAGTTTGAAGCATTAGTTATAAGTTATCAAATTTTGAATGCTTTACTATATTTACATCAACACAATGTTGTCCATCGCGATCTAAAACTTGATAATATATTATTAGAAACTCCAAAACCTTTTACAAGAGTTGTGTTAGCTGATTTTGGCATTGCTAAATCAATTTGTTCAACAAAAAAGAGAATGTTTACTACTGTAGGTACACCAGAATACTGTGCACCAGAAGTTGGATTTGAATTTGCCAAAATTCCTAATCATTTGAAGACTGGTATTTTAGGAACATATGATTCTGATAGTAGAAAAGGTTATGACTTTAAGTGTGATATCTGGTCTTTAGGTATAATTTGTCATATTATGCTAAGTGGAATTTCACCATTTTACGAAGATGGTACAGAACTAAATATAATCAAAAGTGTTAAAAAAGGAAAATTGAATTTTAAACTAGGACAATGGAAATCTAAGAGTGAGGATTGTAAAAATTTTGTTGAAAAAGTCTTAAAAGTTGATTTCAGGGAAAGATTAAGTGCCAAAGGTTGTTTAGGACATCTGTGGATAAAGAAACATGACAACAACTTGATTAAAACTTACAATAAAATTTTAAGTCAATCGACTGTATCACTTATCTAATTAGACATGATTAGCATGAATGTTGCTATATTCCGGAATCTACGGTGGCCACCAAGTGTCGGCGAGTTTAAAGTTTAGTATTAGTTCTAATTATAATTAGCTTTACAGATTGTTGAAATAAATGTACAACTTTGTGTCAATTTTCTTTTTTTCTTAATTCTCTTTTGGTTTCCACAACAACTTTTTTTTTTGTTGCAAAAAATATAAACAAATAAATTTCTTTGAAGCAACCGTTTTACCATTTATTAACCGTTTAAATCAAGTTCCTAACTCCCCAAATTTCCAGATAAGTCACTTACTGAACGAAAGACTATATTATTAATATACATTCAAGGCCTTTCATTAATCTACTCTTTTCAGTTGCACCCCCTCTGTTATTATTTGTTTTTTGTTATTGTCATTCAATACTTCAGAATTTCAAGGTTAATAACCATTAATAAGCTAATTAATAAGTATTGTTTTTTTTTAAATAACTAGAAGATATTCCAGCTTCCATCAAAGCTCAATCATCAATAAGAAAAGAAAAATTTGCTTTCTTAGATTGGATTTTATCAAGATACACATTATTTTTAGTCAACCCAAATCAAATCCACATCAAAATGCCACCAGGAAAAGTCACAGACAAATCGATAAGTCAACAACAAGTAAATGCCGATGAAAATTCCAACAGATCAGCTATAAAAACTCCAACTACACCAGAAAGAAAGAAGTTCTCACCAGAATTTAGTAGAGTTCCTGAAACTCCTCCAAGTCAGAGTTCCAGTAGATTTAATACACAAGAAACTCCAACAGATCATAGTGAATCCTTCATACCACCTCAAACTCCATCTGAGCATCTAGACTATTCAACACAAAGTAGATACAAATTGTCAAATGTCCCCCAAACTCCGTCATCCGGTTTAATTGGAACCCCAAATGGTGGTGATTACTCACCTCTAAAATCTCCTCAACCACATATTCACGAAGAAGAAGATAATAGACCACCTATCAGACAAATATCATCTGCTTTGAAAACAAGACTTAGTTATGCTTTTGTTAAAGTTCAAAAAGGGTGGACTAATCAATCTTTAGACGAACTAGAAAAAAATATCACACAAATTGATGAAACAAATTTTAAACATACTGATTTACAAAACAAATCAACTCAAAAAGTTTCACCTTCAAAAATCATAAAACCGATCATTTCACCTCAAAGAAATATCAAAATTGAGCCTCCTACTATTCTTAGAAGAAAACTTAGTGAAAATGGGGAAGAAGAAATGAATGAAGTATCAGCTATTAATGATGAAGACGATGAAGGTTCTGCAAATGTTGCATTCCTACAAGCAATTTCAAAATCCAGATCCCCAAAGAGAAGGCAGAGTAATTTCCATCAACCTTTAAGATTAGAGCCATTAACAAGTAATTTCAATCAAGAAGCAGATGCAATTCAAACATTGATGTCATTATCGTCTCCTAAAGCATTTAATCAAACTTCTGAAATAATCTCACCTTCAAAAGCTTCTTTACCGAAACAGAAGTTATCTTTTGGTGAAAAATTGACTTTAGAAACTAAAAATTCGACTAATAATGAAGATGATACAGATATCGAAACAGATATGGAAACAGATGATGATGATAAATCGAATACAGTTAAAGGATCAGACTTGCTAACAAATCAAAGACAATATAAGATAAATACAGCTGATGACAGTAATGAAACTGATGCTGATATTGATAATTCGACAGCTAGCGAAGAGGAGCAATAGTCAATTTTTTAATCAAAAAACCTTAGAGACCATTTCATTCAGTTCACTTTATTACATTTTGTTATTTACTTCATCAAGCATTATTATTATCCAAACATATAATTAATTTCATTAAGTTGTAGGAAGTAACATAAAAATGCTCAGTAAATTTCAAATTCCACCTTTATTTTTTTTATCTTTTGTGTCATCTGAGAAAATTTTTAGGGCATCATACATTTTAGTATTGATAACAAAATTTTGTGGAGAAAAATAGATCCTCGGACTGAACCCATCTATTTAAACTAGGTAATGTGTCAATTTACACACACTCTGCAATTAATAGCCATTGGTATAAATTTACATACATATGAACAGTATATACGAGAAATACACCAAAGTCGTTGAAGCGGAGTTCCCTAGATGGAATCAACACTCAACCATCCCATCAGGAATAAGTTTATCAGTGGTGTTTGATCATTATAGATTGAGCAGAAGACGTAAAAATCTGGATAAAGTTCAAGTTAATCTATATTTTCTATCAGGAACAGGTATGACTAAAGCCATCTGGAGGTTTTATGTCAGAAAGTTATTTGCATTATCAGAATTAGAAGAGTTCAGCAAATCAGTTGATTGGCAAATTGCTAATTGTATTGCTGTTGACTTAGTTAATCATGGCGAGTCTGCTGTTGAAAATGAAGGCAAATTAGGCTGGGAGTTTGATTGGAGAGAAGGCTCTCATGATCTATTACAAGTTGCTAAAAGTTTAAGATTACCAGGTGAAAACGTTGTTATTGGGCATTCTATGGGTGGTTTTCAATCTTTATACGCGACTACTGTTGCCCCACTTTTGTTCAAGTTCGCAGTTGCGATTGAACCTGTGTTATACGCTACTGAAGCTGGTTCAGCCATTTTCGTCAATAAGAAGATACCTGCTTTGAATCGGGTCATTAGATCAGAGTTTAAAGATGAAAATGATTACTATACTTATTTTAGAGAGAAAAGCTTTTATAGAAAATTTCATCCTGAAATTTTGAATGATTTAGTAGAATCTGAGAAAGTTGTTAATAAAGATGGTACTGTCACTGCTAAAACTTCAAAAGGTCAACAGCTGATTTGTTATCTTCATGGAAGGAAGATATTTATTGCATCCCCATCAATTTTGAAACATGTTCCAGTTCCAGTAATTCATGTTGTTGGAGAAAAAGCAGCTTGGAACGAACCTGCTTCTGCAAACCTTGCTAATTCAATAATTCCTGACGTTGAGCCAATTGCTGTACCAGATGGCCAACATTTGGTTAACGGTGAGCAGCCAGAAGTCATACTTGGTATTATCATAAATGGATTAAAGAAACATATTGGCAAGAAACCTAGTATTACTCAGGAGTTAGGACTTCTAAAAAGAGAGGATTATGAAAAAGAGTTTAATGAAAACTATTCTAGACTTGAGAAGGAATATTTTACAAGGGCTAGTAGTAAGTTATAACAGTGTGATATATTAGGCATCGTTAATGAGGTTAATGAATAAATTCGATCTACAAGATTTATATAGGTTGAACTGTATTAAATAAGATGCTGATAAACATCTATGACAAAATATTTACTGCAATATCCTTGTGAGTTCTAAGTAGTACTCTTGACATACCTTAATGTGTCCCGACTCAACTCATCTCGGTTATGGACTGAAAATTTTTTTTTTTGTGACACTAATTGATAGATAAACAAATCGACTTATAGAATTACGATGGCTTCTCAAGAAAAGATCTTAGCCGTTATTGCTGACTATCTTGACCGTGAAGGTTTTGAAACCGTTTCCCAATTGCTAGTAAAAGAATCAACTAACAGAAGTATTAAACTGAGAAAATCTTCTTCCAAGTTAGAAAAATTGATAAAAGAAATCGAATCCACTTCATCATCAGGATCTAGTAGTAGTTCATCAGCATCATCATCATCATCATCAGAAGAAGGTAAAAAGGAATCCAAATCCAAAACAGCCTCAGAGAGCGATTCCTCATCATCTTCATCATCTTCATCCTCCTCCTCATCATCATCTTCAGGCTTATCATCAGATGAACAAAAAGTAAAGAAAGAGGTAAAAAAGAAACCCGAATCCGTCTCATCGTCATCTTCTTCTTCATCATCATCATCTTCTTCTTCATCATCAGATTCATCAGACTCATCCTCTTCGTCAGACGAGGAACAAGCTGAAAAAGAATCCAAGTCAGACTCCGAAAGCGGCTCATCATCATCATCATCATCATCATCATCATCATCATCCTCCTCCTCCTCCTCATCATCATCCTCCTCCTCCTCCTCCTCGTCAGATTCTTCATCAGATTCATCTTCATCTTCATCAGAGGAAGAAGACAATGAAAAGGACTCCAAAAAAAGAACTCACTCTGGGAGTGAATCATCCTCTTCATCTTCATCCTCAGACTCGTCAGGTTCCTCAGAAGATGAACAACCATCATCTAAAAAAGCTAAAGTTGAACCAAGTGAAGCTTCGTCCTCGAAAACAGCTACTCCAGAGTTCTCAGAAGAAGGTTCTAAAAGTTGTACACCAATCCCGGCTACCACAAAGCTAAACCTCAAACCTGGTCAACGTCATCACTTCTCAAGAATTGATAGATCTCAGATTTCTTTCGATGGTGCAGCTTTACAAGATAACACATACAAAGGTGCAGCTGGTACTTGGGGTGAAAAAGCTAATGAAAAGCTAGGTGCTGTCAGAGGTAAAGATTTTACCAAAAACAAAAACAAAATGAAAAGAGGAGCTTATAGAGGTGGTTCTATTACTATGGCCTCTGGTTCATTCAAATTTGCAGATTAGATTTAGATAGCTTTTCTAGCATTTTTTTTAATATACACTACAATACACCTCCAAAAGTTTGCTGGCTTGAGAATTATATAAAACGAATATTTTGGAATAGACTGGCAGTTTAGAACTTGAGTCTATATGTGTTTCAGTCAACTTTTTGTTTTATTTGCATGTAGTTTTACTGATGAAGTTGATTGTATTGAGGTGTCTGGAGGTTTTCATGTTTATAATTCCATTAAACAAATAATTTGCTGCTGAATAGCGATAATCTACACTTGATTGTCTGTCCTCCAGTCTTATAAATGTCTCTTCGAGCTGGTTCCCGTAAGGATTACAAAGCTTATAATGACGATGAAGACTTTTCAGATTCGACAAATACAAGTCTCTCAGACAATGATGACCTTGATGATGATTTCAATTCTAAAAAGCCAAAGTTGAGTCTGGTATTAAAAAAACCATTAAAGAAGGAAAACGCTAAAGAAGCTGCCACCGCAGAGTTTGACGCTCACGTTGATATTCCAGCTGATTATGTCCCAGATGTTGTGTCTAAAATGTTCAATAGAAATGACTTTAGTTATCTTGAATTAAAACCAGATCATGCTTCCAGACCTTTATGGATTTCTCCAAGTGATGGTAGAATCATATTAGAGAGTTTCTCACCATTAGCTGAGCAAGCACAAGATTTTTTAGTCACGATTGCAGAACCTATTTCAAGACCTAGTCATATACATGAGTATCGTATCACTGCCTATTCTTTGTATGCTGCTGTTTCAGTTGGTCTAGAAACCCATGATATAATATCTGTTTTAGAACGTTTATCTAAGATGCCAGTCGCTAGAAGTATTATAGAGTTTATTAAAAGTGCAACTGTTTCATATGGGAAAGTTAAGTTAGTTCTTAAACATAATAGATATTTTGTTGAAAGTACTCAAGCTGATATTTTACAAATGCTATTGAAGGACCCAGTTTTAGGTAAATTAAGAATAGACACTACTGAAACAACAACAGAATCAGGTCTTTCAAAGGAAAAAGCGCCAGAAAGAGGTGATTTAAGAATCCCAGGTACCAAACCTCAAAAAGATGATGGAAATAACATTGAAGACATATATGCATCTGTTGTTGGATCAAGACAAAATGGGGAAGAAGATGACGTGGAAGAAGATGATTTAGATGCAGTTCATGCATTTGAAATTGCTAATGAATCTGTTGAGATTGTTAAGAAACGTTGTCAAGAAATTGATTATCCAGTGTTAGAAGAATATGATTTCCGTAATGATACAAGAAATCCTGATTTAGATATCGATCTAAAACCATCTACACAAATTAGACCATATCAAGAAAAGTCTTTAAGTAAAATGTTTGGTAATGGGCGTGCTAGGTCTGGAATTATTGTTTTACCTTGTGGTGCTGGTAAGACTTTAGTTGGTATCACTGCTGCTTGTACGATTAGAAAATCTGTTATTGTGTTATGTACATCATCTGTCTCAGTTATGCAATGGAGACAACAATTTTTACAATGGTGTACAATCCAACCTGAAAACGTTGCTGTTTTCACTTCTGATAATAAAGAAATGTTTCAAAGTGAAGCAGGTTTAGTCGTTTCTACTTATTCAATGGTTGCCAACACTAGAAATAGATCTCATGATTCTCAAAAAGTTATGGATTTCTTAACATCAAGAGAATGGGGTTTCATTATCTTAGATGAAGTTCATGTTGTTCCAGCTGCCATGTTTAGAAGAGTTGTTACTACAATTGCCGCCCATGCAAAATTAGGGTTAACAGCAACATTAGTTAGAGAAGATGATAAGATTAGTGATCTAAATTTTTTGATTGGTCCAAAATTATATGAAGCCAATTGGATGGATTTAGCTCAAAAGGGCCATATTGCGAACGTTCAATGTGCTGAAGTTTGGTGTCCAATGACTTCAGAATTTTATCAAGAATATTTAAGAGAAACTGCAAGAAAAAGAATGCTTTTATATATCATGAATCCAACTAAATTTCAAGCATGTCAATTTTTAATTCATTATCATGAAAGTAGAGGTGATAAAATTATTGTTTTTGCTGATAACGTTTATGCACTACAAGAATACGCTTTAAAATTAGGTAAACCATTTATTTACGGTTCAACTCCACAACAAGAACGTATGAATATTTTACAAAATTTCCAATATAATGATCAAGTCAATACAATTTTCTTATCAAAAGTTGGAGATACATCAATTGATTTACCTGAAGCTACATGTTTAATTCAAATTTCTTCTCATTATGGTTCACGTCGTCAAGAAGCTCAGAGACTAGGTCGTATTTTAAGAGCTAAAAGAAGAAATGATGAAGGGTTTAATGCATTCTTTTATTCTTTAGTCTCAAAGGACACACAAGAAATGTATTATTCTACTAAAAGGCAAGCATTTTTAGTTGATCAAGGTTATGCATTTAAAGTTATTACTCATTTACATGGGATGGAAAATTTACCAAATTTAGCTTATTCTTCAGCAAGGGAAAGAAGAGAACTATTACAAGAAGTTTTATTAAAGAATGAGGATGCTGCAGGTTTAGAGGTTGGTGATGATGCTGACAATTCTGTGGGAAGAGGTTCAAATGTTATGAAAAGATCAGGTAAGCAAGGTAATAATAGAGTCAAAGCTCAAAGAACTGCTGGTTCTTTGGCAAGTTTGGCAGGGGGTGAAGATATGGCATATATGGAATATAATACCAATAGAAATAAAGAATTGAAGGAACATCATCCATTGATTCAAAAGATGTATTATAAAAAAGCAAAAAAATGACGAAAGAAGAAAGGGATAGTTGAGGAAAAGTTTTATTTTATTTTATCAATAATATGAGTATCAATAATATGAGTTAATGGGGTTTTAATTTTTTTATTACTTTTTTTTAGTTTTCGTTTTGAATGCATTTTATTGATCCATTCATAATTTGTAAACTTTTCGTATGACGTGTATCTATATCAAAAAGCTTTTTTCTATCCCATATAAATAACAAACATTTATTAAACAAAAAACAAACTGTTTTAGACATTCTCTATTATATACACCATCAAATTACTACCTACAACAAACCTTCTTCTCTTTCGATTTCATTAGTAAGTGAACTTTCAAATTCATCCAAGTTATTTTGAATAGTGAGCTTGAAATTGATAACCTCATTAATTATTGTTTCACATTTTGTGTCTAAAATCACGCGTTCTTTTGCAATATCTTCTTGGACCTTATTATACTCAAGTTCGATCATTTTTGTGTTTTGTTTTATAACGGAAAGATCATCTTTTGGCCCGATTTTGAGAGTTGATATTTCATTTTCAAGTCTTTCGATTTCACGATTATGTTCGCTTGTTTCTTTAACAATAACTTCAGATATTTCATCACATTGAGATTTAGCTGTTGTTATATTTGCTTCTAAATACGTTAAATGCTCTTGCCTTTCATTAATTGATTCAGTCTTGGAGTCTATATCCTCTTGCAGACTGATCATTTTTTCTTGTAATCTATGACATTTGATACTAATTTCAGTCTTTAAAGCTGATAAATTTTCTCTGATCGTATTAATATTTTGCCCATTTAATAATTCTTTGACGGATTTACCTATCGTATTTTCATGAAGTGTGTTATCTAGTCTGATGATATATTTGGAAGAATCTAACCCAGTAACCTTTGAGGAAATAGAATAAATGTTGAAGTTATAATCTTTCAGTGTGTTTGATAAAGCCTCATACAATTTTTGAGAATCCAGCTCTTTTGTATGAACAGATATTAGAACATTATTGATTCTTTGATTAACACCATCTATAGTTTTAGAAAGACGACTTCTTTCAGTATTTATTCTATCAATTTCTGCCACACTTAAGCCTTGAGCTTCGATCTTCTTTTGAATATCTTTCTTTTCTTTTTCTGCATCAGCAATATCCTTATTTGTTTTGTCCATCACAGAATTGACCTGCGCAATTAGATCATTACCCTTGATAAGTTTTTTCTCAACAAGTGATATATAGTTTTTCAATTTAGATATATCAGTTTCCAAGTTTTTCTTAATCTCTAGTCCTTGTTCAAAGTGATTTACTTCTTCTCTGAATTTGTTATTTATATCTTGTAGCTCTTCAACATGTTTTCGTAGAATTTCAACTTCTTCAATGATTTGGCTATTATACTCCTTATATTTTGTTTCAGTCTCATTTAAAAATTCATCATTTTCTCTGCCCTCATTGAAAAATAAAGAATATGATTTTAGAACATTATCGGCGAATATTTTCTCTAGTCTTATTTCAAAATCTTGATCCTGTGCCAGTTCCAACTCTAGTTCAGTTGAATCTAACTGAGTAAGAAGTTGAACAAACCAGTATAAAACACCTAAGAAAACATGCCAGTTCTGACCGCCTACAGCGGAAATTTGTGATTTATTAATTGAATCAAAATATGGATATTGAAGCGTCCTTAGAACGTGAGTGACTTCATTCTCAATAGATTTAGTAAATCTGTAACCTGGATCAATTCTTTTATATAAGAATTGAAAAATCAGAACGAATTCCTTTTGAGTTGGGTTTCTTAAGGATTTTTGAGATATTGAACTTTTCATTTGAAATTCAAAATTATTTTCATTTAAATACAGCAATATCTGTTGTTGCATCGTTTGTTGAAAAGCCCTATCCCTTAAAGGACGGGGGTCTTTAGGTTGTGATGCTTTTAAAGAACCTATTCCGAATGAGCTCACCCTATTACTTGGATTAATGTTACTAGTTCTTTGATTTGAGCCTAAAGATTTTCTGGAGCTATAACGTAAAGAGCTTTGCTGAAGCATATCAGAAACACCAATATTCGAGCTTCTGGTCGTCATCTGAGTCCCATTTGTTCTTTGAATGCCAATCATTGACTGTCTTGTAGGTAAAATGGAGTTTCTATTTATTGAAGACGTGGTTGACATTTGCGGCACCTGATTGTAATTTTGTTGATTCTGTACTTGATTCAGGTCTGAATGAAGATAAGCAGATAATCCATCCCCCTTGCTGCGCTTATATGAACCGCCTGGAGCCATTAACTGAAATTAGATTGTAGATAAAATTATTTGTTTATGTTTGTTTATGTTTGTTTATGTTTTTGTTTAGATTCGCGAACTATATCGAGAAAACATATGGCCGGGTAACGCATTAAAGATGATGAGCTTTATTGTGAATTGCATCAAATTTGTATGAAAGACTAGAGCTAGAAGTGAGAACATCTCATCGACTTGGAAGTAGAGAAACTGTTGAATTGATAGAAGTATTTCACTTTCAAATTTCAAAACTGAAGCATCGGGTTTGTTTTCTCAAAAAATATTAAGTGTGAAGTTTTACTATTATCCCACAAAATCGTATATCGATCTATGTTTCAACTTTTCAATGGATTATCTGAAATTTTCATATCCATAATTTTGTACAGTTGGTTATAATTAATATGAGATATGTGTGTGATATGTGCTGATTATTATTTTCACTGTTGTAACCTTGCAAGCTCTCGCTATTCCCCGATTTCGGTGCGCACACTTTTTTGAAGAAGTACACCTTTTTTACAATGGACAATCTTTTCTATAAATTTTCCATAGATCAACTATTTTGCATCTTATTTTATAGTAAGATCAAAGTATCCTTCTATAACGGTGTATAACCCCATTTTGAACATTTCACTTTTTTTGTACAGGGTTTTATATATATATACTACTTCCATTTGGCCAGGTATCTCATTCATTTTCATCTTCATTACACTCTATAGACTTGTATCATAATACTACCAGCTGATCTCACTAATATTTAACCATTATTAGTACATTTCAATAGTATAAGGGTTTAATCCAATAAAGTATCAGTTATCACATACATTCACATTTTGAATAGTTCCAATATACTTCAACCTAAGTGATTCCATATTTGAAAAGCCTTTGCATATCACCATGCCAAAACTAAAAACTACCAAGCTCCTATTTGTTGGTGGTTCTTATGGAGGTTTGACATCTTTAAAATACTTTGTTAAAGAATTCATCTCTCTAGGTGAAGTTGATCCTAATATCAAAATCGATATCACTCTAATAGATCCAAGAGCTGGATTTATTAACATTTTGGGTATACCAAAAGCACTTTTAAGTGTTGATTTTGCTAAAGATATTTACTTAAACGTTGAGAACTTCAACTTGACATTCAAATCTGTTGAAGCTAATGACGAAAAGTTTAAATCAAGAGTATTGAATGCTCAAACTAATCAAGATTTACCTGATAATATAAAAATGCATTTTATTCATGGTAAATGTACATCATTCAAAGATAAAAACACTATCACTTATCAATTAAATGATGATGATAACGTTAAGGAGCTATCTTTTGATTATGTTGTTTACTCCACAGGGAGACGCAGACCTTGGCCATTGGACCCAATTGCTCATACAGAATCAGACTATCTTGAAGAAGTTGCCAGATTCCTACCAAAGATAGAGGAAGCGAAGACGATTACTGTTGTGGGTGCTGGTGCATTGGGTATTGAAGTCGCTGGTGAAATTAAAGACACTTATAATGATAAGAATGTCATTTTGGTTCATCCTCATGATCATGTACCACCTGAAGTCTTTGCATCTCAAAATTTAATCGAAAAAATTGAAGAACATCTTGATGAAGTTGGTGTTGATTTAAGATTAAACACAAGAATCAAAAAAGAATTAGAAAATCATAATTTAGAAACAACAACTGGAGATATAATAGATTCTGATTTAACAATATGGTGTAATTCTCATTATAACAATATAGAACCATTACTACCATTATTTCAAGACTTTATAGATGAAAAATCTGAGGTAATTGTTGATACGAACATGCTAATGAAGGATCAAACAAACATTTTTGTTCTTGGTGATGTTACCAACTTTCCAATTATTAAAACAGCAGGTGGTGCTTTCCGTCAAGGGGAGAAAGTTGCTCAAACTCTATTGAATTTCATTGTTAAAGGTGAAGAAGTTTATGAAAGAATTGATCTTGATGAATGGCCAAAAGGTATGACTATCGTTGTTGGTGTTCATAGATCTGTCTCACAGTGGGATATGACTTCAGATAATGGAAGAGGTAAAATCATTACTAATGACGAAGATGTATTAGGCTTCTACGCTGATTATTGCACCACCAATACTAGAATCAACTTGAATATTAATAAATAGAATACAGGAATCACTCATTTGTTAATATAATCTAATAAAAAACTTTCTATAATGTAATTAAAGTCTGAAAAACACAATTGATAGATAGTTGATTCTCAAGAACTGACTTATTGTCAAACACTTATTAGCAGGTTTGAGCAATTTTTGATTTACGTTTCAATGTTGGCGTTTCGGTTACTGTGCAATGTGCATTGTTAAGAAATTAATGAGATATTGCAAACCATATTGTTTTAATCAAATTGATGTATCAGATATTGTAAATCATTAATACACATATAAGAATTTAGAAATGATGATCCACATGCAAATAAATTGAGAATATCGATATATCGAATTACTGTACGTATACTTTATATAAAACTACAGTTCAAATTAAGGTTGATTTAATTGATTTCTAGAAAGAAATTAAGATTTTTCTGGATCTGAGTTTTGAGACAACATTGTGGATCTTAAGTATATATATATATATAAAATAATAAAATCGTTTCAGCCCGAAGTTGGAACCTATATACAACATTTATTTTATTGTCTCGCATCCAAGACTATCAATTAGCTCTCAAATTTACGGTGAGATGAGGTCGAAATTTCGTAGCTGGGCCCGCGAGAGGACTCAAAGAAAGCTAGAAGTCCTATATAGGCTTCTACTGTTCCAAATTCCAATTATGATTCAAACAATTGTATGGGCCGGTGCATGGGCAATTGGCATATTTAATCAATCTGCATGATTAATTTAAGATACCTATTTATCGATTAGCTGATCTGAGTGTGCATCAATTGACTGACGTATATACATGTAGTGAATTTGTATACTATTTATATATATAAGTTATTTAAGTCTGAGATATGATACTACAGTACTAAAAAGTCAACTTTCAAGTGTCAAGACTCAAAACTATAGGTTAAAACATCTTGAAGATACCTTTTAGCTTTTTACGTCAGACAATTGATATATAAAATAGGTAATCTGTATATAGTGAATTTGTGTATACTATATTCAAGCTCTTGACATCGCACTTTCACATATAGGACCGACGTCATGGGAACATATAATTCCTATAGTTACTATGACAAATTTGCGGATTTTATAAAACAATGACGCACATCGTATCTTGAAGTGTTTTAAACAACTCACATGTGTGTGCATCTTTAAATTGTAAATTTATATACAATTGTGTATTTAAAAAAATATTGTAACTTAAGAGCGGCATGTATAAATAATAAAACACAAACTAAGGAGTTTAACATTTAAAAGCAAATAAATGTGCATCGATCAAATCTTGAAGCTGACAATTTGAAAGTTGACAAATAGAGCGTATCATTATCTCTATGACCATGTTACATGTAACATAAGTCAATCACCTGGTACTTATATAATTAATTAACGTTGTTGGAATAAAAAAACGTTTATCATATAATTCACATATATGGTGAACAACGACGTACCTTGGTGCATAAAGCATATGCGGTTATATGCGCAGTTTTCGAGAAGTATGTGTACGGATGCGTTGCAGGAACCTGCTTGTGAGAATACATATGAATGCAGGTGTCGGCATATTGAAAGTTCATGAACTTCAGAAATATATAGGCTGTCAACTTCAGGCTTCAGCCTTCAGCAGTGAGAACGACTCAGAAGTCAGGACTCAGGAGTCATGAGTAATTAACGACCACCAAGTTCCAACTGGCAAAGCTGCAGGTTGCAACTATAGAGGCTAAACCTAAACAATTAGTTCAATTTAACAAGTAGTTTATATAGTCTTTCTATCTGTATTTTTCCAATCTTGAGATGAGAGTTTCATGTGAAAAATTATTTAAAAGGGTTACTATGTGTAACTATTCTCAAAAGAACTAATAATAATGATTTCAACTGACTACTAGATGTAATTGTGTATGACCCGAATATTGTCCAATTTCAATCTACAATTTATCTACAATATGGAAATTTGAACTTATAGTTAAATATCTGGAAAAACAGAATGCCAGGAAAGAGAAGGTGAATTTCTATACAAAATACCGTCCACTTTATTAGCACAAGATCAAGCCAACTATATAAACAATAATTTGAGCTTCAAGTTTGTGCAAATTTTCTCCATAAGACGAGGTGCTTATCTGCCTTCTATTTTCTTAACAGCACTAGTAACCTGAGTATTCTATTGAGTGATTTTTTTGTATTAAAAGATATTTGTATTATATTGTAACCAAAAAAACAGTGAAGCACAGTAATAGTGCAGAATTATGTACAGTATATACAGTATGATATAATATTCATATAAAGGGCTAGATTAAAGGACTCGAATGCTATATATATTGGAATTGGAACTGTGCATTTATTAGCAAAACATGTCCTCTTATAGCTGGTCTCTGGTCATTACTTAATTTCTAAATCAGTGAAATATGGGATAGTGAGGTCTTTAGAGTGTACTTATCCAAGCGACTCATCTAGAATTCAACTGGAACGAGTAAGAATTCTGAATAAACCAACTTTTTGTATAAAAACAGTCAACACAACTGACAGAGTTTTACTGGTATTTAGATTACTGAAATTCACAAGGGTTAATGAGACTATATATATAAGAATAAAGTCTGTAAATCTTGCGAAAGGAGCTAGCTTGTATAAATATATCATCTATATTATGAGCAACCACCAAACATTCAGTCAAACATTCAGTTTTATTATTTAAGGATTGAGACAGAAGTTAGAAATTAGTCGAAGCCTCGAAGGTCTGCTTTTTCCAATACTGCAACATGATGTACCTCTCATGAGCTTCATATATATATATATATATATATAGCTATTAGTGACACTTTATATTACCTCTTACCAGTTCAAGATTTTATTTTATTACCAACAAACCCATCAGAGTTTGTGTTTAGTTTAGACTCACAACTCAATTCTTCATGTACTCATAGTAAAGGAATATAGTACTTATCTAAACGATCAAAGCTCGATAGTACGATTTGTGAAACAATCTAGGATGAGTTTTGATAGATATTTTGATCTCTATATATATGATTGTGTTTCTATTACTAGTAATCTGTTGTAATCTTAAAAAAAGGGGCAAGATTTCAGATTTTCAGGCACAACAAGCGAATCTTGGGAGTTGATTTTTAACCAAAACTGCTAATCCTTATATATACAGTTCAATTGAGAACTAACAAATACTGTTTTATTTTAAGCATCAAGTCTGTGAGAGCTTCATGTGATAAAACTAGATATGTTGTGACCTGGGTCCTGGATTCTGAATATACAACTTAACCTGGTTGTTAAAAATAATCAGCTATCTTTATGCATATTATAGCGTGTGCATTGTGCAGCACTGTAAAATTGTGCATTTCAATGCTTGTTTCGTGGAAATATTTTAGCACTATATTTTGACTGTATATATCTTATTAAGATTTTATCTTATTTTTTTTAATATTTTTGAGTGCCTTCCTTTTACAAAAACCATCATCAACAGTCCTATTCTTGATTTGATATAAACAGTTCCTTTTGGTATTGACTTTAAAGACAGTCGCCGGATATTTTTACATTGTATTTTTATTCAATCGTGTGTTTTCATCACCAAAATTATTGTCGAAAAACTCACGTTCATAGATAAACGAGCAAAACTATCTACATATAGAGACATTCAATAGAATAATTGCACTGTTGTTTACAAAGACTCAAGCATAAACGAATTAACAGATTCATTGTTGATAGTATCTTTCGATCAGTACAACCATTTACTGTCCATTCTCAGTTTGAAGCATAATACTGATGTTTAGAGCATCTTTGAACAAACAGAAGTCATCTAAAAATTTAATCATTTCCCAACCTGTATCAAATGAGAGCGACTCACTTTTAAATCCAACACCTAGAACTACACCAGACCAGCAAGTTGTTTTAATTTCGAAATTCGATTTTGAAGCTGAAAGTAAAGCAGAATTAAGTATAGGTGTCGGTGAGGCCTTCAAATTGATAGAAAGAAAAGGTAATGGTTGGATCTTAGTGAAACCAATTGGAAGATTAGGAGATGCTGGTTTGATACCCTCAAGTTATGTTAAAATCGTTTCATTAGGCAAAGATAAAAGTAAGATTGATGAAGTTTGGTTGGCATCAAAAGAAGGACTAGATAGTGCAGACAACACCGAAAAACAAACTGAAGAACAAACTGTAACTCATGATTCCAAAACAAAAGTTGCATCAAGCGCTCGTTCATCTAACGGTGAAGTCTCAGAAGATGGTTCAAATAAGTATGCATCATTGAATCCATCTATAAGTTCCTCATCTGATGATCAATTTTCTTTCATGAAGCCATTGTCTACAAAACAATCACCAATTGCTGAAGTTACTATACCTGAATCTGGATTAGTCAGAAACGCATCATGTCATAATGGTAGGTATTGGTATAGAGTTGATGTTTGCATGAGTAATGGTAGAAAAAGGCATTTATGTCGTTATTATCAAGATTTTTATAAGTTACATTGTTCAATAGTTGAAAAACTAAGATTATCAGACGAAATTGAAGAGAACATTCAAAAATTACCAGAATTACCAGACCCAATTCCAAGACCAGATTTACAAACATTGTCCAGCATTTTATTACAAAGATGTCAAGTTCTTAATATTTACATCTTTAGAATTGTTCAAAATAAACATAGATTGGATTATGTTGACATTCTTCAAGAATGGATTGAACCAAGACTAGGGGATTTAGAAGTTTCACGGAAAGAAGTTTTATCTAATGAAAAAATTGAAGAATTGTTGCAACCTTTACCAACCAAAGCTACACAAAGTCCTGTTTTCAATTCATCAAAACTTTCAAATCACCATAGCAAAGCTAAACATGCACTAAATAAGACATGTTCATCAGTTTCATCATTGAGTATAAATACAGAATCAAGACTAAGTCCATCGTCTTTTGAAAAGTCAGTTATTAGTACCTCACCAACTTTAACAAAAAAGCCTTCACAAACAGTTTCAACATCCGTCACACCTCCTTTACCAACACCTCCCGGATATCTCAAATCTTCTCAATCATCAGGAAATTTAAATTCACCAATTAGTTCGCCATTAATCTGGCAATCACCAACAATGGGTCAAAGTCCATCTTGGAGAACAGAAGAATCACCTTCTTCACCAAAAATGAATGAAAATTTTCACAAGTTACCAACAGAGCCATTAAATTATAGACAAAAGACATATTCTCAAGAATCAATGGAAAGACGAGCAAGAGCTTCATCTTCACCTAAACTTCCAACATTACCACAGTCTAGATCATTTTCAGTATCTGATCATTTAAAAGTCAAAGTTTATGCAAATGATGATATTTTTGCCCTCAAAGTTAGAAGAGATACAAGTCTTGAGATTCTTAGACAATCAATTTTAACAAGATTAGAATGCGAAATTTCTACCACGATTATCAAAGTTTTTTACAAAGATTCAATGACTGGTCATTTTGTTCCTTTGACGTCTGATTTTGAGTTATTCAATGCATTTAATCAACCGAAGATATTGTTTAAAGTTCATTTATTTTCAAGAGATGAAGAAAAGGTATGAAGAAAATCAGTTTCCATGATGCCTTGGATTAATGAGTTATGAATTTTTTTTTCATGTGTGTATTATAAAGTGTCAATTATTAGAGTTTTTAATTTAGATGTAGAGATTTAGTACAAAAAGTACAAAATTATAAATTGGAAACAAGTAATACAGTATAATAATTCCCTCAAGATACAGCAGAAACAGCTTCAATCTTTTGATAGTGGTCCAATAAAATAGTTATCTCTAATCCATTTCAATTGAGCAATTGATTCTAAAATATCAGCCTTAGCAGTATGAGATTCTCTCTTTCTTGGACAGGTTTTGAACAAATCAGGGTTATGACGTTGACCCATTTCAGAAAACGAAGAAACATCAATGATTCTATAATGTAGATATTCCACCACTTTTGGGAATTCTCTAATCATAAATATTCTATCCATATGAACAGTATTACCACCAAGAACACCTGTATTTGGACGGGTGAATTTTTTAAGATATTCCAGTAATTCATCTTCAACTTCTGCTAGAGATTTATCAGAATCTATGACTTTCTTTGTGAGACCACTTGAACCATGATGATTGACACACCAAAGATTCATTGCATCCATAACTGATTTATCATAATGAATGACACTTTCATAGCCAGGATCCACTAAGTTCAAGTCTTGATCCGTGATTATACAACAAATTTCAATAATATGATCATTGACAGTATCTAGACCTGTCATTTCGCAGTCAATCCAAACAATAGGTTTATAATTTTTACTTGCTCTATCAATCATTAATGAAGGGTCATATTCAGGTAGTGAAAGATACTGTTTCTTCATTATGAGTTGTTGTGTCAATGAGACTGAAAAGCTTCTAGTAGGTGCTAGTTGAGCAAGTGTAAGTGATCGGCAAGTCCTGGATGCAGATATTGAGTACCTCTTTAACAAGCTATTCATCCAGTTTTCAAAAATTTATTTATTCAAATGTTTCCAGATTGGGTCTTTTTCTGTGATGAGGTGGAAATGGGACTTAATGAATATAAAATTGACTTGTTTCAGAGTTTTTTTGGGTTCAAAAATGCTGAAATTGCCATCATTTTGAACTGTTTATGATATTTTGAGGGACTTTTATTGTGGAAGTTTAGCGATGTTGATGATATTTATTAACGTTTCTGCCTAAGAGCTAGAGAGGTCTCCTGCTGGAGGGAGGTTCATTTTTTTCGTTGATTTCCATAATAGAAAAAAACTGGTATTTATAGATACTGATCAAGTGATAAAACCGCTAAGTGGTCAAAGAATGGAGATATCCTTCAGAGGTAAAGGAACAGCACAGAATACAATCCCTTACCATCCACCAGCCGGGCTCTACAAACCCGTATCAACCAAGTCAAAACCAACATCAACCATGTCATTCATCTCCAAAATAAAGATAAAAGCAGTATTAATCTCATTGTTACTGTGGTGGGTAATAGTGAATTACTTCGAAAGATCTTACGTTAAATCAACCATTCAAAAGTGTCAGTGGTCAAGATGGGAAAATTGGAATTCAGAACCGCACAGAGTTTCACTATTTGCGGATCCACAAATTATGGATGATTATTCATATCCTGAAAGACCAGCTTTTGTTAACTTCTTCGCCAAAGCTTTAATCGATAATTATCATAGACGTAATTGGGAATACGTAAATTATATTTTGGACAGTGATACCACCATATTTTTAGGGGATCTATTCGATGGAGGTAGAGGTTGGAATGATACCTATTGGTTTGAGGAGTTTACAAGATTTAATTCTATTTATCATAAAATACCAGATAAGAAGATAATTATGTCTTTACCAGGGAACCATGATATTGGGTTTGGTGAAACTGTTAAGATCAAAGCATTAGAAAGATTTAGAGCTTTTTTCGGTGAAACTTCATCAATTCATGATATTGGAAATCATACAATAGTTCTACTTGATACTATATCATTATCAGATTTCAGTAATGAGGAAGTGACGAAATATCCTCAAAGAATAATGGATCAATTAGCTCCATTGAATCCGTTAGATCCCCCAAGAATCTTAATGACACACGTTCCACTATTTAGAGATCCATCAACTCAACAATGTGGTCCATTAAGAGAAAGCAATAAGAAATTTCCAATCATCAAAGGTGATCAATATCAAACGGTCATTGAACATAAATTAACTCAAGAGATTTTATCTAAAATAAGGCCAAAGATCTCATTTAGTGGTGATGATCATGATCATTGTCATATCAAACACACTTATGGAGCATCAAACACAGCTGAAGAAATCACAGTTAAGTCATGCTCAATGAATATGGGAATCAGGCATCCTGCTATTCAGTTATTATCACTAAACACTGAAGATGGTCAAGATAAAACGTATCAAACTAATATTTGCTATTTACCTAACCCTTACTATACTCTAAAATCTTATGCGATTGCTGCGGTTGTAAATATAATTGTCTTCGTCCTGATGTTTTTATTACCCAAATATTGGATTTCAATAGTTAGATTTGTTCAAAGATTCATTCCTAAACAAAGTTTAATCTTACCAATTTCAGAACCTCTTAAACAGGTTAGATTTGAAAGTTTCGAAAAAGATGTCATTGGATTTGTCGTTAATGGATCAATCGTTTTAGTTGGAGTGTTATTCATATTTTACATCTATTTCAGTGCATTCTACTAGATGGCGCCTTCAACATAGAATATATGGGTTTCCATCATTGTGTATTTAATAACAGACTTTTGTTTATATTATTCCTCTTAATTTTTCTAAATAGTTTGTATTTGTGTTATAATCTGATCTTTTAACGATAAATTGTCTCAGGATATATGGTTTAATGTTCGCTAATGAACCTTCTTTTGTTAAAGCATTAATTAATTCTGGTTGAACAGTGAATAAATTAGTGATTTCTCTTAGAATTTGAAATTTTTCAGAAATTGATGGAATTTTCCAATCTTCAACTGTTTGTTGATAACTTATAACATCTTTAGTTGCAACAATACCACCAGTGGAATTGATTTGATAGTTTTTAAAATGTTCAAATAATTGATGGAAGGTAAAATCTCCTAATTCTTGTAAAACTGCATTCAAATTTTCATTATTCAAGTATAATTTACTTTGCTCATAAAATTCTTTTAAGAAAGTACATAATGAGGCACATGCAACAGTATCAGTTTCTAATAAATCGGTTGTATAGAAATCTTTTTTCTTTTGTTTTGATAATGCGAATTGAATTTTCTCTTGAGAAATTGATAAAGTATCCTTTATGATCATATTAATAGCCAGCTCAACTCTCATCACATAACCATTAGTCAAGCTTAACATTCTTTGCCTAATATGACTATTGTTATTCGCTAGTGGTAAAAATATAGTTCTAATGGTGGATGAGATCAAAAATAAAATATCACTTGAAGATTTAACATTATAAAGATAATCCAAATCAATTGAATCAGATTTGCCATCTTGACGATGCAAATCATCATAAGAAACTTCAAGAGCTAAATCGACGTAGGATTTACCAGCACCAACCAACAAAATCTCTAAAATTTCTAAACTATATTCAGCTGTTTTAGTTGGAGCCAATTCAATAACTCTTGATAATGATTCAACAGCAGATTTTAAAACAGACTCAACATTCGGGATGTTTAATCTTTTAGTTAATTTGGAGTTATTTTCATGTTGTAATTCATTCAGACTTGTCGAAGAATTTGATTTTTTAAATGAACTTGATCTATCTAGATGAGATTTCATAAAATTTCTAACTTGTTGTGACATTCTACTTTTTTTATTTAAATTTTCATATTCATTAATTTCAGGTAATTGAGTATTTTGGGAAGTTAATCTTGTTGCTAGTTTACCAGTTATTGATAATATATTTGTTCTTTCATATTCATTAGTCATATGGAAGAAAATGTTTTCTAAAGTTTTTCTTTCTAATTCAAAATATTTCATATCAGCTAGATGTTGGATAAATAAATCATCATAACTTTGATCAATAATTGAATTTAATTCATCTAGTTTTGATTGATGTTGATTTCCTAAATGAGTTTGGAAAAAAGATTTTATATCTTTTGAAAATTTCCCAGTAGAAATGTATAAAGTGTTTAAAGTTCTCAAGTAAGCCAAATTACTAGAACTATAAGAACTTTTCAACAGTGACTCAATTCTTGATTGAATTTGTTGAGCATAAACTCTTTGAATAAATGAACCTAGAACAGTTACGGGATCTCTAAAGACCTCTAAAATAGTTATTGTTTCATCTTTCAAACCATCATCAATTCGTTTAAATAATGGTTCTATATAATTTAAAGGTAATCCTTGATGATTAGTTCGGTCAGACAAAGAATCCCATATTTTTTCATCATTTAAATCAGAATCATCAAGATTCAACTCACTTATGAAAAATTTATGTTGACTGACAAAATTCTTGATAACTGCAACACCACCATTATAATCAGTTAATATATCTGCAATATCTCTCATTTTGGCTAAATTATTTGCTTTGTACTCTTCATCAAAGTCTTGTAATAGAGAATTTTCCATTTTTTCAGAGTATTTTTGAATGATAAGATGACAGTGTTTAGAGTTATTTAAATCATCAGAAATCAATTTTTGTGATAAGGATAATAATTGAGCAACGTTTGTAGCACATTTTCTTTTATCTTTGATTGAACCATTGATCAAACAGTCTAATTGATTTGATTTATCAGTTTGATAGAATTCAGTATATATTTCAATCAACGAAATGGTAGCTGATGAACGATTTTTAACGTTGATAATAGTTGATAAATCTTCAGTTAATGGATTAATTTTAGAACTTGCTTCATGAATCTGATCATCTAGACGTTTGAATTGGGTACTTATTGATTCAGTTCTTGCTGATAATGATAATATGTTTCTGCTGTGATCGAGTTCATATTTATTAACTTCTTTTTCTAATGAGCTTCTTCTGACTGCTGCTTCTGTACTTAGTTGTTTCAACTCTCTCAAAATGGATTCATAAGTTCTGATAAATGGTTTAGGGTCTAGATGCTGAAGTTCCAAACCCTTTGCAGAGGTACTGGAGACGTAGTCTTTGCTCAATTCCTCAATGAATTCATAGACAGTTAGGTTATCCTAGACACGGTTAGTGGAAGAATGAAGAAAATATAGAAAGCGACTCAAAACTTACCAAAAAATTGTCCAAGGAAAGAAGTTTTCGGACTTTTGGATCCAATTCATACAAAGAGCTCATTTCTATTCCAATCGTGAGTTTCTAGCGTGAATTAGTTTGAAGATCTGTGAATATTTGTTTGTTGTTATTTTTTGTTTTTTTTTCTGTTCTCGAGCTGTCTTTATGGGATAATATTGATTGAGTTTTCCATGATGAGTTCAAAGGAGAGCAATGAGCCACCGGTAGAGTACAGCGAAGAGCAACAAGAAGAGCTGCAACTGCTAAGAGACATCCTCCAATTGAGCCGAGTCATGTAAGTTGAATATTGATGAAGTTCTGCCAGAATGACCGATAAACTAACAATTCGCAAAGAGATTCAAATTTAAAGAAATCAGTCGAATTAGTTGCAGTTGCCAAAGACTCTGAAGATGTGAAACTTCTGACACAAGTCGCTAATTCAACAGATAATCTGAAGCAGATTCTACAGCTTTTTGGCTCTTTATAAACTCATCTCAATAACGCGAAATGAAAAAAGACAACTCTCCAGTGATTTCAACTATACAATTCATTCAAATGGGCAGACAACATGAGATGCTGGAAGCGTACCAGGACAGGCTGATGAGAAAGAAGCTGGGTCATGAAGAGGAATCCGACGATGACGAAGAGTTGTTGGAATTACTAGAAGATGAGACCGAATTTGATCAATATAGAGAAAGACGTCTGAATGAACTGTCCCAACAGTGAGTGCCCTTTTTTTAGGAGTTTTTGCAATTGACTACAGTCACTAACACAGCACATAGGTTTAAAGAATCAAAAAAGAACATAGAAGAAGGTCATGGCTCGGTAGAGACTCTTTCAAGTGAAGATCAAGTTTTACAAAGAACAACTAAAGAAAAACTATCAGTGATTCACTTTTTCCATCAAGATTTCGAAAAATGTAAGAAAATGGATACAAAGTTGGAGATTTTAGCACAGAAACATTTCAATGTCAAATTTTTGAGGATCAAGGTCGAAAATGCCCCATTTTTGGTCACAAAATTGAAGATCAAAGTTCTACCAACTGTTATACTATATATTAACGGTGTTGAATCTAATAGATTAGTTGGGTTTGATAAATTGGACTATAGCTCAAAAACTGATGATTTTACAGTTGAAGCTTTAGAAAAGTTTTTATTAGATAACGGTATTATTCAAAGAAAAGCAAATAAATATGAACGTATTTCAAAGAAATCTGTCGATGAAAGCGATGAAAGTGATTTAGATCTTTAGTCTATACTGATCTGCATAATATGATTGACAGGATTCGATATAATAATTTCAACCCGCCTTGATTGTTTGAGTTAACTGTATGATCATTGTATCTTAATTTTTTACCTCTATTTGTGTTAGATAACTCTGTTGGTGATGAGTTAGAGAATAAATCTTTCTCTAAATCTGGAAAATAACTTCTTCGATTCTTAGATATCAGCTCGCCTATTGAATAAGGCTGTTCAACTTTCAATCTCCAATCATTATATTCACTAACTCTTCTATTATAGTCATTGTAATCAGTTTGACCGATTTTCTTCTGATAGAGCTTCTCTAATTGCGCTAAGGACTTTATACTTCTATTATCTGGGAGTTTGATATCGAGCACCTGATTGAAGGGGATGACAGAGGTACAATCATTTGAGAACACTTCATTCAAATTGTGAACATCTATTGTGTCTTCAAAATTGAGATTTTCTTTCTCCATTATATATGGATAGGAACTACTAACGAAGTCAATAATCAGTCAATTTTATCTTATATAATTTCAATCAACTACAAATATTTCTACACTAATTTGTTCTTCATTAAATTTAATTTCGTTTTTGTGTCAAAAATTCGTGACTTCAAACAGGAAATGTCTGGATGTTACCGGAACTTAAACTTTTCCTCGGAACTCACTTGGACGCATTTTTTTTATTTTTTATAAAAATTTTTCACTTTTTTCATCTCTCTTCTTTTTATTTTCATATCAATTTTGGTAAGAAAGAAGCAACTTTTGCAGACAAACCAAGATGCAAATTTTCGTTAAAACCTTAACTGGTAAAACTATTACCTTAGAAGTTGAATCTTCAGACACCATTGACAATGTCAAATCAAAAATCCAAGACAAAGAAGGTATTCCACCTGATCAACAAAGATTAATCTTTGCTGGTAAACAATTAGAAGATGGTAGAACTTTATCTGACTACAACATCCAAAAAGAATCAACCTTACACTTAGTCTTAAGATTGAGAGGTGGTGGTAAAAAAAGAAAGAAGAAGGTCTACACCACTCCAAAAAAAATCAAACACAAACATAGAAAAGTTAAGTTAGCTGTCTTAACTTACTATAAAGTTGATGGTGATGGAAAAGTTGAACGTTTAAGAAGAGAATGTCCAGCTGAAACTTGTGGTGCTGGTGTTTTCATGGCTAACCACGGTGACAGACAATACTGTGGTAAATGTCACTTAACCATCAAAGCTAAAAACTAGATTGTTTCTTAACTAAAGTTTCAAATTTTTATAATTGAAAAGTTATAATCGTTTTATATATAGTATAAGTTAATAATTTTGTTCAAGTTTTAATCAACTCGTAACTACTGTTTTTTCATCTTCCTTCTTCATCTAATTTCCCAACTTTTGTTTCTGTCCTTCTTAAAGCAAAACGTTTGTCAAATCATAAAAGATCTACGTTAAAAAATGAATGGTTTATGGTTTATGTATCTATTTAACTAAACGTTAATAGCTGTAATGCAATTATCTGAAAGAATATAGTTTTCTTCTAGTTTTTTCTATATATTTTCTTTTAATAAAGTCCAAATTAAATCAATGCTTATTAAAGTTTTTCATTTAAAGCTAATCTCTGAATAACTAACTTCAGATATTTATTTTCTTCTAATAATTCCAATCTTAAAGACTCAGATTTTTTCAATTCAATCATTGCTTTTTTGAAATTATTTGTTTTTGAAATTGAAACTGATCTATATTTTTCAAGTTCAATCTCTAATTCTCTATTTTTTTCAAGTAATTGAAATGTAAAGTCATCATTCAAATTCATATCAGTATTTTGGTTATTATGATTTGGAGAATATTTGGTTGAAGATGCAGGTGTATTATTTGTGTTTCCATTATTACTTACATAGAAATCATTTGGTGAATTTAAAACAGAATCATCACCAGTTAAGATCGATTCTGGAGTTAATGGCTTCATCTCCAATTGATCTTGAAATCTATTTTGATCAATTTCATATGAAACTTTTGAATTTGGTCGTTGTTGAGCCAAAAGTAGAGTACGTTTTTGTTGTAAAAATTGTTGTCTTTGGACAGCATCTTGATCAAGATTTCTTGAACTTTCAGTGAGTTCTGCCAATGCATGGGTTAAAGCTTCATTAATGTCATGATTTGTTGAGAATTCAGTGCGTGGGAACTCATCCATCATTGAATTATCATTCAGTAGACTTTCAAGGTCGATTTCATGTTCAGCCATATTATCGATTCAAGATGTTTAGTTCAATTTTCAGTTCAATTTGTTTTGGGGGTATTTTTTTATTGGAAATTGTGTATAATTTGAAACGAAGTAGTTATGTAAGTTATACTTGATATACTTGAATAAATTAACCAACAATTGATACTGTAGCACTGATTGTATTGAACTTGATTTGTGGTATGGAAAATGCAATAATTGAGTAGATCTAAATCCAAGAATCAGTTAGAATGAGTGAAAGAGTGAATTTCAATTCTATAGTATTTGGAAATGGTTATTCTACTGTTGAAAATAAGTGTACTTAGCAACGGATTAAATGATAACTTATTTTTCTTTACAAGTTTTGTTTACATGAAACTGAAAATTTTTTTTGTACACATGAAAATTCATGCGATGAGCAGAATGAAGCCCTGGAATAGAAATTTTGGAAGTATTGATCAATGAAAACATATTGACTACGGAGTCTAGAGTATCAAAATTAGGATAAACAGATCTCTGTTTCTAATCAGTAAAAAAAAATAAGAATATCCAACAACTCACAGCTTAAACAATAAGATTAATAAAATCAAGAAAAAAAATAAATGCTCTCACTCAGAGTCGAACTGAGGATCGCCACATTACTAGTGTGGCGCCTTACCAACTTGGCCATAAGAGCTTTTAATTGAAAAAAAATATGCTGTTGGCACCTGCCAAATAGAGCGCGGTTATGAGCCATGACAAAACTGGACTTTCTTATCAGACTTATCAGGGCGCCAGTTTGAACCGAGTCATAACTGTCAGAGCTTAGAACTTACCTTTAAATGAGTTACTACGTAGCACATATCATTCGATAGCTTTAGTTGTTCCCGATTATTAAAATTGTGTGTTACAGTAATTTTATGAAAAAACGCGTCTTTGATAAAAATACAAAACAATACAAAATAGTTCAATCTACAATGTCAGAAGATATACTTCCAATGCTAGAGAGTACACAACAAGTGGTTGCGGACTCACAACAACAGCATGGACTTACTGGATCAATGAGAAATAAGGCTTTAGTAAAGGAATTAGAACAACTTACAAAAATTAACCATGTCATTGACAATGTGATTGCATCAATGGAAACTTCAGATACAAATCTAGAGGCTACCCTATCCACAGCAGATGCATCAAATAAATTGTTAGATATGTGGATCAAGATACTCTCTCAAACAAGTTATACAAATTCAATTTTAGGTGATAAGAATTGGAAAGGCCCTGAAGAGAGAGAACGACACATTCAAGAGCAACTGAGAAAACTTGATGAATTGGAAAAAGAATATAATAGAGAAAAACAGAAACGTGAACAAGATCGAAAGGCCCTGATCCAAAAAAAACTTACTCAAGAAAAAAAAGCTAAAGAAAGAGAGGAAAGTTTGAGAAGAAGAGTATATGGTGGAAGTTCAAGAACAACATCCGCAAATGCTAAAAATGCATCGAATTCAAGAGATATTCATCATAAGAGATAATAAAAGTTTAATGATCTATTTATTTCTTTGGTATTTATTCTATGAAGGATATCTATGATAATGAGCCAGTATTTTTTTTCATAATGAAGGTTAATGTTAATGATCCATGTTTTTACCACTATTGAAAATTTCATGAACGTAACTATTTTCCAGTTATTCATAATTTTAATGTACTCAACTTTGTATAACTGATCAAATTTTATTATTTTTTGGTAAAGTGTCGAGACCTATAGAGACAAATCACTTACGAATTTGCCTTATAAGTTGAAAACATCTGTTTCTATTTTCGTTCGCAGTGTTGACAATGGCTTCTAGTAATGTTGAAAGAATCAAAATTAGTTGAAGTATATTTAGTTAATTTGGCTTTTTTAGATAGATTGAGATAAAGTTCACATAGTGGTTTCTTTAACAGTTGTGATACCACTACTTAACAACTTTTCTCTTATACACACAAATTCATCAATGATCATCTGACATCATCAACTTCTTCTTTAAATTTTCATAGCTAGAGCGTGAATTGCATGTCAAAAAGTGTTAGCGTCACGCGTTCATGACTACTGTTCTGTGTCATTTTATTATCATGTAAATTAGAACATAGTCCAGTTCTTTGAAAAATACAGGTCAACACATAAACTAGTTTTTCAAAATTACCATTTAGAAAACAGTTTAAAACACATGGTAGAATTATGAATATATAATATTAAGCTTTTGCTTCTATAAGCTAATATAATATAATACCCTAAATAAGTTGTTTTTTTCCACTCTTTTTTTTCTCTGTAAAACTAATTTATTTGAATTATAGTCTACACAACTTATAAAACCTCTCTTTCGTCATTCTCTCATTGCAACACCTCTTGATTTTGATTTAATTAAATTCAACTAGTCATTGGAGTGAGTTGCACACTGTTTAATAGTTTCAGTTCAGAAATTTGAATTTTTTCCAAAATTTGGGTTTGGTCACAGTATATCATGTTCGGAAAATTCAAGTTTGTCCCTTGTGGACATTTGGTCAATTAGAAATAATACAGAGATGATCAGCAGTTCCCCTGCATAAGGATGAACCGTTTTACAAAGAGATTTACTATTTTTTTTTGCAAAATTTTACCAGCACACTTTACTTTCCAGTCTAATGTACTGAGGTTTGAAACCAAACCAACAAGGCTTGTATCACTTCAATTGTTGTTGTTTATTATAGTTCAGTTTACTACTATGTGTTACTAGATACTAGTTCGAATCCATCCGGTGATAGAAGTTTTCAAGAGATCAAAAAAATACACAAACTACGTCTTACTTTTCGAAATCGACCTTATTTGAATGGAACTATCTGTCCTGATGTTTGTTTTGTCTCAGTGTAAAGGCTACAAGTGATTATTGAGCCTTGAAGAAATCCTTACAACAAACAATTCCAATATGATACTTCAACAACGAGGCTCTTTTTTTAGAGTGATAGATCATTTTTTATCATTGAATGAACTTTTTATCGCTTAAAGAAACGTACTTATTGGTTTCTGTACAAGTAAGCACGCAAAGAACTACCTACCTGAATAATCAAAATGGTTCTGTTTAATTAAAATTCATAAAATTCATAAAATGGTTTGAATGGTGGTTTTAGATCAATTTCTGCAAAAACCAATGTCAATGTATGGATAATCTTCAAGTCTACCCATAGAAACATTGATAACAGACCAACTGAAAGGGATGACGAGACTTATGAATTAATAAACCATGATATACAAACGTTAGCTATTGAGTCCGAATTGGGGTTGACTTCACTAAATGGGATCCGTCACCATTGATATTTGGTTCATGAATCTTCTCCAGCTACTAATTTAGATAAAACATTACGTTTGAGTCCAATTCAATCATGATCTACGACTTACAACACTGTTTAGACTATGTTCTTTTTAAATCAACAAATCTTCAAGATTTATGATGTAAGATTATGTCGGCTGAGTATAAAAAGAAGGTCGGTCCTTCTATAAATAAAAAAAGGAAAGACCCTAGAAAAACTTATCCACTCAGATTATCAGCCAGATATCTCAGACAATGTCGACTACTTACAGAACTAAAACCATTGACTTTCAAGGGAAACGTAATATACTTATCCAAAATGAAAATGGCCCTTGTGCTCTTTTAGGGATTGTCAACTCCATATTATTAACTGTCAACAACACCTCAACTCCACAAATCCATGATTTAGTGATTTTAGTAAACACCCAAGCAGATATTGAATTGAACCAGCTGTTGAACAGTTTAGGTCAAATCGCTGTTGCTAATCAACAGTTATATCAATTAGACCCAGAAGACATTCAAACCACATTGAGTTTACTACCAAAGTTGCATGAAGGTTTAAATATCAATCCTACTTTTGATGGTGGTTTTATTGAAAGTCCTGAATTAACCATTTTTAAAGTGTTTCAACTACCTTTAGTTCATGGCTGGTTAATTGATCCAGCTGATTCAGATCATGCTGCAGTTAGAAAATATAACTCATTTGAAGCAAGTCAAAATGTTCTTGTTGAAGCTTTTGAATTGGAAAATAAAGAAAATAAGGATCCAGTTGATGAAGAGATCATTGAAGATTCCAAACAAATCAAACACTTTTTTGCTAGAAGTGCAACACAGTTGACTGATTATGGATTAAAGTATTTGAAAGGAAGTTTATTCGAAGATTCAATTGCCATCTTCTTCAGAAATGATCATTTCGGTACGATTATCAAAAAAGGTAGTGATCTTTATGAATTAGTCACTGATTATGGGTTTGCTGATAGATCTGAATTTGTGTGGGAGTCTTTATTATCAATTAATGGAGCAAATAATTCGTTTTTCACTGGTTCATTTAGTCCATTATTAGAAGATTCTTCAAATCCATTTGAAGAAAGGACTGAAGATCTAACCCCTGAAGAACAAGATGATCAGTTATTAGCTAGACAACTACAAGAGGAAGAAGATGAGAAAGTCGCTAAGGCGTTACAAAAGAGATATGATCCAAAACCTAAAAAGACTAAAGAACAAACTGACTCAAAGAAAGATAAAAAGGAAAAGAAAGTTAAAAAAGACAAAAAAATGTGTTATAATGTAGATCAATTACATCGTTATTTGTGTTTTTTTTTGTTTACAAATTATTTCTTTTTAATATACACTTATGTTTTATCGTGATTTTTTCTATTAAATTTATTCTTTTCTTCTTTTAGGATCTGGTGAATTTTGAGCTTCACCATTAAATTTATCTTTCACAGCACTTGTTAAAAACTGAGTTAGTCTTTCTTCTGGGTTTTCACTTTCCACAATTTCTTTTAATTTTAATCTTTGTTCATCATCAATGTCAATCGTAATATCATCTTGAGTTTCATAACTTAATCTAACATTTTGTTTTTCAATTGAACTTGGAATAGGTATATTATCTAATATGTTGGTATCATCATTGTTTGGATTATCGTGATTTAAAGAGCGTAAATATTGTAAAACTTCAGGAAACTCATCATCCTCTTCAATGAATTCAGCAGGAGTCTTATCTTCTTCATTTTTCAGTTTCCAATCTGCTTTATACTCTTCAACTAGAATTTTAGCCATCTCCACACTTTCAACATGATGTAAAGGACTATCACCTTCTTTGTCCTGTATATTGACATCACCTCCTTGTTCCATCAGGTATTTTAATAAATCTTTATGACCATAAGATACAGCAGCATGAATTGGAGTGTATCCATTTGGATCTTTCGAATTTGGAGTGAAATTCCCAGTTTCTATTAAACTTTTAACGGTGGATAAATCTCCATCACTAGCAGCAACCCAGATATTAGCAACCATTATGAAAATTGATATTCCTTATTCAGTACTTTACCTAGCTCATCTCATCACAGATTTTTTTCTCTTGTACCAGTTTCCGCGAATTGTTAAATCGAATTCGGTATACAAGTCGAAGAAGTAAGTGTTCCAGATACCTCTCCCGTACCATCAAACTAGCTCGAAATGACTATATCTACCGACACACCACTTTCTGAGAAGACGGTAACACCAACAGCACCAAAAGATCCAAAGAGCATCGAAGGGTTTGAATGGTGGAGACGTACCATGGCATATAAAACTGGATTGGGATTAACTCAAGAAGAAATTAAAACATATG
Source organism: Phaffomyces orbus (assembly GCA_003708145.3). NCBI lineage: Eukaryota > Fungi > Ascomycota > Saccharomycetes > Phaffomycetales > Phaffomycetaceae > Phaffomyces > Phaffomyces orbus. Next base: position 1,024,699 of record PPNK03000001.1, read on the forward strand.
AAAATGATGCACAATTTAGAAAGAATCAAGAGGAATGTAATAGATGTTATGAATATAGAGACTTTGCATTACGATATTCTCCATCAGTGATATTCATGATTCAACAAATCAAAAAAGTTAATCCATCAATTGGAGACAAAATATCAGAGAAAGTTGTTTGTGATATCTGTGATGAATGGAAAGGTGGTGGTTTCCATCCAGAACTAGGGGTTTTATTATGTCAGAATAGAATCATTGATCAATATCATTTAGAAGACACTTTAACTCATGAATTGGTTCATTATTATGATAATACTAAATTTAAAGTTGATTGGTTAAATTTGAAACATCATGCTTGTTCTGAAATTAGAGCAAGTTCATTGAGTGGTGAATGTAGAATAATGAATCAAATCAAAAGAGCCGGATTTTCTAAATTTGGGAAAGGTCATCAAGAGTGTGTTAAAAGAAGAGCTATTCTATCTGTTGAAGCTAATCCAAATTGTAAAGATAAAGAACAAGCTACTAAAGTCGTTGAAGAAGTTTGGGATTCTTGTTTCAGTGATACTAGACCTTTTGATCATATTTACAGATGAAGTTTTTTGAAATTTTTTTCTCATAATATAGTATTTATAGCATGTATATAATAGAATGTTTTCATGAGGACATGTACAAAAATGAGCAATAATTGTGTTTGTGTGAATATTGAATATGTTAACAATTTTAATGTTCAAAAAGTTAGGTATAAAGTACACATAATGGAAGGACCACTTATGATTCCAAACCAAAAGATAGTATTTCCCAATATTTTCTTTTCTCTTAAAAATTTAGTTTTAGAGATTGCAACTAAAGGTAATTGAAACATTTGTAACAATAATAAATAACCTCTAAATTTATGGAATAAAACAAACATTGACAATTCATGGATGATTGAACTTAAAAGAAATGTGAAAATAGTTGCTTGAGTCTTACTCAAATGGAAGGCACTAATTGAGCTATGATAAACATGTCTTAATAAGAATTTATGAACTGGAACGTTCCATAATCTTGCAAATTGATCCCATGAAACACAATTCCACCATGGTCCATAAAAATCTCTATCACCAAATCTTGTCAATTCAGCAAGACAATTCAAAATAGCATCCCAAATTAAATAAAATACCAGCAGGTAGATAATGACAAAACTAGGCATTAAATTTAACAACAATAAAGGATACTGATATATTCTATCAACTAATGGTAAACCTTTCAATTGAATTGCTTTCATCACGATTGGATACATACTGTTTTGAGCAATAACAATCATAACGGTAATGATACCAAAAACAGCAGTCAATTTTTCAAAAACATAATGCCATCTTATTCTTGTAGTACGAGGAAAATCAATTTGATAAACAATAACGGGAAACATTGAAAACCAAAAGAAATTGACAATTGATACATTTTGAGGAAATGGTAAATCAGTTGATTGTGATTTTAACTCAAATTTACAAAATTGAATTGATGATTCTAATAATTCTTTATCCTCTGCACTATCAGTTTTTTTGATCAAACCTTCTGAAAATTCAAGCTCATTTTTAACTTTCCATAAATAACCATTATAGAAACTGTATGAATGTATTTTCATTAACATAACTAAAGAATGTAAGAACAAGAAGATCTTACCAATCCATGGAAATTGTTGCTTTTCAGCAAATAACAAAAAGATGATGAAAAATCCCAATTCATAAACCGAGGATATTATCCAACCTTCCCTTTCCCAATTTACTTTACCCATTCTAACTAGATAATGTAATCCAAATATAGGATACATTGATAAATACATCCAAAGATCAGTCAATGCGATTTCAACTATATTTGTCAATAGAATATTAATAATATCAACTTTCATTCCATTTTCCTGATAGTAATTGACCATTGTATTGATGATGATAACAGCAACAGCTACCCAGAATAGGATAAAAAATCCAGAGAACTCACCTTGAGGAAAATTCATCGATTGGTCTAATATAGATTGAACGTTTGTGAATTTCACATCAGTTAAATTTGATTTGGGCAAACCTTCACCATTAAACCGTTTCTTGTCGACTTTAATTCTTGTTTTCAATTCAAAAATGTTTTCATCTGTAGTGTTGCGAATTAGCTTGACTTCTTCCTTTTGAACTTTATGAGTTGATGATTGATTTTTTGTAATTTCAATGACAGGGACCACTCCATCTGTAGCCTTATTTGATCCGATATCTATAGAGCTTACTTCATAATCATTATCCAACTTCAATGATTGCCTTGAATGATTCTGTGAAACTATTCTGCTAAGAAGATGACTGTTGGTGCTTTCTATTCCATCCATCTAGTGATGATGCTATTCTTCTGAGTTTACGGAGGGGGTTTTAATAGCAATCTTCACTAAGACACTAAAATCCTTTTTATTTTGTGTCAAGATTACATAATAATCAGAAGTTGTCTGGATGTCTCAGCGATGAGTTCAAAGAAAAAAAAAATGTTTTTTTAGGCCAGAAAAGAAGTCAATTTGGGTTGAGGGCCACCGCTAGAGGATTTAAGAGCAAAGGATGTCTAGACCAGAACAGCTGGCACCACCAGAAGTGTTCTATAATGAATCAGAGTCACAGAAATATACGTCATCCACTCGTGTGCAGCACATCCAGGCCAAGATGACATTTAGAGCATTAGAATTATTGAATCTAACACCAGGTACAACAAATTTGCTACTCGATATAGGTTGTGGTTCTGGGTTGAGTGGAGAGATCTTAACTGAGGAAGGCCACGCTTGGATTGGTATGGATATCTCAACATCAATGTTAGCCACTGGGTTGGATCGTGAAGTTGAAGGTGATCTATTCTTAGCTGATATGGGTAATGGTATTCCATTTAGAGCAGGGACATTTGATGCTGCGATTAGTATATCTGCTATTCAATGGCTATGTAATGCTGACACTTCCAATAATGATCCAAAGAAAAGATTATTGAGGTTCTTCAACACCTTATTTGCAAGTTTGAAAAGAGGTGGTAAATTTTGTGCACAGTTTTATCCAATGAATGATGATCAAATAGATCAAATTTTAGGAGCTGCAAAAGTTTCAGGTTTCCAAGGTGGGTTAGTCATTGATGACGCTGAGAGTAAAAAAAACAAGAAATACTATTTAGTGTTGAGTGCAGGACAAAGCACAGAACAATTAAACTTATCAGGTTTAACAATGGATGCAACTGATAAAGTCAATAGAAAGAATAAATCAAAGAAGGAAGTTGAAACAAGGAAACAATATATCGAAAGAAAGAAGCTGTTGTTTAAGAAAAGAGGAAAGAAAGTTGCGACTGACTCTAAATACACTGGTCGTAAAAGAAGAATCAAATTTTAGAAAATTGTATATTTATTTGGGTAATTGATTAACTGCATGTAATGGTATAAATTTGAGTGTAGGCGGAATGATTCTGAAATTTACGCTAGTTTTTTAATGAACTCTGATCAATTTAACTGATGGGTAATTTTCAGCACCAGAAAATTTCTTTGAAAAATGAATTAATGGGAATTTCAAACGAATTTGATTTGACCTTCCAGCAAGAACTTCAAGAATAATGTCCTTTTCACTTCCTCGTACTATATTGCAAAGAAGTGGATTGACAACATCATCCATCTTCAATCAAACAAGATCATACATCATCCCTTCTAAACAAAGTGAGTAATAAAATGTCATCTTATTTTATCAAATTTTTTTTACTAACACATTAAAAAGAAAAACCAATCAATGTTTATGCACCATTAACTTATGAAAAGAAAGACGTTTTGAAAATATATCAGACCAAATCTATAGCTGAACTAGATCCAGATGGAACAAGACGTAAACTAATCTCCAAAGATAATAAGGAAAGAGTCAGAGTTGGTGATGTCGTTAGAGTCATGTATACAACAAGAACTATACCTACATTTATTGGTCAAGTCATTGCCAAAAAACAAACCGGATTATCAGCTGCTCTTGTGCTAAGAAACCAAATCAATAAAGTTGGTGTTGAACTGAATGTTAAATTATTCAGTCCTTTAATTTCCAGAATTGATATTATTAGAAGACCAAGAAAATACAGAGCTAGAAATAGACAATATTATATCAGAGGTACTAGATTGGATGTTGGTGATTTGGAATCTTCACTTAAATTAAAGAGATGAGCATCTAAAATATAATAAAATTTTGTATATAATGTATTAGAAATAAAATTATTCCTTGTAAGAAGTTATGAACAAAGATGTAAAGAGAAAAAAAACATTCTTCAGTGATTAAATTTACCATAGAACAAGGTTACACAACTAAGTGATATAATCCTGTGTTTTTATGAGTCACAATCAAGAACATGCTGAATTGATCAAAGAATATTCAAATTTTGTCAAAAGTATCACTGAAGTTGGCCCAAAACTTCACATATTGACATTAGAAAATGAGACGATAATAACAGAATTCACTTCAAGTGGATGGATTGTAAGTTAAATTCGGGCATGGTTGACATTGTGTTTATGACTAATAATCTCTACAGGTTCAAGAAGATGAAATGATATATGAAACAGCAGAACAGTTATTAATGAACAGATCTACTTTATTTGGTCAAAATTTCCATAATGAATTATTCAGTAAATTGCAAGCTTTAAAGTAAAAAACTACAAAATTTATTTAAGAAAACAATATTATATACTAATATCATGATAAAATATGTACAACGAAACCAACGAAAAAACACACAACAACTCGTAATGTTACCTTATTAACTAAGCTAATAGATCATAATAACTTAGACAAAAATGATAGTAACAGTAATAACACAATAATAACAAAAAACGAGCATCGAAAAACATACACATAAATCATAAATGAGGGAACACTCTCAAGATCAAAAAAAAACACCATATCAAAATCTAATCTTTATAAATTCTTGTTCTTTGATATGGTTGATTAGAAAGAGCTTTTTGTTCCTTTTCTCTCATTTCTTCTTCTTCTAAGACTTTTTCCCAAGAAGGTTTTTCTTTCTTATCATAATGTTCAGGATGAGCTTTTTCATCATATAATGATAAAGCAACAGAACCTAATAATAAACCAACAGTTAAGAATTGAGCATACATTCTTGCTTGAACGATTTTTTGAGTTCTAGTCATGATTGGATCTTTATCCACAATAACCCAAGAACCGTACATTGAGGCAGCCCAAGCTGAGACGATGATTTTATATTTATGATTGATAACACCACCTAAAATTTTCTGTGATAATGGTAAATGGACCCATTGATTATATTCTTCTAATTTTGCCTTTCTTGCATTTTCATCAAATTCATTTGAATACATTTCTCTGTCAAAGGCATTGGAAGCTTCTTCAGCCCAGATGGTCGTGCCAACAGTTGGTGGTGAGATGAAAATAGCAGTTCTAATGGAATATGTCAAATTTTTGAAGAATGCAGGGTATCTTCTCCCACCTATTTTGAAGATAGCAGTTGAGACAAGTAAACCTGAGATCAAACCTTTTGCACCACCAGCAGCAGTGGCGTACCAATGAGCATCGACTTCGTCTTCAGTTAATAATTTCATAGCTAGTTTTTAATTTGTGAGTTTTTGTATTGATAAATCAGTGAATATAAAAGGTGTTGAAGAATCAGGAATTGTTTATCTCTTTTATACTAAATAATTTTTTTTATGGTACAACCTTTTTTTTTTCAGAATTCAAAGGCCGTAATTCTTGATTTAGATGTGAGTGAATTGTTTAAATGAAGTAGAAATTTTGTTAAATAATTGATAGAAATTGAGTTGATTTTATAGGATTTCAAACGATGTAATTGTGATTTTTAAAGTTGAATTTATCGTTGCTTTTATTGATCTTTTGTATTTAAAAAGAAGTAATTTGACTACATAATTATTCAACGGTTGAAGAAATGCAAGAGAAGAGACACATGAGGCTTACGATTTAAGCGGATAATATAATATGATATGAGTTATTTATAACAAAATGTGTCGGATCATGAATCATAATTGAATTGATTGATCAGAATTTATACCTTGTATGTGTATGGTAGTCTTTACTATGCGAATGAATCATAGCAATTATGGAAATGTGCGAAATCCAGTCAATTTATACAACTAAGTGATAAAGTAAAATAAAAAGTATTACGTCAAAAACCACAAACGTTACCCCCAATCCACATTTGTACCATAGAGATTAATTCACATTAATGAGGTACACTTCTACTTACAAATCATCAGTAATTGATTAATAACTCATACAAATCGTTGAATCGGAAAATCAACCCACCCCCCGAATCCCCCGATCCGCCTAGAACTCTCCCACTAAAGCCCCACTGACTCCAGCCTAACCACCTCAAATTTCCGCTGTAATTCCTCAGACTCACCAGGCAGGAAAATATTTGTCATAAATTACAAAAATAAAATAACTGTGGATATTTCTATATAAGCATCTGACAAACTCATCTCAATAAGTTTTAGCAAATAAACTAGATCAACTGTATTAGATCAACATTATCTTCAAAAATGTCATTCACTCCAATCCCTGATGCTATAGAGGCCTTCAGTAAGTCCAGATACCCTCCTTACCACACCTTTGAATCTTAGTTACTAACGAAAGTTATTTCCAATAGAAAATGGTGAATTTTTAGTCGTTATGGATGACGAAGATCGTGAAAATGAAGGTGATTTAATCATCGCTGCTGAACTAATAACACAAGAAAAGATGGCATTTCTAGTACGTCACTCTTCTGGTTATGTCTGTGCCCCATTATCTACTGAAAAAGCTGATGCTCTAGATTTACCACTAATGTGGAAAGAAAATAATGATAGACATGGTACTGCTTACACCATCACCGTTGATGTTAGAGATGGTACAACCACAGGTATCTCTGCTCATGATAGAGCCTTGACCGTTAGGGCATTAGCTTCAAAGGACTCAAAACCAACTGATTTCTTAAAACCAGGTCATATCGTTCCATTAAGAGCTAAACCAGGCTTATTAAAAGAAAGAGAAGGTCACACTGAAGCTGGTGTTCATTTAGCCAAACTAGCTGGCCTACAAGAAGCTAGCTGTATTTGTGAATTAGTTAGAGATGAAGATGGTTTGATGATGAGATTAGATGATTGTTTGAAATTTAGTAAAGAATTCAACATTAAAATCATCACGATTAAAGCCTTAATTGCTCATATCAATGAAAATAACTTATAAAAAAGTTTCAATAGTTTATAGAATATAATTGTGTACATACGTTGTGGTTATTATTTGTGTTTTTATTTACAAATCAATATATTTAGAACAAATTGTGTATATAAAAACAAACTCTATTTCTTTTCTTTAACTTTTACAGGAACTAAACGCTCTTTTTCTCCCCAAACTAATTTATGTGGTTTCATAAATGAATCCGAAACAGTTTGATCAACTTTAGATCTTTTTTCTTGGAAATCAACAACAAATTTAGTAATTTCTTCAATTGCAATTTTCTTCATTTCACTTGATAATAATTCACCTTTTCTATAAGATTCTGCAATTTCTTCTAACTTAGCATCATCATCTAAAAAGAATGATAAATATTGATAGGCAACATCAACATCTGGATTACCACCTAATCTTCTATGATCTTCTAATGTAACTTGACCACCAGAGAATGCAAATTTATTAATCTTTTTAGCAATTTGCTTTGGTGTATCATCTAGATATATCGCACTTGTTGCATCAGATGCACTCATTTTAGTACCAGGACCTTGTAAAGCTGGGAAAAATCTTGAATGGATTAAACTTGGTTTGGAAAATTTCAATTTATCTGCAACATCACGACAAACTCTGAAATAAGGATCTTGATCAATAGCACAAGGAATTAGACAAGGTGTTTTATCTGGTAAGTCTAAAATACCTGGATAAGTTGAAGGAAAAGCAGTTGAAATTTGAATTGAAGCAAAATGAAGTTTACCAATACAATCAGAATCTTTGAAACCGAAAACTGCTTTTGCAGTTGATGTTGTAATTTGTCTTGAAGTTCTAACAACATTTTCATAAAAACCAGCACCCATGTAATCTAAATCACTAAAGATAAAAGTATTTTCAGCTTTGAAACCTGATGCAATGATATCTTTTGCATTATCTTTGGAAAATCCTCTAACGTCTTGAATTGTTAATTTTGGTTTAAATAAAAATTTTTCATCATCTGTTAATTCAATAACAACAGGAACATCAAATACTTCTTGTAACCATCTTGTGAAAATGAATGGAACTAAATGACCTAAATGCATTGAACCTGAAGATGGACCACGTCCAGTATATAAAAAAAATGGTTTACCTTGTTCATACAAATCTAAAATCTTATTGAAATCACGTTCACTGAAGAAATAACCTTTTCTTAAAAAATGATGTGGTTTATGACCAGTAACAGAAGTGAATCTTTCTAATGTTTCTTTTGAAATTAATCTAGTACCAAATTGTTTACTTAATTTTTCATAGTCGATGACTTGAACTTCTCCCTTTTCATCAACTGCACCTTCAACTTCCCAAGGCGTGATGATCTGTTCATGTGAGTTTTTGGTGTCCTCAACTGGCAAGTTCTGTGTCTTTTCGGTGATTTCGCTAGTTGACATTTTTTGTTAATTTTTGAGTTAATGGAATCCTTTTGATTACAGTTTTTTTTTGTTTTTCTTGCCCACTGATTTCATTTTCAACCTAGTATATACTATAGTATGGAGTGTAAAGAACAAGAATTTGATGTTATATACTCAGATTTTTTCCTTGAGTAAATGAGATTTCGTGACAGTATAGAGCTTCAGGATTACTTATTTTGGATTTATGTTATGAGCTACTTTGGAATAATTGAAATATCTACAAGATCAACACTGGTTAAAATATGCTTGAATTTGATATAAACACGACATCTAAATTTTACTAGTAACTAACTGATCCAACTAATGGGTCTTTATGAAACTCATCAAATCTTCCCAACATTTGATATAGTTCACCATTTCTTCCAATACTATATCTAAAAGTTCTTCTTCTAAATGTTACTGGATCCTTAGATGTACTTCCTGTAGAAACGGTAGGATTTATCTCACCAGAAATGTTTTCATCTTCTATGTTATTTATTGGGGATCCGGTTATTGGAGTTGGATGCGACATCAAATGTCTTGTTGGAGATGATCTTCTTGTTCTTCTGAATGAGAATCTAACTATTCTTGAAAAAGTTCTAATTCTACGAACTGTTGGAGTATCAATATGTTCAACCACTTGAAATTCAGGTTCAGCTATTGTACGATTATCATCAAAATCTTCTTCATTCAGAGTATTATGATTTTGTAACTGATTAATATCAACTCTATAAGTTTCATGTTCATTGGAGTTTGACGCACTTGCATCTAAGAACGTTATCAAATCAGAGTCACTTCCTTCTTCTTGTCCTATATTTGGTCTATTAAACCTATTAAGCCTTCCTTCATCTATTGAACTTCTACTATATATCCTTCTGGTTTCCTCAACTTCATTAACTGTATCCCTTCTAATCATCACAGGATTCCAATTACTTATAAATCTACCTAGTCTAGAGCGAGCAGCTGTGTTGGAGGATAATGTGGGCACAGCGGATTCAAAATACTGATCAAGATATGAGGTTTGTGGTCTAATTGGGTCAGTTTCAGGTATCAAATCATCTCTGCCACCACCACTCCTTCTTCCAAATGTAAGTCTTCTATATACTCTAGAAAGAAATCTTTGGAAATGAGATCTAGCTCTATCTTGTATTAGTCCACCATTTAACGAACTGCCATCATCAACGTTTGTCCTAGAACTAGAATCAGAGAAAGATTGTGGAGGTGAAGTACTTAACATCGGAGAATATAATCCAGATTCTGAGACATCAAGTAGTTCAACTGGATCTTCATTTGAATAACGACCAAACAACCGTATTGTAGTTAGTTGTGGTATCAAAACCATGTGAAATGATGTTTCCCATAAAGTGTTTTATACCAACAGAAGCACCAGATTTGACACAAAACCACAATCACTTTGAAAAAAAAAACCCCTTTGAAAACGACGCACACAGTCAGAAGCATAGAAACCTATAGAGAGAGTCGAGCAACTATAGACACCAATAGTAATACACTCAAAACCCCACATAAAACACCATCAATTTCATCTCAATTTACACCAAATTCAATGAGTTCAATTCAATTCAGTGACGAATCAGAAAAGGAAATCCGCGAATTGGGAAAACATAGACACTTTTCTCCCTGAAAATCAAAGCTAATAACTAAGCTAACCTTACACAACTACTACATTAACTCTAAATCAAGATCAATTGACGCCATAAAGCTCTTAAAAGTCTTGATATACTCAATAAATCACCTATAAATATTTGAATAGTTCCATTTGAAAGTTTAAACTGTCATTTCCACTCTTGTGTTTTTTTCCAAATTACATCATATACTTGTTAATGATCGGTGAAGGTATTATCAATTGAATCAAATATTAATTAATTAAGCAATAGTTCGCAAATGACTCTTGATCCTAGAAGATTAGAAGCTCAAGGTAATATACCGCGTCAATATCTGAACAATCAATATCATCTGAACACAGAGTTTTCTTCAACCTCCGAAGTTGATGATGATGATGGAGTTGATGATGATGAATCTATCATAACTTTAGAAGACAGATTCTCATTAGCTAGTCTTACACCAAACAATGATGCTTCTAAAGAAAATGTCTCGGAGGGTAATTTAGAAAGACGATTGTTTAATATAACTAATCGTATTTCAAGTGGTGAGATCGTTAGTCAACATTCAAAAACTCAACCTCCAACTCCAACTTCAACTTTTAGAGAAAATCCAACTCATCCATTGAGAGCACTGACTTCAGATATTCTACCAATGAGAGACTTAAATCAAAGTTTATTCTCATCATCTCCTGTAACTCGTGGATCATATTTAAAAGAAACACAGTCAACATTAGATTCTGATGAAGAACATAGTATTGAAGAGGAAGCAAGGATCTTAAATAACAGAGAATCAAATGAATGGGATAAAAGAGGTGCTGCCGAACTAGTTAAAAAATCTACTGACCCTGGCCAACCAGACGAAATTATAAGTAGAACAGTCAAAGATTTCAAATTTGGAAAAACTTTAGGTGTGGGTTCTTATTCAACTGTTCTATTAGCAACTGATAAAAAAACAGATCGGAAATTTGCTGTTAAAGTTTTAGATAAAAGACATATCATTAAAGAAAAGAAAGTCAAATATGTCAATATCGAAAAGAATACTTTGAAAAGATTAGGCAGAAGAAACGGTATTGTTCATATGTTTTTTGCATTCCAAGATGAATCTTCGTTATATTTTGTTTTAGACTTTGCTTCTAATGGCGAGCTTTTAAATTTAATCAAAGAGCATGGTTCATTGAATGAAGAAATAACAAAATATTATGGTGCCCAACTTTTGGATGCCATTAAATTCATGCATTCTAATGGTGTTGTTCATAGAGATTTAAAACCTGAAAACATCTTAGTTGATAACGATTTTAAAATACAAGTCACAGACTTTGGTACTGCCAAACTTTTAGAAAAAGATGAAGATGGCCGTTATCCACCAGATACTAAGGCAAAATCATTTGTTGGTACTGCCGAATATGTTTGTCCAGAATTATTGAATGAAAAAGCTATTGGCAAAGGTTGTGACATATGGGCTTATGGTTGTATCATTTATCAAATGATCGCAGGTAAACCTCCATTCAAAGCAACAAATGAATATCTTACTTTTCAAAAAATTGTTAAATTACAATATGCTTTCACTGCTGGGTTTCCAATGGTTATTAGAGATTTAGTTAAAAGAATCTTGAAATTGAATCCAAAGGATAGACTAACAATAAAAGAAATAGAACAGCATCATTTTTTTCATGACATTGATTTTACAAATCCTAATGAATCAATTTGGAATATCAATCCACCAGAAATTGGTCCATATAAAATTTCTGCTAAATCTATGTTACCGGTTCCTGAATTAAATAATCAAAGATCAAGAATTACATTACCTAGAAGAGTTAGTTCACAACCATTAACCCCAAAAAGTGATATAAGTACATCAAATGATGATAACAACTCAGCAAGTCCAACACAAATTCTTACTTCAGTTCCAACAGATAGCCAAAAACTCATAATGAAGGCTAAAGCTGCAGTTGCTGCCAGAAAACAAAAAGAAAACAACAAAAGAACAGTTAGCTCAGGTAATGCTGGTAATACCAAAAATACTACTGGTGCTACAAATGCTGCAAATGCTGCTTCTATTGCTTTATCACGTCCAACTAATGAAATTATCAAGAATCAGGTAGCTAAATCAAATAATCATATTAGCCACTCGACACCTCATTCAACCACATCAAGCTCAGGGTTAAGATCACCTTTGATAGTTTCTACTCCTAGTTTTGCACAAGTTGAACATAATTTAAGTAGAAAAGTTTCTGCTGAAACTCCCACCTCTCCAACCGGGTTGAACCATTACCCCATGTCTAAATTGGATTTAGAATTTTTGGATTATCTGAAAAATCATGATGAAAGGATATTGAAGAAAGATACTTTGAATGTCAATCTAACTACTATTGAAAACATCGAGAAAAAATTCAAAGGAAAACTTGTTGATTCTCCATTAGGTTCTAATTTTTCGAAATCATCAAGTTCTTTATTAAGCCAAGTTGCCAAAGGTTCACATAAGGGACTGAGAGATATGGATTCTCATTCAGTCGATAGTGAAAAAGTCATGATCACAAATCATTCTACTTCTGCTGATGATGATTTAAGTTCTAATGGTACAATTGCAAGTAATGCTAGACATAGATTCAAAAAGCTGTTTTCTACACACCAAAATGAAAATGGATTTTCTAATAAGAAGAATAGAACAGTTTTAGTTACAAATCAAGGTCGTCTATTAATTCTTGGGTTGAATAAGGAAACGAATGCTTTAGAACTGAAAACAGAGATCGACTTAGCTCATCCTGTGATTAGAACAAAAGAATTAATTCAGGCTTCCACTTCTCCAGTGGCTGAAGGTTTGTTTGTCATTGAATCTTACAGTTCAGCTTTTACATTTGAAGGTTCTCAAACCAAAATTTCATCATGGACTCAAGTTATTCATAAAGCTAGAGTGTATGCAGCCGAACTGAGTGCACAAAAGAAATTAGATGGTGATCCTAGTGGCAATGCTGGCACAGTTCTAGGTTCAGACGCTGCTAAAAGTGCTGCAAATATAGCAGCTAATCATTCATCAGGATTTCAATTATCACACTCTACTAAAAAGACTATTGTCACTGTTGAAACTTCAATGGGTGAAAAAAACTCACAATCTGTTTCATCTATATCATCTACAGGTAAAACTGGAACACTCAAAGAATTAGTTCGTCTAAAAGACTCATCTAAAAGTTCTCAAACTGTTAAAGAATTGCCAAATAGCGGTCAATTATATCATGGATTACCAGCAAAATTACTAAATTCACCAAGCTCGAATAATTCATTGATTGCAGCTGCTTCAGCAGCTGCATTATCATCTCAACAAAAAGCAGTATATTCAAATACAAACAGAACAAGTTCATTCAATGAAAAAACGTATGGTAATACCTTAGAATCTGGTCATTCTAATCATACAACACCAAAAATTGTCACTGGTATGACTTCAAGAATGTTGGCGCGTTCTCATGATAGACATAAAAAATAGTTCCTGTAACCAAAAGAAAAAGAATTAAACATTTACAAATGACACATCAATAAAATAATTCAATCATATTGTTTGAAGAAAAAGTTCGTTAATTTTCATGTATATTTAGTTTTACAATTAACTGTTTTTATATTTATACAAATTTTTACACATATTTTCACGAATACAATAATGTAATTTCAAGCCCTAATATAATATCATGTGACTAAGACTAGGCCTAATGAGATGTTTAGATGTTTTAAGATATTAGTTTCAACTTTTTTGGTGTCAATTTCGCGAAACGACTCTTTTTTGTGAAAGATAAAAAGTGAAATATTAAGTAACCTTTAACTTAAAAGAGAAATAGCATTTATCCCATCATCACAATTAAATATGGCTAAATTCATTAAATCAGGTAGAGTCGCTATCGTTGTCAGAGGTCGTTTCGCTGGTAAGAAAGTCGTCATCGTTAAAGCTAACGATGAAGGTTCTAAATCACACCCTTTCCCTCATGCCATCGTTGCTGGTATCGAAAAATACCCAAAAAAAGTTAGAAATAAAGATGCTTCACCAAAGAAAATTGCTTTAAAATCAAAAGCTAAAGTTTTCATCAAAGTCATCAACTACAATCACATTTTACCAACCAGATACAGTTTAGATGCTGATGCTTTCAAAAACGAATTAAACAACTCTACTTTTGAAGAACCATCCCAAAGAGATTCAGCTAAACAAATTGTTAAAAAATCATTCGAAGAAAAATTCCAAGCTGGTAAAAACAAATGGTTCTTTACTAAATTAAACTTCTAAGTCACTTTAAATTATATCATCTACTATTGTATCATACGTTTCTATCATTTTTTCCAAAGAAAGTGACTAAAAAGATTGGAGCTCAATTTTTTTATCGTTTATTTTATTAATATCTTTATTTGGTGTTCATTCAAGTGATTATATATTATTGTTGTTATCATGGAGACCTATTTTTTGTTGCATTATAACAATGGTCTAAATTTTTTTTTTGAATTTAGATCAGGGGGAGTTTTGAATTATGTGTTTTATTATAATTCAGTTTTTCAATAACAGTGTGTTGGTTGAAATTAAAAAAATACAAGGTGTAATTTCTGTTTAGCTATTATTACCTATGACCTATAATATGAAAAAACAAATCAATGTAGTATTACAGATTCCAGAATCTTATAAGAATCAGATTCTATATACTTCCATAACACGGCAGTGACGGCACACCTCCATTTCAAAGTTTTGAGGCTATCTATAAGAATCAAGATACAATTGCAATTTGCAAATTGCAGCTGCTGATCAGTGCCAGTGTATTTTATGAGAATGTGTCAAACTTCAGAATTTAGTGACAGAAATGAACAATATATCAGAGAAACGGAAACTGTTAAATGAATTTTCGTGTACAGTAAACGGTATATTATATCTATTTTAAACGTTAATAAGGAGTATCGAAAATTAATATGACTTGATCTTAATTTTCAAGAGAATTAAACAAAATAGAAATTGTAGAGTTAAAATATCATTAATTGAAAATCAAAACGTAAACTCAGTATGTATAGGAACTGCATTAATTGTTTCGGCTTAAAATTCACTAGTTTTCTCCACATTTTACATACCAGTAAACATTGAACAACATATATATAATATATAGGTGTTGTAACAAAACTAGATGGAACATCTAGGCATGAATGTTACCTTCTTCAGATAAAAAAGTAGTCAGATAGGGCTGATAGAATAAATATAAGTTGTTGATGAACAGACTTATAAATTATGAGCAAAATATAACAAAAACAATTTTGAATATCAATTGGCAAGACGAGTACGTAACAGTTACCAAAAATCAAACATCTATAAAATATAATTGAGTTGACTCATGGGTTAAGAACAACGTTGAAAGGTGAAACTAGCTCAAGATTTGGGTTAGAAATGACTACTCAAAGGTTATTACTGATATTTTTTTTTGTACAAAGGAATTGCCTGAAAATCAACTAAAATTGAGAGTATACGGGAGTGGATCCAGCTGCTAAGAGTGCTATTATTGTAGGCCTCAATGCTCTTCAACAGTAAAGCAAGATCTTTTAGAGCCTCGTGAGTCTAGGTGGTACAGATGTGTAATATTGTGTGTGGAGTTAAGAAACAAATCCTTTGAAAACTTCAATATGTACAAACTGCACAGTTTCGAATCAAGGGAGGAATTTTTAATCTACAAGTCAAGACAACTGCAAATTGATTTGAACATAATATATTTCTACTCTTATAAGTGATAAGTTATAACGGGTAAACTATATATATGCCACGGTCCACCTAGAGGCTAGTACCGGGAAAGTTAGGACAGTTGCATATCAAATTATGTATTTGATGAGGCCTTAAATCCATTGGCTTTGTTTGACCTACTTTTGGTGAGATGTAAATTGTATAATATCTAGATAGTAAGACATCTTGACACTTGTGTATTTCAGGTTGACTTGTAGGCAGTACAAAAAGAACTAATAATATGTATCAACTAAACTGAAAATTTATGCCAAAGATAAGTTAGAACAATATATTTTCCATGATTAAACCTATAACTAAGACCAGTCACCATATGCATGTGTAAATTAATGAAATGTGGTCACTGGTTAAAATAATGTATTTGAAACATTTTCAGTGAGACTGGACAACAATTGAGTGTCTGTGGTTCCACTAACAAATTGAGTGGACAGTATGTAGACCATACGAGGTATGAGTTACAACTTATGACCCATTAATCTGTATTAGAATTTAGTGATCCACAATCCACAACGTTGCCAAACTGCAGTTTGAGGCACTAGAAAATAACGTCTTTATCACTTCGGACCGCAGAAAATGTCGTTTTCTTATACACAAAGCAGCTTATTGGTAATTCATGGTAGGCGCACATTCTATGTGGGTCATGAATTTCTTTTTCTTTGCTTGTTACTTAGAAGATACACTTAATATCAACCTATTTGCCTTCCTATTTATATTCTATCCATCAACCAATAATTTCATTGATACCAACCAGATCTCCTCAAAAAACATCTCAAATTTATTAGCTGATCTAGAGACGTGTTTTGAAATTAAAGGTTGTGAAAGAATTGGGAACACTAGTGTTTTGTGATAAGGGTTTAACTATTTACAATTTATCCTTTCATTTAACTTGTTATATCGAAAAAGAAAATGGTGTTTTTGGATTCCTCCACTCCTGATCCGGAGCTAGGTCTCATATCTCATATCATGAATAAAATATATCATTTATTACCTATTTCGAGTGGTTCATCCTTGAATAATGTTGAAAGCGATTCAACTGTTTACTTAAACGCCAGAAAGGCTCTTATCAATATCGCAGAAGCTGATAAGTTTGATGATATATTAATGGCTATAGTTAGTTTGTTGGAAAGTTTGAACAAAGATGACAATTATCTACTGCTTAAAGAGAGAAGTGTTGCCAGTTTATCTTCAATTTTGATTATTGTGAGACTTTTAGCTGATTTATCTGAAGTAAATTGGAGCGCTAAAGAACCATCTTCAAGAAAAAACTCAATGGGGTCTAGTTTCTCAAATACTTCTTCAAATTCTGGATTTGGTGTTGGATTTGCAAGCATAAATGCCGCATCTCATACTGTTCAACCTTCAAAGTTAATCCCTGAAACAGCCACAAAAGCAATCTCCTTGATAGGCAAACTAAAATCAACCAACTCTGTAACACATGAACTAGCATTAATGAATGGGAAATTTAGTACCGCCAACACTAATATTTATGAAGATATATCAATAAGGCCATTGACTGATCAAATTGATTATAATTGTGAATGTATACTAAGGTATTTAGCTGCTGCAAACCCAATGGATTTCTATCACTTTATTGCGTCAAAGATCACTGTTTTAAAACACAACGTTTCAAACGAGTCTGATTTTGCTCAGTATCTAGAATTGTTTTCATGTGTGTATTTGAACCAACATTTAGTTTTAGAATATTTAAAACAAATTCGGGTCATATTAGCTGCTTTAAAACGTGATTCTTATCGTCAGCTGGCATTCTCATTCTTATTGAAGTCAATCAAAATCTGGATACAGGCTCGGCCTGCTGAATATATTGATGCTTCAAAAGCTGATTCAAATATCTCAATGGAAGCTGAAACTTTATTTGACTATGTACTATCGCTAACAGAATCAGGAACAAAAAATGCATCCCAACAACAAAGACAATTTAAAGCATCGCACAAGTTTCTTGCATTTTTGTTAACTTTATATCCTAAAGCTTTAACCCAGTTTTTGAATGATCAGAAGACTCATTCAAAAACAAGCGCTCTTAAGAAAATAACATCGGTCAATACTAATAAAAAGCAAAAAGTTTTAAGTAATGCTATCAAACAGTTATCGCAATCAAATGTAAAGGATGCTACAGATAATCATGCTGTTTTAGAAAGTTTAGATTTCATGGTTTTTATTGCTAATGTTGCTGCTTCAACTTTTTCAGAGTACCCTGATAATACTATTGTCAAGTTTTCTTTACATTATTATAATTTAGTTTCAAAAGTGCTAGTTCCAATAACGTCAAACCAGCCTAGCTTCTATTTAGCACTATCGTCTACTGTTGAAGTTGAAATTTTCAATGAATTGAGGTTAGATTATTTCTCATGTTTATGTTTTTTGAATCCTCATGCTATTTTTCCAGAATTGTTAAAGATTTTGAATGATAAAAACTCAAGCTTGAAACTTTTAAGTCTTGCATTATCAATTTTTAGAATATACTCCACAAATTCTTCAATGGATAAAAAAAACAATCAATATATTATTGAAGCTTTACCATGTTTGAGAGCAGTGATGATTAGAGTTTCAATGATAGTGAAAGATAGTTCATATACAGGATCTATTCATGCCGACGATGATGCTCATGCTGTCAATAGGTCATTATCGACCAGTTCATCAGATCATCCAAATATTCACAAATCCTTATTAATTGATACTGCTTCTAAATCATCAAAAAATTTAGAAAGTATGAAAAGTTCATCAATCTCTTCTGGTCTTTCAACCCCAACAGCAGAAAAAATCAAAGATAAAATATTTTTTAGAGGTCATTCTTCGAATCAAAACATTAGTCATATTTCCAATGATGATACAAAGTCTTTAGATTCAAAAGATTCAAGCATCAAAGCAGCCATTTTATCAAGAAGAATTTTAACTGATGGTTTCAAAATTTTTAAAAAATATCCCCATAGATACTTGTATCCATTAAAGGAATTAACAATTCGTGAATCTATACAATGGATTCATGACCATAACAAAGAGCTTTGTGATCCCATTATTGTTGGTTTCGATGACTGTTATCCTAGATTGGGAGTGGCTGTTAAAGACTTTGTTAATGCATTTTACGTTAGTACCAATATTACTGATGATTTCCAATCAACAATCGCTGCTTTAAATGGTTCTGCGCAACTTGCGTTTGGCTTCTCAGTACACATTATTAATACTTTTTCTACAGATAGAAGAAATAAACTCATACTTGAAACGTTAGTTGGTATGATTGAGTTAAGAGAAACCTTATATGATGTTTTAGAAAACCATACATTTACCAGGGAAATAAGAGAAGCTGAAAGGACGTTTCAGCAATGTGTTACAGCTTCTATTGAAGAAGCACTCATTTTCTGCTTAGCTACTTCCGATCAAGAAACTTATGGGCTAATCAAAAGAGCGGTTCAAGCATATAGCCAAGAAATTCAACATAAACATGCGTTGTCAACAGATATTCAACTGAGTGCCAGTTTCTTTGTTTCTATCTCAAATGATCGAATGGTCCGTACTGGTTCGGTTGCATTGCACAAAAACATTCAAAAGTTTTTCACGAAGATTACAAGACCAACACTTCCTGTTCGTAATGCATTTTCAAGGATTTTCAATACATGGTATAGACTAGCAAACTCAAACTATAGTGAATTATCTGCTGCTGAATTAACGGATTTTAGAAATTTCGCAAGTTTTTTAGCTTCAACATCTGGTTTATTTGTTTATGTTTCAACTCCATCTGATATTGTTAATTCATTTTCTGGTTATGTCAAAACTTTCATCAATCAACAACTAGTCTTATTGTCTAATGATAATTTGGTAACAAGAGAGAATGCAAAAGAGATTTTGAGTTCTGAATTAGACATTAAAGCATATCCTACTTTAATAGAATTATTAAAACCAATGATTTCAGAATTCCATAAGAAACAACATCTTTCAAACATGGATCTAATAGTGATTGAACTTTTAGTCACGTTGCTTGAATCAATCTTGGATTGTGCTGATGAAATCACTTTATTTATTATTTCAGTTGATGTTCTTGAAATTGCTACCTTGTTAGCTTCAATAACCGATTCTTTGAAAGAATCAGATAAAACTTCATTAAGATTGAAAATTAGATGTTCTTTATTATTTTACAAATTATCTTTTCATAGTGATCAACTTCGTTTCCAAAGTGCATATAAGTTAAGAAACAGTTATCTTAGATTCGTTTTTAAATGGTTTGAATATGCTGTTCTCTATGATACCAGCACCCATAAGGAGTCTACTACTACTACTGCTGCAAGAGATTTAGAACATGTTTATATTGATTTAACTTTAGAAAGTGCTAAAGCAATGTCCATTTTACTTGACAATTTAGTTCTAGAAGCTCCAAATGCTCTTATTGAAAAAGATTTAACGCTTCACAAAGCAAGAGTATTCAGTGTTTATTTTAATACTCTTCTGAGAGCATTAGAAAAATTCACAGATCTAGAAAAATTTCCGCAATCAACAAAACATAAGATTTCAAATATTTCTGAATACATTACTGCATCATTAACTAATTTATTGAAGTCAAACGTTGATGTTGGTCTATCATATGCTCTTCCAATTGGTTATCATGCCAATTTAAAAGTTAGAGTTGCATTCTTGAAAGTTTTTTCATCAATTATTGAATCATACTCGAAAAATTCTAAAAGTGATGTGCTTGAAGCTAGAAATAGATCTTTCAAGTCTTTTAAAGAAGCATTAGAAAATCCATCAATTTTTATTAGTATGGGTAAAGTATGTCCCACTAAAGAAGTTTCAGCTATGACTGCGAGTATATTATCATTTGCTGATTCTTTTAATCAAACTGCTCCTGTTGTATCTTTCTTATTAGAAGATGAAATCAAAGCTGGTACGAATTATACTGATATTTTAAGAAGAAATAGCTTTGCAAGTCGTTGTTTATCTGCTTTTGGTAGACTTAAAGGTACTGAATATTTAACTAAAACATTAAGACCAATTTTAACCGAAATTAGAGATTCTGATATTGAGCTTGAAGTTGAGAAAACAGATATCAATGATGCTGATGCTGATAAAAAATTAGATAATTTTATCTGTTATTTATCAAAGTTGGTTGATGTTATCGTCAATTCTATTGATGAATTCCCAATTGAATTCAAATTGGTTTGTCAAACAATTGCTAAATCTGTTAATGAAAAATTCCCAAATTATAAGTTGATTGCCGTCAGCTCATTTATTTTCTTAAGATTTTTCTGTCCTGCTATTGTTAGTCCAGACTCTGAAAGAATTGTTGATGTTCCAAACCGTCAGATCCAAAGAAAGTATTTATTATTAGCTAAAGTTATTCAAAACATGGCAAATGGTTCGATCTCAACTATAAGATGGCCACTCATTAGGAAAAGAGAAGTTGAACTATTAGCTATCAATGATAAAATATCAGACTTTTTGGTAAAAATTTCAAGTAGCTCAGAAAAAATCAATTTTGAAATGCATGAACCAGAGGAGCTGGACCCTCCTACATTTGCTGTTATTCATGGATTTTTATATCAAAACTGGAGTAACTTAAGAGTTGAATTCAATAAAGGTTTCAGTACCCTAGAAGATACTAAGTATGCAATGGCATTATCTGATTCAATTATGAACATTTTAAGCTTAGCTGGTCAACCAACATCAGCTTTTGATTTTGAAATGCCTGATACAATCTCTCCAGAAACCGAGCCTATTCTTTATGAATTTATGTCAAGATATTCAATGAAAGATGTTGCTCAAGATAAATATGATAGATTTATTCGTCAAGACATTACATCAGATGGGTTAACGTTATTAGTCATTTCTTATTCTGAAATTGAAACAGGTGAAAAGTGGGATGAAGAATTAGTCCTGTACAAATGCTTTCAAGTTGCTTCTAAACTATGGGACCAACCTTTCGCAATAGTTATTGATTGTACAGGTGTTACTAATATGGAATTTTATCCAAAAAGAAATTTGATGATGTTTGAGCGTCTAGCTCCTGAAAAAATGGCTAAAAATTGTGTTGGTATTTATTATTACAATACTTCTTCTCATTTTTTCAAACAAATGCTTTCAAATACCAAAGACCCATCATATTTTACAAACTCTTCAAATTTACCAGTCAAATTCCGCTCAAGCATGGATGATAAGAGAACAGTTCTAAATTTAGGTCTATCCAAAAGAACAATCAGACGTTACTTTGATGTTAGAGTTAAGTTCACGGATGTTTCACTATATCAACCTGAGCATGGTAGATTTGTTCCAGTAGTTGTTAAAGTTGGCCATGAAAATATTCAAATTTGTCAAACCACACCTGGAATAATCAGAACATCTGGTTCAAACCAATCAGTCATTATCAATGATGTTTATTCATTGGCTACAATGGAATCAGTTCATGCTACAGAAACGACTAAAATACCCAATGAAATCACCATAACTTTCAAAAATGGTTTAGTCGTGATCTTATCTTCTCCTAAATACTTGGAAATTATGAGACTACTATATTTTACTAGAAATCGTACTTCTAACACAATGGGTGGTGATTCATTAGTTACTGGTAAAGCTGAAAAATCTGTTGAAGATTTGTTAGGTCAGATTTTCAATGTTATTTTTTTAGGTTTAACTTCATCTTCTTCAGAAGTTAGAGGCATTTCATATAATTTATTAGCTGTCACTCAAAGATGTTTTGAAATTGATCTTGGACAAGATTTACATGAACTACATGATATTTATTTCCCAAGTGGTAACAATGCTTTTGTTATTTCACTGTCAGAAAAATTAGCTAAAAATGTTCCTTATATTACATTTGAATTTATTTGTGCTTTCTTTAAGGTTTATAATGACTCAATTACGCCACGTCAACGTTTATCTACTATTCTTTATGTTGCTCCTTGGACCGATAATATTTATGAACATGTTTTCAAATCAGATGATGAACATGGTCCTGATATGGTTGCTGATATCATTAGAAATTTCTTAGCTGTTTCAACTATTGATCCATCATTTGTTAGTGCTTTCCACTCATCCTTCTGGTCTAAATTATGTTTTCAAGAAAGAATAACCCATTTGCTAGTAAACGAAATTGTTCTATCTGCAATTGATCACGAAGCTGAAGGGTTAGAGTGGAAAGGTATTATTTCTTTAATAACGTCAACCCCAACAGTTGAACTGTATAATTGTGTTTTGAAAAGATTAAGAGATATTTCACATATTCCATTTCCGGATGAGAAAGGTGCCTATTCAGTTGTTGCTCACAGTAATTGGATTGAAATCACAGTTTTAGTTCAAATGGCAGTTTCTTTAGTCTTCAACAATTACATCTATGCTGAAATGTTCTTACCTGATGTTTTCTATATTGTCAGTATCCTTATTGATGTTGGTCCTTTAGATTTAAGAGTTGCAAGTCATCAATTATTGTTAAATTCACTTCAAGCTTTTTTAAGTGATCCATATTTGACAGATCAGTCAAGAGATTATATTAATCAAACAGTCGAGCAATTTACTACTCATAGATCTAGATTATTATTTGGGTTAAATAGAGAAACCGATGATGGTTTTCCAACTGATGTCTCCAAAATTTCAAACAAGATCAATACAGTAGAATCACTGGTTGGATTGTTGTTAGATATAATCAATAAAACTGAATCCTTCCAAAGTCATAAAATAACTTGGATCTTAAGGTGGAATAGACATGTTCTTGATGCCGCCATGAGAAAGGACTCTATTTTAAGAGGTAGAGCCCTTCTGTTGCTTGGTATTTTATCCAAAACTGGTGTTAATGATAACATGCTTTTAAAGATTTTGAAAATCATGTCAGAAGATGCAACAAATAGCACAAATGACGCAAAGTCTAATTATCTTGCTATCTGTTCTGTTTTTGCAGTAAGTAAGATTTCACTTGGTTTATTACCTGAGTCTGCACTATTTACGAAGTTATTTTGGTTAGCAATCGCACTCACAAGTTCTGCTCATCCAGCATTATATCAAGGTGGTATTCAATTTGTCACTAATATACTACTGGTTATGCAAGAAAAGAAAGACTTGCCTAAAATTTCATTCATTAATATTATAATGGAAGATAAAAAAGAATTTGGGGACACTATTGGCAACGTTGAAAAACTTGCAGGTATTGAACTTCAAGGAAATAATTTCGATTTAGTTTTAACTCATTACGTTTCCAAAGGTTTACAGTTACCTTACACCAGAACTAAAGCCATTCAAATACTCAAAGATTTATTCACTATCAGATATAGAGATGAAACAGGTAAAATGGAGATAAATCCAGCTGGTGAGTTAAATTATGGTTGTGTTTGTTATTTACTTTTCTTATGCATTTTGATGAAGCAAAATGAATTGAAAGATTTTTTGAAAGAAGCTGGTGTACCAGATGAAGATTTTGTTTATCTTGATGAAGAAACCTCACTTCCAAGAGTTTTATCAGATTATGTTTTAGGTGGATCTAATGAATCTCATATTTCATTACTCCTTGTTGCTATTTTCTTCAATGAAGGTGATCCTAATGATAAGACAATGATGCGCTTCTTACAGATTTTGAAATTTATTTCCAAAAGAAACCATAAACTGCTAATCAATGTTTATTATGAAATTAAAATCAGACTAAGAAAGAATTTTCATTCAAGTTTGAACGTTGATTTGATTACTGAAATTCTGGAGTTAGCTTCAATTGCTTATGTTTCTGATGGGTATGATCAAAATGATAAGAACAGAGCTATCACTGATAGTATATTAGATGATCTAAAATTGAAGGGAGTTAGAAACTATAAATTTGCATCCGAAAGTAACTCATTCAGTTCAGAAAATGAACTCATTCCACCAGTAATTGAAAGTATTTTTGAATCCACTTTAGAGATTGCTTAATTAATTAATTTATTATTCATGTTTTTATTAGTTTTTCGTTAATTATTTTTTGTTAGAGTTTTAGTTTAGTTAGTTAGTTGATAGAAATTTCACGTATATATTATAAAGCGTAGCACTTATATAAACTATTAAAAAACTGAAACACTAGGTTGTTGAGATTTCAAGAAAACCGCCTAGTGTTTGAAGTTGTGTTTTCTCTCAAAATCCTTCTTGAATTTTTTATATATTAACATTGTAGCTTTAGCATCTTCAACAGAAGAATGAGAACCAGATTGAATGTTCAAACCCAAATGTTCCTTAGCTAATTGTTTTAAACTTGGAGCTTTACCTTTAGTTGCTTCTCTAAATGGTAAATGTTTAGAAGTATCTCTAATTAATTCTCTTGGATGAGCTAGCCATAATGATTCCAAATCATTGTGAACAGCATGTCCAATTAACACTTTATCTTTGAGTAGTTTTGCAACATCAGATTGTGCTTCCTCAAAATCAATAGCTATTTGCATATCACCTGGTCTAATTCCACTAACCCAAGTTCTCCAATCAGTGACTTTTTCCCTTGGTTTGACATATTTATCATAAACGGTATTACCAGAGTAGTTAACAATTGAGACCCTAGCAAGAACTGATTTGTGACCACCTGGACCTACCCCAACGAATTCACAATCAATAGCTAAATATCTTCCTATCTTAGAAGCTGAAGAGTTATTGTTGGGCTGAGTTGTGGCTAATATTTCAGGATTTTCTTTGGCTCTCTTTAGAGACCTTATAAGTTGGACTGTGTTCATCTTTTTACCAGCATTTTGGGTTGATAGTTTCTGTATTTTATGTTTTGGTTTTGTTACACTAGTTGAATTTTGTTTCTTTGAAAATTTTGGGCTTTTTGAGTTTTCTTTAGTATCTTTTTGCAATTTTTTCTTGGAAATGGAATTTTTGAAACTATCTGTCTTCTTAAGCTTCTTCCAGTTTTCGGCAAGTGAATTGTTCAACGTCATTATTGAATCAATCAAGAAAGGAGTAGAATGGTTTTTGGACCTGAAATAAATTTTAAAAGAAAGAATTATATAAGCGATGAGTTAGTTGATAGGGACACTATTGGAAAGTACAGTAACTGGTAGTTAATTATATCGCAAGTGAATTCAAATTGACCAATTTTATCTGGTATGATGCTGTATAGTTTAATGTATAAGATTGAAGAACTTATATGATTTATCTAGACGTGTTGTTGGAAAGATAATTCATTTATGAACAGAAAACCGAAACCATTTGTGTCAACAGAAAGATGATAAATTATATCATAAAACAAGGTAAGATCCCTGATGATTTTGATGAATGAGCTACATATTACAATTTGGAGATAGCGTATTTATTATTTAAATGGGATTGAGAAATGCAAATCCACCAAAGTTCACAGGATATACAATAAAAGTTAGATCACAGTCAGATTTGGAGCTTCTTTCTCTTGATGAAGAAGTAACTAGCTTAAAACTAACAATAGATTTGGATAAAGAGATTGAAGATGGCTTAACACCAACTTTTGAATTTCCCTTATCATTCTCAGCTTCAGGGGTGGAAGATTTGGAAATTAAATCTTCGTTCAATTTGAATTTATCAAATCTATGTCTTTGTTTCAGTAACCTTGAACATTTACAAATAAAAGGTTTACTTGGTCTCAAAAGTTTTAAATCGAACAAAGAGGATGGAAGAGTTATTACCGAAAAGTTTGGTATTTTTGTTGATCTTACTTTGTTTTATTTGAACACAAACCTTCACTCTTTGGAAATGACCAATGTAATGATTAGAAACAAGAAAAATGTTGAAGCACCAGAATCATTAAAAGAATGTTATTATTGTTTTGACAGACTGATGGTTCCTTCTTCAAGATGTGACTGCATCCTTGGTTTAGGGTTTTCTGCAGATCAATTAGAACAGCTTGTTATTGAGTATGTTGGAACCCAATTTCCAATGAATGTCAATCTAGTGATCAATGGGTTCAAAAAACTGATTCTTTTGAAGTTATATGGGAATCTTGGTAAGGTTGTTTTAAGTTCAGATTTAACCAAACTTGAAACTGCTGAACTGTATGTTTCTTCAGTTAACCTGAGACTTATTGATGAAACACCAAACTTAAGGGAAATCCATCATAACTTACCAACACATCATTATTATTTCACCAAATTCATGGAAATTATAAATAGTTTCTATCTTAAATTCAAGAGAAGGTATAGTGATGTTCAATCAGAACATTCAAAAGTTGAAATTTACAAATTTTTATACGATAAAGATGCACCATTACAAGGGCTTGCGTTTACAAAAGTGGATATATGCAAATTTTCAGTTTGTTATATTCTTTCACTGATTGAACAAACACTTTTAGCCATTCCACTAGTTTTTGAATCTCTCATAATTGTGAGTTTCTGTCTTTTATTTTTGATTTTTCTAACAAGAATGTTTTCCTGATTTTTGATATGAAAGTTTTATATGTCATATGTCAAAACAAAAAAAAAGAACAATAAACAAACAAATAAAAACTAATTTGTAAAGATTTCTCATAAGAATTTTGCATTTAGTCTCATCCACACCCTCTGTACTGCTCTTCATATGGATAATAAAGAGATAGACATCAAACCTGTGACCCCGGTAGTTTCACAGTCTGAATCATTTTCAGTGCCACAGTCACATCATATTCAATTCACTAGTTCAAGAAGAGCTTCAATTGCAACGTGCTCTTCTAACTCATCATTGTACGACGTGAGTTTAAAATATAATGAAACACATAGTGGTGATGAAACCATAGGGATCAGTACAGGGTTTTATTCAGATGATGATGCATTTTTATATGATGAAGAAGATGTCCATAGTCCAGATACAGAAAATATAATTGAGAGTATATTACCTAAATCTTTGAGAGGTGCCCAAACTTTATTGTCAAGTACCATTAGATCACCTGGTCTGTTTGGCAATAAATGGAAGCCATTAGAGAACACTAAATCACCTACATTTTATAAAAGAAGAAGTAGTAGTGATTATTTTACTTCTCCACAAGAAAGTAGACCAATTTTTAGAAGAGTTGTTAGTAAGAGTAAACCACAACTGAAATCATTTAAAAGAATCACATCAGAATTACAAATAGAATCAGATATTTTACAATCAGAGATCAATCAAGAGAAATTATTATTTCTCAGTTTGAAGGATGAAGAAAGACTTTTAGGTACAGAGCTACCAGGAAAACCGTATCAAGTTGAGTTAAAAAACAGTAATGTGACACTGAAAAAGTTTGATGTAATACGGAGGGCAAACGAAGCATGGAATTTCAAAAAGACAGGAATCATTTTAAAAGAAAACACCAGAAAGAAATCAGATTCCAATAAATTGATTAGAAAAAGGTCAAATGATGAAAAAAGCCCAATACTGAAAAGAAGAGTGATTAGTACTTCTCCCAGAAGCTCAGCATTTTTCCAAAGAGGTGATCTGAAGATTATTTCAGATGTATCTGAAAAATCAGAAAAGATGAAAATTTTCAGAGAGTGAACTTGAGTCAAATTTGTAGTTGCAAAGCTCTTTAAATTAAATCTCCGGTACCAAGCTCTAATTTTGTTGAGATTGTGATCATTAATACTGTAGGAACACTTGGATTATACAAGTTCAGGTCACTCCAAAGTCACATTTCCAATAATAATACTCATAAATTTGATATCTTTAGACTTGCATATTGCTTGTTTAATTATCTTACTCCGAAAATTCAAAGAAGAAAAAAAAAGAAATTGAAAGAATTCTAATTTATATCCAAATTTGAAGCACAATGTCCACTAGATTAAGAGCTTTGACTGCTTACAGAAACGTTTTGAGAGCCACTAAGATTGCCTTCCAAGGTATGTTCTTCTTCTTTTAAACTGTGTCTTTTCAAAAGAGACAACAATTACATTGATTACTAACGTGATTTCATACAGGTGATGAAAGACTATTAACAGCATCAAGGGCTCAAATCAGACAAGGTATGCTTGCTGAAGAAAAAACGAAGACTGATATCCAAAGAATCGAACACCTAGAAGACGTTTCAAGATTTTTATTATCTAATATAGTGCAAGGTAAAAGAGATGAAGCTGGTAAATATAGATTAAATATCCACAAGGGTACCGAATTAGGTGATAATGAGAGTGTCAAGAAAGCTAAGGCTACTTTACAAGCTCAAGGTAATGGATGTTGTGGTGGTGGTATGGGTTTAGTTCAATAAGAAATGGGTTTATGAGATTTATGTTGTGTTCTTTCAAAGAACCAAATGGGAATTATTTGAGACAGTGATATTCATAGTAAGATGATATCGTTATTATTGTAAAAGAAATACACGTATATAGTTTAAGTGACTTTAATGTAGTTTATTATGTACTAATTTGATATAGCTAATCACCCGGAAAGAAAACAAACACTTCTTATGACACATACTTTTATACCAACATCATCCATTACCATACACCACAATAACAATAATCATGTCAGATCCCAAGAGAGACGTCCAGATATCAAAAGCATTGAGCTATCTACTTCGTCATGGAGCTGTCAAAGAACGTCTAACTATAGATTCTTCCGGTTATATTAAACTATCACAAATCTTACAATCAAATAGATTAAAGACTCACAAGGCAACTTTAGAAGACATCAAACGTATTGTGGATAACAATGATAAGAAACGGTTCAATTTAAAAGAGGAAAATGGAACCCTGTACATCTGTGCCACTCAGGGACATTCATTAAAAGTAGTTGAGAATGACAATCTGAAATTACTATCTGATGAAGAATACCCAAAGGAGCTGATTCATGGTACCACAAGGAAAAATTTACAACTGATTTTATCATCTGGAGGACTAAGTAAGATGAATAGAAACCATATTCACTTCACCTCTAAATTGAACTCAGATAATGAATCAGTAACAGGTTTGAGAAATTTCAGTACGATTTTGATTTATTTAGACATTCCAAAATTACAACAATCTGACATTAAAGTCTATAAATCTTTAAACGACGTTTATTTATCCGATGGTATTGATGGTATCATCTCTAAGGAGTTCTTCAGTAAGGTAATCGATAGAAGTTCTGGTAATAATTTAGAAATAATGTGATTGTGTCTCATCATCTTAGCTGTAGTCCCCATAGTGTTTCCTATTCCGGAAGTCTACTACTTTCATACATTCAAAATGACGTCATACTAAATAATTCAATGTGAAAAACACACAAACTAAATCTATAGAAACCATCAAAATAAAACAGAAAATACTCAACTAATTAAAATGTCTTCAAACGAATACCAGAAGATCTCCTCGGAGCCTTTGATACTGAACAATGGGACATCTACCCTGACGCAACAGGATCCTCAGCAAACTGGAAACTCCCCAAAATACGAAACACGCTCTCAACCTCTATCTTATCAACAAGCAGAACTCAAAACTCATAGAAAAAAGATATACGCTATTGTACTATTATTCATAATATCGTTGGTTTCATTTGTGGCACAAACTGAACTTACATCATATTTATACAGCTCATTAGATTACAAACAACCTTATTTATTGTTATATTTGACACATAGTTCGTGGATTTTAATTTGGCCAATTCAAGTCTCATTGATTGCAATCTATAAACATTTTTATAAATGTCGCAAACATTCCATGAATCCCTTTAATCTTAATGGATTCAAGCGTCATTTCTCAGAGTCCATTAAAAATCAGCATAAAAACGTTTTCAAAACTTCAGGGATTTTAATTGATGAACATTATAACACTGATAACGATTTCCCTCAATCAATCATCCAATTCATTGGAGCTCCATCAATAATTTCAATTGTTAAAAAAACATTATTATTAACATTCATTGTAAACACTGCTGGTTGTACTTGGTATTTTGCAATGGCAGTCTCTCCAGCTTCAGATGTTACTGCAATTTATAACTGTTCTGCGTTCAGTGCATTAGTTTTTGCAATTCCAATCCTAAAGGAAAAATTCACTTATCTAAAACTATCTTCTGTTTTAATTGCATTGATTGGTGTGTTTTTTGTTTCTTATTCAGGTAAGAACTCAGAATCTGATAAACCTGAAGAATTCCCATATAGATTCATTGGTGATTTTGTCATTGCCATTGGTGCATTATTATATGGTTTATATGAAGTCTTATACAAGAAATTAGTATGTCCACCAACAGACTCGGTTTCAGCAAAGAGACAAGTTGCATTTTCTAATTTTTGTGCATCTGTTTTAGGATTTTGTACATTTTCATTA
Organism: Phaffomyces orbus; assembly: GCA_003708145.3. Classification (NCBI taxonomy): domain Eukaryota; kingdom Fungi; phylum Ascomycota; class Saccharomycetes; order Phaffomycetales; family Phaffomycetaceae; genus Phaffomyces; species Phaffomyces orbus. Next base: position 1,055,815 of record PPNK03000001.1, read on the forward strand.
CTTTGGTTGTTAGTTTTATTTGTTCATGTATTTGGGATAAGTGAATTTAATGTCTCTGATATTACAGCATATTCATGGATGATTATTATATTGTCAATTGTGTCTAATTTAGTGTTTTCATTATCATTTTTGGCATTAATGTCGTTAACTTCACCAGTTTTATCATCTGTCAGTTCGTTAGTTACTATTCTATTGGTTGGTTTATTTGAGTGGCTCATCTTTGGTATTACGTTGACATTTGAACAATTCGTAGGTGATGTGTTGATCGTTGTTGGATTTGTGGTATTGAGTTATTCTTATTGGAATGAGATCAATAAAGAAGACGTTGACGATGAGGATGATGCTACGGATATTGATGAGATTTACTGATCATATGTGGGATAGATATATACGTAAATGTATAAATAAACATAGACATAATTATCAACTATAGAGTCGTGTTCTCTCATTGTTCATGTGACCGAAAATGTTCCTTTAAAATTTCCATTTTCGCGTCAAAACCAATTTTTTCGTTTCAAAGATCTGAATTGATCTGATTTTTTTTTACTTTAATTCAACGCATTACTTACAAGGATCTACTTTCACTGCTATATACTCAAGTCTTTACCACCATTAATCGCTACACAGAACTCAACACCTGGCCATAGAATTAATATAATTAATTTACAAGAAAAATTGTTTTAAAAATAGCTCATAACATCTGTGTTTAAACCATCCATTTAATCGCACGCTGCATACAAAATATATCCATATATCACAATGTCGCTTACTGTTAAGGACAACGACTTCTCAAATTTAGGGCCTGCTCCTAAACCACCAACCCAATCCAACTATGTGGGAGTTATTTCAAACCCAACTTTATCAAGCCCTTCAGCGTCAAATATAATCAGAAGACAAGGATGGATCCAAGTTAAAGATGAAGGGATTATGTCTTTCAGATGGCCCAAAAGGTATCTAGTGCTCAGCGATTCCAATCTAAGTGTTTACAAAAATGATAGTAAGGATGAATTATGGCTAAAAATACCATTATCAACTGTTGTTAATTTATCAAGGGTTCAATTGAGACCATATTGTTTTGAATTAATTAGAAATTCCAATGGTAAGAAATCTTTATTCATATCATTAAAGACTCTAAATGATTTATATGGTTGGTTGGATGCAATTTTCGCAAAATGTCCATCAACTGGTACAGTTTCATCTCCAACTAATTTCACTCATAGAGTTCATGTTGGATTTGATCCAACAAGTGGGAATTTTACAGGTTTACCTGAAAATTGGAAAAAACTATTACAACACTCTCAAATCACAAATGAAGACTGGACAAAGCATCCAGTTGCAGTTATTGAAGTGTTAGAGTTCTATCAAGATCAACAAAATAATTTGAATGATGGTTCAATTAGTAATAACAATGATCAAAGAACACATAAACAAAACAATTCAGATGATTCAAATTTTTCAAACAGTTCAAATGATAACTTTAATACAACTAATAGATTAATTACTGATTTATCAAAACCATATACAACTCCAGCTAAAAGAAATTCACCTCCAAAAGTTAGTCCTTATTATACAACTACTGTGATTGGTGCAAATACCCCTTCAACTGATAAAAGCATCACTGATAAAAGCAACGTCAATGGTGATTTAATTCCAATGAGAAGAGCACCACCTCCACCAAAGACCAATGTCGAATCTAATGAATCTACACCAGTGTCAATAACTAAATCAGTTTCGAATTTAAGATTAAATGATTCAATCGAAAAACAATCAACAAATACAGGTTTAAAAATTCAAACTAATATCCCAAATCCATATATTGATTCACAATCTAGTTATTCATCTCCAACTTCCTTAAGTTTCAAAACTCATCAACCTAAACAACAACTACAAAAACAGGAACAATCCTCTTATAGTGCATATGATTCCTCTCCAATTGTACAAAAACAACAGAAAAGATTGGATTTACAACCAACAAGAGAAGCTCCAAGACTTCCACAACACAGACCACTAATACTACAACAACATTCTCAAAACCAAGTCTCACCAAGTCATGTTCCTCAACATAAACAACCTGGTATTCCATATACTAATCCAATCCAACCTTTACAATTAAATAATCCACCTGTTCATCAAAAGCAACAACAACAAGCACAATTTCAACAGTTCCAACCAAAGAACAACACATTACCTCCTCCACAGCATTACCAGCAACATCCTCCACATCCACAGCAACACAATCAACATCAGTATCAGCATCATAAACAAAAAACTAGTAACACATCACCAGCTGCTGCTGCAGCTGCTGCAGCTGCTCAAGCAGCATTGCATAAATCACCAATTAAAAATGATAAGTCACCATTAAAACCACCTAAAACAGCAGCACAAAAAGCTGAAGAAAAAAGAATAAGTGCACTAAATGAACAACAAGCTTTAAAGAATTTGAAAGCTGTTGTACGTAATGTTGATCCAACTCCATATTTCAAAATGATTGAAAAAGCTGGACAAGGTGCATCAGGTACTGTTTATTTAGCAAAATCAGTAAATAGAGGGGGTATCAAAGTTGCTATAAAACAGATGGATTTAAATTCTCAACCAAGAAAAGAACTAATCGTTAATGAAATTTTAGTTATGAAAGATTCTCAACATAAAAATATTGTTAATTTTCTTGAAGCTTTTTTAAACAATTCAGAATTATGGGTTGTTATGGAATATATGGAAGGTGGTTCATTAACTGATGTCATTGAAAACAATCCAAATCAATTACAAGAAAATCAAATTGCTTTAATTTGTAAAGAAACAACAAAAGGTTTGAAATTTTTACATAATAAGAAGATCATTCATAGAGATATTAAATCTGATAACGTTTTATTAGATTTGAAAGGAAATGTTAAAATAACAGATTTTGGATTTTGTGCTAAATTAACTGCACAAAAGACTAAAAGAGCTACAATGGTTGGTACACCATATTGGATGGCTCCAGAAGTTGTTAAAACTAAAGAATATGACGAAAAAGTTGATGTTTGGTCATTAGGTATAATGACAATCGAAATGATTGAAGGTGAACCACCATATTTGAATGAAGAGCCATTAAAGGCATTATTCCTAATCGCAACTAATGGTACACCAAAATTGAAGAATCCTGAAAAATTAAGCATTGAAATTAAAAAATTCTTAAGTATTTGTCTTTGTGTTGATGTTAGATATAGAGCAACTACTGATGAATTATTACAACATGATTTTATGAGAATGTCATGTGAGCAAGACGGATTGAGTAAGTTGCTGGAATGGAAGACGAACCCAGAACCTTTAGAGTGAAACTTTTTTAATAAATTGAATCTTCAATGATATATGAAGTTCTGTGTAGAATATTCTCGGTTGGTCCACTTCTCGTAACCTAAATGAAAAATAAATAATCCATAAACAAACTTATTAGCATAAACATTATAAGATGTCACATGAACCAGCTGCTCATTATGCACAATCCAACTTCTATCAGCAGTCGCTAGAGACTCAATTAGCTTCACAACAGAAGAAAACTACAACACATCGTCGTATTATTGATCATGGCGCCCCAATGGGTAGATGGTTTATCCAAAAGAAATTCGGCCATAGAAAACAAAGAATTGGTAGAATAAGACCAGAAGCGTCATATACCGTTGATCTTCTACCGTCTTCTGCTTATAAAGATACACCTGTTATTGATTCACAGACCAAATTCGTTCATCTGAGTTCAAATAAGGCCAAACATGCTATTCATGCAATTAAATGGACACCTGAAGGTAGAAGATTATTAGTTGCAAGTCATTCTGGTGAATTTACGTTATGGAACGGTATGACTTTCAATTTTGAGACTATTATGCAAGCTCATGATACTGCTGTATTGTCCTTGAATTATTCACATAATGATGATTGGTTATTAAGTGGTGATCAAGATGGGGTTATAAAATTTTGGCAACCTAATTTTAACAACGTTAATATCATTGAGGCTCATAGTGATGGGATAAGAGATATTGCCTTCAGTCCAAATGACTCTAAATTCGTCACTGCATCAGATGATGGGTCCTTAAAAATTTGGAATTTTAGAAACAGTCAAGAAGAACGAGTCTTGAAAGGTCATAATTGGGATGTCAAAACCGCTGATTGGCATGGTTCATTAGGTTTGATTGTTAGTGGGTCTAAGGATAATTTGATCAAATTTTGGGATCCAAGGGTTGGAAATGCTATTTCAACATTACATGGATTTAAACATACAATAACACAAACAAGATTTCAACCACAACAAGGTTCTCATTTGTTAGCATCAATTTCTAGAGATAGATCAATGAAAATTTTCGATTTAAGAACAATGAAAGATATATTTGTTTATAAAAGTGAAGTTGATTTATCAAGTCTTACATGGAATCCAATTCATAAATCAATGATAACGACAGGTGGTTATGATGGATCAATGAATCATTATTTGTTAAATAAAAGTGTACCTGAGGCAGTTGAAACGATAAAGCCATATCATACAATCCCATATGCACATGAAAAGGCTATTCACGCATTAGAATATCATCCTTTAGGTCATATTTTAACATCTGCAGGTGCAGACAGATCAGCAAGATTTTGGTGTAGAGGTAGACCAAATGATCCAAATTCATTTCAAGATCCTCCATATACTAATGATAAACAAGGTGCATGGTATTTTGCTATTAATAATGCAGTCAATGCTGTGATACCTAAAAATGAAAACGTTGGTAATGGTGGGGGTGGTAATAAAGATGACAATAATGATGCAAGTTTTGCATTACCTGGTTTAGATGGTGGTTATAGAACTAATAACTCGAATAATGGGTTTAGTTTACCTGGGTTGGGTTATTAGAGGAATGATTAAATGTAATATTCAAGCTAAAGATTTGTTTATGTTGTAGCGTTCGATTGAAATGAGTTGATATTTTTAGATAGTTATCATTACGAATAAAGTCAATGAATGTGATGTGTCTATATGTACAAGATGGAAAGATCTAGTCTCAAAAAAAACTCTCTTTTGTATTGAAACGAAAAATATTCCATTTAGTAACCTGAGATTTGTAGTTTAATGAAATTGATAATGACACCTATCCAATCTATGTTTAAACACGTCTATATAATACTCTACATACATACATACATACATACATACATACATACATACATACATACATACATACATACATACATAGCTTTATAAAAATAAAGAAGATATGTATTTCAATTAATAAGAAAATATCTCCAAAAAAAAAAAAGGTAAAAAAAAAGTATAAATCATAGTAGTATAGTCACGTATGTATATAAACCCCCTCCAAAAGTGAAGTATCTCTATATTAGAAAATTCCCAGAATAAAATGTAAAATAGAGCCCAAAAACAAAAGAATAAAAAAAAGAATAAAAAGTTAAAAATAAATTAAAATATTGTATGTGCGAGTTTGAAAAAAATAAATATTAGTGACACACCATATTTGCGCTCTTTGAAGCATTATTGTTGTAATATAATTGAATTACTCTAGCCTTCATCTATCCCCAATAAAACTATCCATAAAAAATTAAAAAATAAAATAAATAAAAATAAAAGTTGGAATTAAGTCAGAGGAACTCATTTCTTGATTTGTCTATCATACCAAAATTTTGCCACTTTTGCTTCATAATCAGCACCAAAAGTTTTATAATAACCTTGAATAAATGATTTCAATTCTTTATAGATTAAATCATCATGATTTTCAAAACCATTTTCATTAATTTTGAAATCTTTACCACAATTATCAATTTCCATATAAATCAACCCTTTATTTTCAGACAGTTCATCATTTGAAATATCTTGAAATGCACTTTGATATAAATTAGCTCTTCTTACGAAATCTGAAATTGCTTCATCATGGTTTTTATTGATATAATCTGGATTATTCGTTTTACCTTCAACGTTATATTTCCAAAATGATTGATTTGAACATTTCACGTGTAAGATTACCGTGTTTATCTTCACGCCAGTTTTGAGTTCTTTAGCTTTAATCGCAGAGATTATATTTGAACGACGTTCTTTTGTTGAATTTGTAGCATCAAAGATACCCACGTCGATTTGTGAGCTGATTAATGAATTTAATAAATGATCAAGGGCAATATGAGCGAAAATTTCTCTTTGAGTTTTAGTTTCTTCGTTATTGAAATCAAAATAATTTGAACTTTGTAATTCAAAATTAGATAGTTTTCTTCTGAAATTCCCAGCATTGAATGAATCAATTTTAAAATTAACATCAATCTCATTTAAGAAATGATCTGTTGTTTGTTTGATCAGATTTTTGCAAATTGATGATTTCCCTGCAGCAGGAAGTCCAACTAATATTACACACCATTTTGAGTCAATGATTGGTTCGTTGTTGGGAGTTGTTGTTAATTTATTGATTGATTTTGGTTGACCTTGACAATTGATCTTTGATAATGCTAATTCAAGGGCATCACCGAAATTAAACAAAGGTTGCTGTTGTTGTTGTCTTTTGGTAGGTTCATTATCTTGTTTGATTTTAGTGAAACTCAAAGATTTTGGTAACGGGATGTTGCCATTTGAAGTTGGTGTATATAAAGTAGTAACTGAAGTTGATGAGGTATTTCTTGAGAAGATTGAGGAAGTTGAGGATTCATTTGTTTTCAAACGTTGTAATTTCTCACCCACAGAGTTTATTAGCTGATGATCCATCTTTGTGTTTGTAATTGTATAGTTCTATAGTTGTATCAGATGAGAAAAAATAATAATAAATATTTTTTTTTAGTTGTGAAACGTGTAGAATGTGATAAGAGCACTATAAATGATACTGGCAAATAAAAATATGTAATTAAAGGATATGATATTTGATATATGAAGAAGTGAAAGGATTGGTATATATTTGTAATAAGCTGAATTTGAATGAAAGTTGAATGTAATTTAAATGAAGTTTGCTTATTTTGCTGTTCAAAAAACAGAAAAGGAACAAAGATCAATTTTTTTTTTAATTTTTTGACGTGGAAAAAAAGAAAAGAAAAAATGCCGGATTTTCTCAATAGTTTTTCCGGTTTATTTTTAGCAAAATTTAATGATGTCTGGATGTATGTGAAACTGTAGTTATTATTTTATTACTATGGTTTCTTATAATCAAGACCAATATATGCACATCAATCCAACAATATTCTGATTACTTCCTTCAATTGCTTTAACTTATGATCTTTCCTGTCTCCATTCCCATATTTTTCAGACAATGACTTGATCAATTCATCTTGAAGCTCAATGGTTTCCTTCATTTGTTCAACCCTCTTTAGTAGATCATCTACTTCAATTTTGGTTTTATTATAACTCATTTCCACTTCATTGAATGATTCTAATCTTTTCAATGAGCCCACTGACAATTGATGCACTAATTGACTTAGTTTCAATACTTCAAATGGCTCGTTTCCCTGAATAGTCACCTTCCTCTTCTCATTAGTGATGGTCTTCAATAAGTCAACACTCTTCCTTAAATGAGTGATGATATTTGATTTAACTTGTGACATTTTACACGAATCTTCCTGAATGAAAGTGAGTTCATCTTCACTGAAACTGTCATGATTTCTACTGGTCTTTACCTCTTGACTCAGATTAACGTCTTTTGGTTCCACCATCTATGATCTGTCCACTAACAAACAATTCCCAACTACAATATCTAGATCAACTATACTAACTTTTCTATCTACTAACTATTCTTTCTATTCTATTCTATTCTTCTAGCCGCTACTACTTATCTCAACTCATCACATCCAGACACCATCTTCTGATAAAAAATTTATTACCACCATACTCTCTACACAATAATACCCATCTCCTACGCTAAAAATGTCTACAGAATCTGTTGATTCCATCACAGATGGAGCAACTGAAGTTCCACAAAATGCATCGAGTATATCCCCTGGAAATGAAGCCAAACTAGACCAATACAATCAACAGAATATCAGACCTCCAATTCCGGAAGGTATGTCAAAATCACAGTGGAAGAAACAGCAAAGAAAATTAAGATTCGAAGAAAGTAAAGCCAACTATCAATTGATCCGTAAAGAGAAAAAACTAAAGAGAAAACAAGCTCGTAGAGAACAAATCGAAGGTTTCAAAGCAAGAGGTGAAGAAATTCCTGATGAATTCAGAACTAGAAAAAATAAGAAGCCAATTGGACAAATCCATAACAATGGTACAATTATAATGGACTGTGCCTTTGATGATCTGATGACTGAAAAGGAAGTTATATCTTTATCAAATCAAATAACAAGAGCTTATTCAGTCATAAAATCAGCACCAATAACTTCATCTTTAAAAATCACATCATTTAACAAAACATTAAAACAAAGATTTGATACAACTTTAACTAATTCTGGTTTTACAAACTGGAAAAACGTTGAATTTCAAGAATCTGAATTCGAAGTGGAAGATCTTTCCAAATTTTTATACCTTTCTGCTGATTCTGATAATGTTTTAGATGAACTAGATCCAGAAATAACTTACATCATCGGTGGGATAGTTGATAAAAATCGTCACAAAAATCTATGTAAAAATAAAGCAGAATCACTAGGAATCAAAACTGCAAGATTACCTATATCTGAATTCATTAAATTATCAGGAAGATCTGTCTTAACAACTGGGCATGTTGTTGAATTAATGTTGAAATTTTATGAATTTAAAGATTGGAAAAAGGCTTTTGAGTTGGTTTTACCTCCTAGAAAATTGAATACTTCAAATGATGATGATGATGATGAAGTAGATAATACAAAAATCATAGAAGATAATGAAGTAATTGATGACGTTATTGAAGATAAAGAGATTGAAAATATCTCTGAAACAAAAGAATAGATGTATATAAATAAACCATTTCAGTCAATCAAATAAGTGATTCTCTTGTGAAATAGTTGTATTGTTCCCTATAGTAAACTTTTGACAAAGAGTGAATAATGAATGAGTAGAATAATAGTAAAATAATAATAATTCCATTTATGTAATTAATGGTTGCTGAGCCCGAGTCTCCTAGATAAACTATTTTTTTTCTAACTCATCGCATGGTAATAAACATACATCAGATACTACCATGCTAAAAACTTTTGATGATAAAAGAAGAGAAGTCTTTAAACCACTTCTAACCGATCCATTCCCAAAATCATCATTTCCTGAAATTGATAAGGATTCACAGAATGAAATATTAGGACACTTAACATTACTGTTAAAAGATTTGAAAAACCACAACGTATCAAAAGACAAAAAAAATTCACCAAAACCAACAATATTAAAACATATTACGATAGGATTCAACTCCACTGTCCAAAAACTTGAATCACAAACCAAGTCAAACCAAGAACAACCATCACCTTCATTGATAAATTATGTATTTGTTTGTAAAAATGACATCAAACCATATTTGTTAATCCAACAATTCCCAAATTTATGCTACATGGCTTCGACATCTGATATCAACCCAATAAAACTAATTCAACTACCCAAGAATTCAATTGCCAAACTTGAAGAAGTCACTGGTCAAAAGATAAACATCTTGGGCTTGAAATTGAATGAAAGTCGAGATACTGAAGGTATTATATCGAAAGCATTTTGGAAGTTGTTGAACGATGATACAAGAATTCCTCCTTTAGAAATCGAATGGTTGAAAGATTTGAAGTATCATCGTGCTAAAGTTAATATGGTTAAAACTTCTGCTCCAATAATTAAAAAAAATCAAAAGACCAAATCTAAGGATAAAGTTACTAAACCAAATATTGCTACAAAAGATAAAAGTAACAATAACAACCTCACAAACAATAAAAAAGTATCCAACCTACATGGAAAGCAGTAATAAATAAAAAATGATCATAAACTCATCGAATTACTCTTCTTAATGTATGCATCGATCTATATAACCCTCTTGATAAACTGAAGGGTAACTCGTGTCCTTTATAAGATCTTCTATTTCCATGATTCAACCTCTTGAACTCATTTAAAAAATCAGCAGTCAATTTTGGTGGATCTTCACTAACCAACCCATTTCTGAATACTTCATCATTATTCTTTGCTAATTTTCTATAATCAACATTAACTGAATTCATCGTCAGATAAAGTAAATTCTTTGCACGAGTCATTCCCACGTATTGTAACCTTTGATCTTCAATTGAAGTTGAAAATGAAGCATATGGATCCCATAACGGTCTTGTTCCATGTGGTCTGATATCGGGAAGGAACACAATGGGAAATTCAAGACCTTTTGCAGAATGAATCGTTGCTAATGAGATTGACTTAGCTGATGATGAGGTTGGTAATAAAGTTGAATAATGTTCTAAAAAAAATTCTAATAATGTTGTCATGTTTGGTTTTAAAGCTTTGATTAATTTCAAATTTTCTTTGAAATCGTATAATTGTTTCAATAATAAATCTTTACCAGTTTCATCTAAATCGTTTGATAACTTCGTTGTTAATCCTAATTGAGTTCCTATGTTTAATACACTATTGAAAATATCATCTGGATTTTCTGAATAAATTAAATCTTTATTTGATTGTAAAACGTCATAGTACTCATTTATTTTTTTGTTATTTGATTTTGATATTAATTCATAAATTGACACTTTCTTTTCAATTGACTCGTTATATAACTTTCTAATTGTAATTGGACCAATCTTAGGCATTAAACCTAGTGTACATAATATTGAAAAATCAGCTTTTTCAGGATTTGAAAGAATTCTAAGATAGTCAACTAAATGAAACAATTCATTCGATAACCATGATGGCGTTGAGCTTAGTTTTTGAGCACTTAATCCATTATATTCTAAAACATTCAACAATGAATCAATCTGTCGGTTTGTTCTTGTAAGTACAGACATATCATTCAACGCTATGATTCCATCACTTTCTTCAACTAATCTATGGATTTCATTAACTATGAAATCGTATTGTTGATGAATTGTTTGATAAATGTTAAATGTCGGTTTAGGACCTGATTTGATTGCAAAATTATTTAAATCACCTCTCTTCATACATTCTTCTTCTTCAAACATTAAACTATTGGCAACGTTAATAATTTCAGGTGTCGATCTAAAAGATTCTTTCATTTCAATCTTATCAATGGGATTAATCTCTGATAATTGTTTCAATAATTTATTAGGATCAGATCCTAAAAATCCATAAATTGACTGATTTGGATCTCCTGCAACGGTTAAATGTCTGTCTTTGGAAACAAGCTTGATTATATCAAACAAATCTTGGTACATGTCTTGAAACTCATCAACTATGATGATTTTATGTGTTAATTGTAAATCTTCTTCTTTTAATAATGCTTTGGCTCTATTTAAGACATCAGAATGTGTTAAAATTTTCATTGAATCAATAACTTTTATCAAATTTCCAATCTCTGCAATTGGAATCTTATGCATTTTAGAAAGTGGAATCATTAGATTTGATAATTGATCTTTATTCTCTCTCCAATTAACTCTTGTTAAATCTCTAATCAATTTTTGAATTTTAAATTTGTTCAACTTGCTTTTAGATTCTAATAGTTTAACAACTGTTCTCCATCCTGCATCTTCTATGATATCAGATTCTAAGTATTTCTCATCACATTCACTGACTAGTTGATGGCAAAACCCATTGAAAGTGAAGATATTTATTCTATCAACTAGTGTTTGATCTCTCAGTAGATTCAACAAACTTTGTCTCATATTATCAACTGCTTTATTGGTCATACTTAACACCATGATTTCCTCGGGTTCAACGTGAAGATTCTCAATCATATACGCGATTCTATAACATAATGTCATTGTTTTACCTGCACCTGGTCCTGATGTAATTTGTAACGTTTTATTCGTATCTATTGGATATGTGATGATTTTAGCTTGAGTCGGTGTGACAAGGATTTCTTTGACTTCAGATTCTGGTGTTTCTTGAGTAGTTTCTTGTGGTTCATTTGATGTGTCAGTGTATTCAGGCTCATTCTTGTGAATATTCTGTTGATTTTTCATGATGTGAGAACCAGAACTCTAAACAGTTCAGTCAAAATCAAATTTCAGTACCAGTAAATCTGTTCTGTTGGAGTACCAGGGTATATGACGGCAGATTAATTTTTTATATCGTTTGAGAGAAATACATATCGTTTCAAGTACTGTTTCATATGTTTTTTTATTTTCGGTGTTAATCAATAACAACTACAAAAATCATTATTATAACAGAAACATATGTTTACTCAAATCATTGTTTGAAAGCATTCGAAAGGGTCTTGAAATGCTCAATTTCTACCTCTGCTAATTCTCCTTCGCAAGTTTCCATAAAACTCAAAATGTAACTATAATTCACCAATAAAAACGCTTCTGCTTTTGTCTTTAAATTCTTACTTAATTTAGTCAATATAGATTCAAATTCAGATCGTAATCTAATTATTGAAGTGAATAAAGGTTCTTGCTTTGATTCTATCAAAATTTCGTTAGAGTTACTTAATTTCAAAAATCCATAAATTAAATTTGTGAACTGGATCGTTAAAAAATGTGGTTTTAATGAGTTAACTTCTGAGATTGAAGATGATTTGAAAGATGATCTTTTCAAATTTTCACAGTTCAAATCTATAAGTTTTTGGAAAACTGGCCATAATGTGATCAATTGTAAATTTAAGTAACTTTCTAATGCTGGAATTTTTCTTTTCTGCAATTCAAATATCAAAGACTGTGATAATCTAATTAAAATTAATATACCAAAAATATCAAACGTTTGATTTATTAATTTCTTAGTGAATTGAATACCAATATTATAAGTTGGTTGGAAAATTTCATCAAATGAATTGTTTATAATTTCCATAGTTTTATGTTGAAAAAATTCTGTTAAAAATAAATATTCAACTGATCCATTATCAATTAATGCTAAATTAAAACTTCTGAATCCAGTTTCAATATTGAAAGTTAGTGGATTACTTTCAGCGATCTGTGCTAACATAACAGTTGGGTCTTCTGCATTTATAATTTGATATCTTTTACCAATAGTATAATCCAAAACAGTTGAATTTTTCTGGAAATATGATTGTTGTCCACCAATCAAATATGTATAGTCATAGACATTGTTTCGTAATTTTTCCAAACTTGTAATATATCTTTGGAAATGACTTTTGTAATACCATTTCATTGTATATATATACGCTTGAAACAACTCATGGTATAAATCAGGATGATATTTATATAAAAATGGACAAATCTCTTTAACTTCAATCAACTCTTGTTGAACAATTTGTGATGACGTTCCAACGACTCTTAATTTTTTGATTTGCACAATCAAATAGTTCTTTATTCTTTCGATACTTTTATTTATCAATGTATCAAGTAGTTTATTCAACATCTCTATTGATTTGATGCTTGAGAATTCCTCAGATTTTGAATATTTTTCATAGATTAGTATTTTATCTGATAAAAATTGTAAATTTTCACACCATGATGCAGTGACTTTCCCATTATATATCTGTTTTATCACATCTGGCGGTATTATCAAGTCTGATATTATTGGAGTGTATTTTTTAGCTAATTCTTGTCTTTTAGTTAAATTGTTTGACAATTCGGTTGATCTTGATTTTAAGCTATTCAGTTCCTTTGATAAATCGATTAATCCATCATTGAATTTCGTAAGGTATTCATACAGTGGACTTAATAAAGATTCGAATTCATTGATCGTTGATTGAAATTCTAATAGCGTTTGGTGTTCTTTTTCAGTTGTAACATGATTTATTGAATGTTGTGTTGATAAATAACGGATTTCTTCTAATGAATGTCTTTTCGAAACTTCTAATTGAGAAATGTCAATTGAGACTTGAGATTTCGAAGGTTCAAAGTCTCCACTCTGTAGAATTTTTTGTAGTGTTTCCAATGCCATTGCCACGTTGTTATATCTGTGAAATCTTGTAAGTTTATCGGATTAATAGTTTTTCTTGTTTACATTTTGCATTTTGCATTTTGCACCCAAACTTACATAATGAATTCAATATTCTACAAAATGTACATTAACTCAATTGAGAAATTCTAGAAAGTAAAGCAGCTAATTGTAAATAAGAACCAACACCTTCCAGCACTCTTAAGTGTGTAGTCCCAATTTCTCTCATTATTTCTAGTCTTTTCGGTTCAGGAATTTCTTCTAATCCTCTAGTAACTTTAAAACTGGTTGAAACGATGTCAGTTGCAGAGTAACCTTTATCCCATAAATCCTTCAAGAAAACAATGGAAGCATCTAGATCATTATTACCACTCACACTCATGATCATTTTCTTGATAATTAATGGATGTGGGCTATCAACAATTTTGAAAACATTTTCTCCATTAACAAATCCAAACCCAGCAACAGTACTTTGTAAATTATTAATGGCTTGTCTCATATCACCTTCAGCACTGAAAATCAGAGCTTCTAGCCCGTCATTTGAATATTTAACGTTTTCTGCTTCAATGACCTCCAATAATCTCTTCAAGACTTCTTCATCTTGTAATTTGGTATACCTCAGGATAGCACAACGAGACTGTAAAGGTTCAATGACTTTATTAGATTGATTACAAGCAAATGCGAATCTTGTTGTGTTTGAATATATTTCCATTGTTCTTCTTAATGCTTGCTGAGCACCGGGGGTCATTGAATCAGCTTCATCTAAAATAATGATTTTATGTCTACCTTCAGGTAGTTGGACTTTTTTCTGTGCAAACTGTTTGATCTTATTTCTAACGACATCGATACCCCTATCGTCTGATGCATTCAGTTCTAGTGTAGCGTCTGAGTAACTATTACCTAGTAACTCTCTAGCAAGACAGTGGATTGAAGTTGTTTTACCAATACCAGGAAGCCCACTAATTATCATATGAGGCATGTTACCATCCTTAGCAATCATTTTCAGTCTTTCAATAGTCTCAACGTTACCAACAACGTCTTTCAGTGTCATTGGACGGTACTTCTCCACCCATGGAAGCTCCAACTTCAATGCGTTGTTACTCATTTTACCGGTCTCTTTAACACTTCCAATGTGAGTCTTGCACTCTTCAATTTATTCGTGTTTTTTTCCACTAAGAAAAAAGCTTCGCGTTCTGTTATTTCCGAGCTCTCTTTAAACCCCGAATTCCGAGACACGTTATAATTTGGCAGAATCTAGTACGGCCGATTATCGCCGAAGCCCACAATTGTGTCAAAAGACTCGAGGGTTCGGATCTTCGCATTTCGCTGTTAATCGGGTCTATTTACTATTAAACGATGGATTTATGGGCTTAACATACAAGACAAGTAAATTAATAATCAAGTAATGCCAACTGTTATATAAATCTACAGGTATATCCATGGAACTTCTGCTGTTCTCTTACCTGGACATAGCAACTACGATCAAATTTCAACAACCATGTCTGATTTTGTTGGTGACAAACAAGGTACTGAATTAGAACAATTTAATAACACTGAAAATCATGATAATGAATCATATAGAGGTTTTGATAATGAAGCCATTGGAAACATCGCGCAATTAGC
Organism: Phaffomyces orbus; assembly: GCA_003708145.3. NCBI lineage: Eukaryota > Fungi > Ascomycota > Saccharomycetes > Phaffomycetales > Phaffomycetaceae > Phaffomyces > Phaffomyces orbus. The sequence goes on from PPNK03000001.1 coordinate 1,071,320, forward strand.
AAGACATTACACACAGGGAGATGATAACAAGGATTTGTATTCAATTCTGTCTCAAGATGGAGTCTTACCAATGAACAATCCAAACATGCAAGCTAAATTAGATCCAAACTCACCAGAGTTTGATGGTAAATACTGGATCAGAAACTTCAAATCTTTTATGAATAAGGACCCTGAATATTATAAATCATACTCTCTAGGTATAACTTATAAAAATCTTAGAGCTTTTGGTGATGCAACAGATTCAGATTATCAATCCACTGCATTCAATGCACCATTCAAGTTTGCATCTAAAGCGCTCAAAAGTTTAATCAGTTCCAAAACCTCGAAAAAGGAACATCACTTTGATATTTTGAAACCAATGGATGCCTTGGTTAATCCTGGTGAAGTCGTTGTGGTTTTAGGTAGACCAGGTTCTGGTTGTTCAACTTTATTGAAATCAATTGCTTCAAATGACCATGGGTTTGGAATTGCTGAAGAATCACAAATCTCTTATTCTGGTTTGTCTACAAAAGATTTGAAAAACCATTATAGAGGTGAAGTTGTTTATAATGCAGAATCAGATATTCATTTCCCACACTTAACTGTCTGGCAAACATTATCATTAGCTGCCAAATTTAGAACTCCTCAAAATAGATTCCCTGGAGTTTCAAGAGAACAATACGCTAACTCATTAACTGAAGTTTACATGGCAATCTATGGTTTATTACATACTAAAAACACTAAAGTTGGTAACGAACTAGTTAGAGGGGTTTCTGGTGGTGAAAGGAAAAGAGTTTCAATTGCTGAAGTTTCATTATCTGGAGCAAGATTACAATGTTGGGATAATGCAACAAGAGGTTTAGATGCTGCCACTGCTTTAGAATTCATTAGAGCTTTAAGAACACAAGCTGATGTTCTAGGTACCACAGCATTAATCGCCATTTATCAATGTTCTCAAGATGCTTATGATTTATTTGATAAAGTGTCAGTGTTATATGAAGGTCATCAGATTTATTTTGGTAGGGCTGATAAAGCCAAAGAATTCTTTGTTAACATGGGTTATGACTGTCCAGCAAGACAAACAACAGCTGATTTTTTAACTTCAATCACTTCACCAGTTGAAAGAGTTGCAAGAAAGGGTTATGAAAATCAAGTTCCTAAAACTGCTAAAGAATTTGAAGATTATTGGAAATCGTCACCAGAATATAATCAATTAATTCAAGACATTGATGAATCCTTACATAAATTTGAAGTTGAAAACGTTTCTGAATATATCAAGACCGCCCATAACTCTAAACAATCTAACAACTTGAGACATTCATCCTCATACACTGTTTCATACTGGATGCAAACTAGATATTGTTTAGAAAGAGATTTCCAAAAACTGAGAAATGATTATGGAACAAATTTATTTGAAACTTTTGCTAATTCTTTAATGGCATTAATCATCTCTTCAATTTTTTATAATTTACAACCCGTTACAAGTTCTTTCCAATTTAGAAGTTCTTCTTTATTTTTTGCTTTATTCTTCAACGGTTTCCAATCTTTCTTAGAAATCTTATTATTGTTTGATCAAAGACCAGTCATTGAAAAACATAAACAATATGCGTTATATCACCCTTCTGCTGCTTCTTTAGCTTCAATTATTTCATTAATCCCACAGAAGATTATCATTTCTTTAGTTTTCAACATCATTTACTATTTCATGATTAATTATAGAAGAACAGCTGGTCATTTTTTCTTTTACATATTGATTAACATAACTGCAACTTTCACCATGTCACATGCCTTCAGACTAGTTGGTGCTGCTGCAACTTCATTAGCTGCCGCTTTAGTTCCTGCTCATGTTGTTTTAATCTCATTGGTTTTCTTTACCGGTTTTACAATCCCAATAAATTATATGTTAGGTTGGTCAAGATGGATTAATTATATCAATCCATTAGGTTATGCTTTTGAATCACTGATGATTAATGAATTCAATGGTAGAAATTTCACTTGTTCAGATTTTCTTCCAGTTGGGCCAGATTCTGGTGTTGATTCAGATGGTTTTATTTGTTCAAGTGTCGGTGCACTTCCTGGTCAAACTTATGTTAGTGGCAGAGATTATATTGAATCAGTTTATCAGTATTATCCTAAGAATAAATGGAGAAACTTTGGTATTTTAATTGCTTTCTTTGTTGGGTTAGGTGCTATATATTTAACTTTTACTGAATTCAATGAATCTGCTAAACAAAAAGGTGAAATTTTATTATTCCAGAGATCAACTTTGAAGAAAATTCAAAAGAACAAAAAAGCTATAAATGATATAGAATCTGGTGACTCTGAAAGACAAATCACTTTACAAGATTCAGATGATGCTAATGGGACCATTGGAAAACAACAATTAGAAGCAAGTAATGATATTTTCCACTGGAGAGATGTTCATTACACTGTTAAAATCAAGAAAGAGAATCGTGAGATTTTAGCAGGTGTTGACGGCTGGGTTAAACCAGGTACATTAACTGCTTTAATGGGTGCTTCTGGTGCTGGTAAGACTACATTATTGGACGTTTTAGCTAATCGTGTAACAACTGGTGTTGTCACTGGTAATATGTTTGTTAATGGTCATTTAAGAGACGAATCTTTCCAAAGATCAACCGGTTATGTTCAACAACAAGATCTACATTTAGAAACTGCAACAGTTCGTGAAGCTTTAAGATTTTCAGCTGATTTAAGACAACCTTTCAACGTTTCTAAAGCAGAAAAATATTTATATGTTGAAGAAGTTATTAAAATCTTGGAAATGGAAACTTATTCAGATGCCATTGTTGGTGTTGCTGGTGAAGGTTTGAACGTTGAACAAAGAAAAAGATTAACAATTGGTGTTGAATTAGCAGCAAAACCAAAACTGTTATTATTTTTAGATGAACCTACATCTGGTTTAGACTCTCAAACTGCATGGTCTATTTGTCAATTAATGAGAAAGTTAGCTAATCATGGTCAAGCTATTTTATGTACTATTCATCAACCTTCGGCTATCTTGATGCAAGAATTTGATAGATTATTATTTCTAGCTCGTGGTGGTAAAACTATTTATTTTGGTGATTTAGGTAAGAATTGTCAAACTTTGATTGATTATTTTGAAGCTAATGGTGCTCCAAAATGTCCAAATGATGCTAACCCAGCTGAATGGATGTTACATGTTATCGGTGCTGCTCCTGGTTCTCATGCCAATCAAGATTATCATGAAGTTTGGTTGAATTCTAAAGAACATCAAGAAGTCTTGGATGAATTAGATTCAATGGAAAAGGAGTTAATTAAGATCCCTAAATCTTCTGTTAATAAATCTTCATACTCTTCACCATTATATCATCAATATTTAGTTGTTACTAATAGAGTTTTCCAACAATATTGGAGATCACCTGTTAATATCTGGTCTAAATTGTTTTTAGGTATTTTTTCATCATTATTTTTAAGTTTTACCATATTCAAAGCTGATAACAGTATTCAAGGTTTAACTAATCAAATGTATGCATTATTTATGTTTACATTAGTTTTAAATCCAACAGTTGATCAAATTTTACCTGCTTTTGTTAAACAAAGAGATTTATATGAAACAAGAGAAAGACCATCAAAGACTTTTTCATGGTTTATATTTATGTTAGCTCAAATCACAGTTGAAATTCCATGGAATATATTTAGTGGTACAATTGCATTTTTCTGTTTTTATTATCCTGCTGGGTTTTATTCAAATGCAATTCCAACTGATTCTGTTGATTCAAGAGGTGCATTTGCATGGTTTGCTATTGTTGTATTATTCGTTTATATCGGTACCGTTGCTCAATTTGTTATTGCACCATTAGAGTTAGCTGAAGCTGCAGGTAATTTATCTTCATTGATGTTTACATTATGTTTAACATTTTGTGGTGTTGTTGTTCAAAGAAGTGCATTACCTGGATTTTGGAATTTTATGTATTATGCAACACCATTTTCATATTACGTTAATGCATTTTTATCTAATGCTTTAAGTGGTAATGAAGTTGTTTGTGCTGATAATGAATTGAAAACTGTTGTTCCACCAAATGGTTTAAATTGTGGTGATTATTTCCAAGAATATATTGAAACTGTAGGTACTGGTTATTTAATTGATGAATCATCAACTGAATTATGTGAATTTTGTCCAGTTAGTACTACAGATGCATTCATGTCATCAGTTGGGTTAAGTTATCATATTAAATGGAGAAACATTGCAGTTTTTATTGTTTTCATTGTTATAAATATCGTTGGTGCTTGTTTCTTATATTGGTTAGCTAGAGTTCCTAAAAATAAAAAAGAAGTTGAAACTGTTAAAGTTCTTGATAGTGGTTCTGATTCAAGTGAAATTGAAAAGCAATGATTGATTTTTCTATATTATTTATATTTTAATATTTTTTTTTTTTTTTAATTTGTATAAATTTTGTAGTCTTATATCTAGACATGTAAGTCATATTGAAAAGAATGAGCGATTCTTGAGAGTCAATATTGATTTAATACATGTCAACATGATGATTATAATTACAAATTCATTCTATTCATTTCTTTGTATTCTTTATGAAAAGACTACATCCACACAACCTTAATGGAAACACTTCATCAGGTACCAATTCACCACTTGATTCAACCAATAGATTTCACAAACTTTGTATAAAAATTCCATATGAACCATCTGGACTAAATTAAACTATCACCGTTCTCCCATGCACTAAAATCGTTATTATTTCCAATTGATGTGTTATTCTTTGATGCGATTAAAGAATCACCAAACCCGGGAGGTAATTTAATGTTTTTAGATTTATACTCTTCATTTTTCCAATCAATTGAAGTGGGATTATTATTAATTGATGAATTTGCAATGTTATTGGATTGAATTACATTTGTTTTATTAATTGGTGTCAATATTGAAGTATTCAATCCATTACCATTAGATGATGTATTATATTCTTGGAAATTATCAAAATCATCATAATCAACGTTCTTGATATTAGAATTGATTAGATTATTTCTTCCAGTGTTGGTGTATTTGATGTTAGTTGTTTTGGTATTAGGAGTCAATGATAATGGATTGATTTTGGGTTTGATTGTGTCATTGTTGTTGGTTGGTTTAATCGATGGGAATGATTGAACGGATTGTGGTTGAATTGGTTTATTTTGTTGAAATTGTTGTTGATTTTCAATATTATTTGATTTTTTCAATTCAATGATTCTTTTATTTTGTAAATTTGTTGAAATTTTATTTATAATTTCAACAAATTTCATATATTCATCTAATTTTAAATCACAAGAATTAGAAAATTCCCATAATTTTGGTAAGATTTGTGTTATTATCAATTCATCATCATTTGGAAATTTTTTAACGATTATTAAATCGTATAAATCTAATAATTCAATCAATATTTTAGAATCTCTTGCCTTTATTGAATTCAATAATGGGATTATTGAATCTTTCACAATGAATGGATCTAAAGATTTAGTTTCATGAACGATGAAACATTTTAATGAATTTATTGTTTCTAATTTGATATTCAATGACGTTGTTGTTGTGAATAGATTAGTTATTTTAGGAAAAATTGTATTTTTCAAGAATGGGAAATCTAATAAATCTATTAAAAATTTAGTTAATTTTAAAGATTTTAAAATTATTTGTAAATCTGTTGAACTATTTGATGATGAAATTGATAAAGTTTTAGTGAATAACGTTTTAATGAATTTTATGAATTGATCTTGATTGTTTTGAATCTTTGGATTTATTTCTAAGATGTTGTTTAAAATGATGATGATTAAATCATTTGAACCCAAGATATTATTAACGTTTGAATAAAAATTTGATAAGATTAAATCATGGAACGATAGATTTGATAATTCATTGATCCCTATATTCAACACGATTTGATAACAGATGGGTAAGATGGGTAGATTTTTTTTACCTATATCTTTAATAAAATTTAAGAAAATCTTTAAGATTTTATTGATCAATAAATTTTTAGGTAAATTTGATAAAATTGGTAATAATTGATCGTTTAAAAAAGATAATTTCAAATCATCATTAACGATCAAGAATTCTTCATCTAAATAGATTAAAGCTTGTAATTCTTTATTATTTGTGAATATTTCATTATTGATTAATTCAGAGATGTTATTCATTCTCATCATTGGATTTTTTTGTAATAGATTTAATAACACGTTATGGAACTCAATTGGGATTTTTTGGAAAAGGAAAGAGTAGTTCATTAATTTATGTTGTAATTGATTAAATTCATCTTTATAATCGTTTGAATTTGTACAATTGATCAATAAATCAGATCCATTATTGAAGATGTAATAGATTAAACAACCAATTGAGAAAAGATCTGAATTTTGTTGGACTTTATTATCAAATATCAATTCTGGTGAAGTGTAATTATAATTCTGATGAACGAACGATGGCATTCTTGGATCGTATAATTTTAAAGAATATAATTGATCTACTTCATTTATTGGATGGATGAAATTTAAATTTGATAATTTCCAATCATTAAACTCATTGATTAATATAGAGGAAGGTTGTAAATTAAGATGTAAGAATTTAGCATCATTATTTAAAAAATTCAATGATTTTGATAATTGAAGTAAACCTTTAATCAATTCTAAATTTGTATAATTTAATTCATTTAAATTTATGAGAGAATTTGAAATGAATTCAGTGACGATTATGAATTTTGATGAAGATTCTTCAAATGGTTCCAAGATGTTTAATAGTAAAGGATGTTTGAATTTGATCTGGTTAGATAGTTGAGATCTAATAGAGTCATAAATCTCATTGATGAGTTGTTTTTTATTGTTGATGTTTGATTTAGATAAATTTAATTCGAAATTTTTTTTACTAAAGATGTGAACTGATACTTTAAGATCAGGATTTGATTTTGATTTACCCTGATGGATTTGCCAGTGATCATTGGAAAAGGACGGTGTGGATGAGTATGAGTAATGTGATTGGATTCTTGATTTCCAGGATTTGAACATGATGGATGTGTTTTTGATATAAGTATTTTATTGGATGAGTTCGGAAATTTTCAATGGAAAAATTATAAAATACACTACAATACTAATATACAGTACAATATCATGATAACAATATATACAATATATATATACATACAATATAAACAACTCTAACGTTTGACCCAAGTTGGAGACTTTCTAGCTTTAACTTTCCCTGGTTTCTTTCTTTCGACTCTTCTATGATCTCTAGTCATACAACCAGCCTTATACAATCTTGGTTTCAACAATGGATTATGGATGATGAGACCCTTACCGATGGCATTGACGATGGCACCTATTTGACCAGTTGGACCACCACCTGTGACTTTAGCAAACACGTTATATTCACCTTCTGCCTCGATGACTTTGAAAGGGTATAATAACTCTAGACGATCTTTCAATTGTGGGAATGAAGCGTTGATTGGCTTATTGTTGATTAGGAATTCACCTGTGCCCTTGACTAGATACACCGTTGCATGGGAAGATTTTCTACCACCTTTAGTCTTTGATCTACCGAATGCGTCTAAAGTTTTCAAGATTGATTGTGAACCATCGTTAGTGATCGTTGAAGATCTTGAATATTTGGATAAGACTGAAGTGACTTCATCTGATTTCAATTGATCATCTATTGAATTTAATCTGTTTAAATTTGCAACTAATTCTTTATGTTGAGAAGGTTTCAATCTTTGACCACCGCCTATTGGTTGGTATTGTTGTAGAGTGAGCCATTTGGCCTGGTGAGGAGTAGTTGGGAGAGTGATGTTTTTCTTGATGAGGGAAGTTATTATTGATAAGTTGTATTCGTGTTGAGCATTTGGGGAGTAGAAAGTGTGTTGCTTTGGGATGATTCTTTTGAGTTCGTAATGTGGGTTTGTGTGTGGAGTGTGTGGTCTGGAAGGCACTGAAGATTGGAATCTTGAGAAGACACGAGGTATTTTGAACATTGTAAGATGATATGATACAATACAGTAGTACAATACAATAGAGTAACAAATTCAGTAAATTTTTCATTGTGAAGAAAAGAGTTTTGTTTTCTGGGGATTACCCGGATGGTTTACTATGTAGTAATGTAGTAGTGTTAAGAAGAGGAAGAAAAGAGTGTTGTAGTGCCATAGTGTATAGTAGTGTGCTGTTGTGTAGTATCATATACTGTTATGTGGTAGATAGACTATCCTACATAGTACATTATCTGATATTAGATCGCTTCCATTACAATAGCTACTACACATTCATCTCCTCCAGGTACTCACTCATAATCCCACTCAAATCCTCATTCTTCCTCACAACCATCATCAGATCCTCAGGCTTGATCACCAGTCTGTCGCAGTGGCGGGCAAACATCTCCAGGTCTTCTCCCAATTTGATCAGTTGCCCATAGACCAACTCAACCAACACACTCACAAATCTCGGTGTCTTGTTGATCTCTTTCAACTCCTCTTCTTCTTCAATGATTTTGTTGATCGAATACCACAGCTTCGCTTTCAACTGTGACGTGATCTGTTTCTCTTCATTCGTTAGTTGTTTCATTGTTGTCTCTATTATATTATCTCTATTATATTATCTCTATTATATATAGTATTATCTCTCTATTAGTATTCTATCATTATTTTCTCATCCAGACACTTCTCAATAATTCCATCAATACTCTACAATATATAAGACCCACTCTATACACACATAATACTCCAGAGTCCAATGTCAATCTCGTTCGTCCTGTCTCCCCCATCACCACCAAACACCCACGTCCTACCAATAAACAAACTATCCTCTTTAAACAACTCCCTCATCTCAGCTGGTAGAGACGGCTCAATAGTTCAACATTTCGACATAAACAACACCACTAATGACAACCACAACATCCATATCCAACTACACAGCGACTGGATCAACGACATCATCTCAATACAATCAAACATCATCTCCTGTTCATCAGATCTAACTATAAAATACTGGAACCCTTCAACTAACAATCACGGCTTGATTGGTTATCATTCCGATTATATCAAATCTTTAACAAATATAAACCAAACAATCTACTCTGCAGGTTTAGATTCAATCGTCAAATCATTCGATTTCACTAAATTAACTCAAGTGTCTCAATTCTTAAACTCTTCAAATAAATCTTCTTTATATTCAATCAGTTCAAATCAAAATACAATCATAACTGGTGATTTATCAGGTTCAATAACTTTATTAAATAAAGATCTGTTGCAAATAAATCATTTCAAACCACATAACGATGTCATCAAATCTTTATTGATAAACGATCAACATATAATAACTTCTTCAATAGATTCAACTTTGAAAATCTTTGATTTAAGAAATTTATCAACCGAATTATCTTGTATAAATTTTAAAAATGAATCCATATGGTCTTTAAACGATAATAATGATGATTCTTTAAATAATTTGATCATTGGTACTTCAAAAGGTAATGTTTATCAATTGCAAAATGATTTAAATAAAATTAATCAAAATGATTTAATTAAAATTCATAATGAAGATTCAAGTATCTTATCAATCATTAATTATAATTCAAATTATTTATTAACAACAACTGAAAATTCAAACATTAAAAACATTTCTCAAAATAAAATAATTAAAGGAACTCCAGGTTTAATAAGATCTCAATTATTAAACGATAAACGTCATATAATCACTTTATCAACAAATAATGAAATTTTGATTTGGGATATATTAAACTTGAAAATTCAAAAATCTTTAGGTTTTAACATCGAATTCGATCAAATCGTTAAAAATTATCAAACTTTAGAAATTTTAAACTCATGGTGTAGAATCACTATAAAATCAGGTAAATTATTCATCATTTTAAATGAATTAAATTGGAATGATTGTGAAATTTATAATAATTCTTTATCAGATTATCAAATTCAAGGTGAATTAATCCCACAATCAAGATATTCTTTAGGTAAAATTTTTTTATTCTCAATCTTCAATCAATTGATTAAATTTGAATTAAAATCAGATGAATTGTTTAAATTGAAATTAATTAATCAATATAATAAAAATATTAACAATAATAATAATAATAAAAAAAATAATAACTTGTTTAGAAAATCTGATACAAATAATAATGGTAATAATAAATCAAATGATAATAAATTCAAATTTTTCAAGAAAAAACAATCTGATGAATTATCAGAGTCATCTACATCTACTATAACAAATATTTCATCTCCTAATAACAACATAGAATCAAATTCAGCTTTCGATACAATCTTGGAAATAAGAAAACAATACGTTCAATTATCACAAAATTCATTATCATCAATTTCATTATTAAACACCCCAAATGAACCAATATTATCAAATTTATTAAATTTATCAAATGAAGAAAAATTAGAAATTCAATTAATAATATCACAAAAATTTCAAAATGATATAATAATTGACGTTTTTTCAGAAAATTTAAATCTAATAATATTTAATTCATTTACAAAATTCATTGAATCTGATTATTTAAACCATGTTATCAATGATATTGAAATTAATGATATAAATTATGATTCCATTTATAAAAATTTAATCAATCTAGAGAAAAATTTACCAATTTGGTTAGGAAATTATCTGTTTAAAAATAAATACATCGTTAAAGATTCTCCCAAGATTGGATTCTTTATAGTCAAATCAGATAGAGATTCATTACCTGATTTAAAGCAAATGAACATGACACCATCAAACAACACCAATAATAACACAAATAATGAAGATGATCGTCATGGTTCTTCTTCAAACACATCTAATAATAACATCAATGAAACGATAAGATTGAATGCTTATGGAATGTTGAGAGTTAGAAAAATTTTACAATACATTTATGAACGATTAGATTTCAATAATTATAATGAAATCATTGAAAATAATGACATCATTATTAAAAAAACATCATTACAAGGAACTAATAATTTAGAATCTGGTTATTCCATAAATGATACTCCAATGAATTTAAATAATATCGATGATTGGTTAGTATTGAAATGTTCAGATCAAATATTGAATAATGATATGACTTTAGCTACTTTAAGATCATACGTTTGGAAAAGAGGTGGTGATGTTAAAATCTGTTATGATTTCAATCCAGAATTAATCAAGTGATTATATGATAATGATTAGATAGTGTTATTTGTATAATATTCTCTATATACATGCTCTATATGCTGTATGCGTAATTTTCATACTCTCCACCTCACTCCGCGTAATTCACATCCCTAAATCAAAATTTTCCATACCGAAAAAAAAAAAAGGTAAATAACAAAACACTAAAGAACCAAAAATAATCGATAATAATCTCTTTTTATTCATAAACTTACACCACAATCACCACATCATCACATAACATGGACTTCGATAACGAAAGAGCCGTCTCCAAATTATGGAGATCCTTCAGAACAGTCAAAGAAATGGTCAAAGACAGAGGCTATTATATCACTCAAGAAGATCTAGAACTATCTCTTGATGATTTCAGAACAAGAGTTTGTGATGCATTAGGAAGACCACAAAGAAAACAAATGTCATTCCAAGCGAATCCAGATTCTGAATTCTCTGAAAAATTCCCTGATTTAGGTCCATTATGGGTTGAATTTTGTGAAGAACCATCTGTTGGTATAAAAACGATGAAAAATTTTGTTATCCATATAAGTGAAAAAAATTTCTCAACTGGTATTTTCATCTATCAAAACGGTATCACCTCTTCCGCAAATAAATTAATCCCTACGGTGGCACCAGCAACGATCGAAACGTTTCAGGAAAGTGATTTGATCGTTAATATAACTCATCATGAATTAGTTCCTAAACATATCTTATTAAACAATGATGAAAAATTACAACTTTTAGAAAGATATAGATTAAAAGAATCTCAACTCCCAAGAATCCAAAGAGAAGACCCCGTTGCAAGATATTTGGGATTGAAAAGAGGTCAAATCGTTAAAATCATAAGAAGATCTGAAACTTCTGGTCGTTATGCAAGTTATAGAATTTGTTTATAGGTAATAATAATAATAAATGCACAATGTATTATACTCTTTGTGATAGAACAGATACTAAAACACTGTCTTTTGAGCCATGCCACCAGTTGATATTACTTAATTCAACGTTGACTGGTGGTGATACACTAACACCTTCATTTCCTAAAAAAGTTGATCCAATAGTGATTATTAAACTATTAACTAAATCATACCTTAATAATAACTGGTTGATTATTGATGCTCCACCTTCAACCATTATCGAATCTAATCCCATCTCTTTCAATTCTTGAAATATTATATCCCATGATTTATCATTCTCATATAACGATAATCTAATCAATTTCCCTCCATTATTCAATAAATGTGTCACTTTGTTACTATCTAACTCAATACAACGATCCACTATGATCCAAGGTGCTTTGCCCTCACCTTTACGATATAACTGTTCTAATTTACTTCCTTTGTAATCCCATCTGAATGATGGATCAATGATAATAGGCACAGGTGACACTAATTCTTCACTTTCACCACTGAAAACGTCATTGATCTTACTTTTTCCATTAAATCGACAATTCAAACCAGGATCATCAGCAACAGCTGTACCTACACCGATCAATATCCCATCGTGTAATGATCTCAGGTAATGTGTCATCGTTTTAGTCTCTGGATGTGATATTGTCGTTCTTGTGCCTGGCTTTGCTGCAATTTTAGCATCGATTGATTGTGCGTACGTTAAAGTCACAAACGGTCTTGACGTTATGAGAACTGGAGCATATGGTGATATGAATTCTGGAATCGTTGGTGGAAGTGGAACTAATTGTGACATTATTAGCCGGTATTGCTTGCTTAGATGAGATGGAATCTTTTGTTTCGCGATGAGGATCAAATCAAATATTGTGCTTGTTTTATATGGAAATTTTATATGAAAATTCATTCATTTCAGAGATCTTATAAAATACTGTCATGGTGGTGGTACAGTTCAGCAGTTCCATAGTCGTTGGACCGTCGTTGTCTCTTTTAGTGAGAAGTCCTCAAGAAACGGGATCAAACGGTTGTGTCATCTGTTCAAGTGTTCCTGATTGTCCAGTATGTGCTAAAAATGAACGTTGTGTCCAGTCGACTCAAACGTGTTTCGAATGTCCTAAAACTTTCTGTAAGGCTTCTTCTACCACGCCAATAAGCTCCTCACTGAGTATCGGTGGCATGGCTGGTGGTGTCGTTGGTGGTGTTTTCATATTGATTGTTGGTGGGTATCTATTCTATAGATTGTATTTGAAAAAAAAGTTACAATTCAAGAGAAAAGTTGGTGATTATTATGAATTCAACGAAGATTCAGAAATTCAGTTCAACCATCGTTTACCTGAAGAAGATGTCATAAATTTGGAAAAAAATATCAATTCATCAAGATCAAGTTTTGCAACAGTACTGACAAGAGCTTCAAATATAATCCCAATAGCATACATCCCCGGTGTCACTATCGGCACTAACACTAATCAAAACAGATCTAACATCAGAATGTCAACCTTGTCGGAAACTGGAACGTTTGACTCAGAACTTGGGGGTGATAGACTCTCAAAGGCCTCTATTGTTCAAAATCCATCATTAACAACAACTGCAATAAGAGCTACACCGAGATTGGTCTCTGTTGTGAATAATACCCTTCCAGTTGATGGTGCTGATTCAACTCGGTTATTACAAGATTCGATCCCCAAAACTGCTGTCAATGCAAGACAGTTAGGTGGAGTTAAATCAATCAAGGTTGGATCTAAAAGAAACAAGAAATTTGCGTTCCAGGATGACGATCTGATGGAGGAAGATGAAGATGATTATAAAGACGTTGGAATCAAGAGGGAATCAAGAGTGTCGAATTTAGAGGAGTATGATCCATTTATTATTGACGATGACGATGACGACGATGACTTGAAGAGTAGAGGAAGTGTGCTGCTGGATGTGGAAATGGACTCGATGGATCCTTTCGATGATGAGCATCGAGCATGAATGTAATGAACCACTAATGATGAGGTGTTGTAGTTTATTAGTCATCGCTTAGTCACTGTCATATAAATTCATGTACCGAATTCTCTAGAAGTTTTTCTCTTCTTTTATTTGAATTCATCTGACTAGATATAGAACTTCAATACAAAAGAGTGAACGAAATGGTTGTTAATAATCCAAATAACTGGCACTGGGTGGAGAAAAACACCCTTCCATGGGCTCAAGATTATTTATCCACTAATCTTCAACAAATTAAACATTCAACTTCCACTCATGATATAACCATCACCACCACCAAAGTTAAAGGCGATTGTAACGTTTCACAAAGAAAGGGGAAAGTGATATGCATCTACGATCTAGGACTAGATCTAGCCGTTGAAGGTGTTGCTAAAGAAAATCTCGAAGACGTTGATGGGTTTAATGGAAATATCACAATTGATGAATTCATTCATGATGAAAAAGATTATGATATCAATTATAAAAAATTAGGAGATCATGAAAAAACTGTTAAAAATGAAGTCTTTCCTTTGATCTTGGAAGTTTTATACAAATTTCAAGACGATTTGATTGAATCTCATACAAAAGATATTCAAGAATAGATCTTTAACTCTCACAGCATTTAAAAGAATCTATTCACCTCAATGGTTTTATAGATCTATATATAGAGAAGAAATATATTAGATACATAGATATAATTCATTGCATTATCATTCAAGTAAAAAAGAAAAAATAAATAATTAAATTATCAACCACCAAATCCTTCTGGAACACCTTTGGCATGAACAACATCTTCACGATCTTCATAATAAGCACCACCTTTTCTAAAATCACCCCAAGCGTATTTACCTTCTTGAATCCTTTGAATGATTTTATAACTATCAACTGATGAATATGGCATACCTGTCTTTGGATCAAAATACATCGCAGGTTTCCCTGTAATCAAACATATTTTCTTATTACCATTAGGTAGATAAATACCATTTGGTGCAGGTGTAGTTAATTGGACCTTAACATCTTTAATCGTTTCTAGTATAACTTTCTCAGTTTTAACTTTATTAAATTCACCAAATTTAGGAAATATTTTATCCAAGATTGAAAAATCTGGCATTTGCAATTTTGAATCTAATGATTGAAATTGTTTTAATTCATTTTCTTCCTTCCTGATATGGATTAAAGGTTCAAGATCCTTGAATCTACGTGATGGTCCTAATAATGATTCAGGTCCCAATAAATATTCTTTGATTTGATCAAGTTTTAATTTATTCTCAAATGAGATTAGATTTATTCCAACTTTTTGCAATGGACCTTCATAAACTTCAACAGGTTCTTCAATGATGACATCTTCTTTGATATCTGTAATAATATCTTTTCCATCCCCATCAATTACTTTGATTTCCATAAATGTAACCTTTTTAACTTCACCATTTTCTTCAACTCTCTCATCAAGTTTACCATCAGATTCAAGATTTAAATCTTCTTCCTTAAGTATATCTCCATTTGTTTCTTCAACCTCATCCAAATTTTCATTGATTTTAGGTGTTGATTCTTTAGTTGGTTCAGGTGTACCATCTACTTCTTCAATGACAATAGATGAGGAGTTTTGTGGATCTTCAACTTCAATAACAGAAATTGAAGAGCTAGAGTTGTTTTCCACATTAATTAGTGGTGTTGTTGCAACTTCTAAAGTATCTGTTGGTTCAGTAACAGGAATTGAAGAATCATGTGAATTTTCTTCAATTGTAATTTCTTTATCAACTCCAAAATCACTCTCTTGTTTGATTTCAGTTACATTGTTGTCATTCATCTTCATCTTCTTTGCGCATCTTTCATCTTCTAACTCTTGAATCCTTAATCTTTTTTTCTCTTCAGCTAATCTTGCTTCTAATTCTTCTTTCTTCTGCTTATCGGATTTTCTACCTCTTCTATCCTTTTTCTTTAGTTTATCTCTTGTTGACAAAAATTTCTCATATTCATGTTCTTCCACAATCTCAACAAAATGTACACAACTTTTAAAACTCACAACATCGTGAAGTTTTCTCCTTTTACTCAGTTGTAAAGCTCGTTGTTTCTTCTTCTTCTCTAGCTCTTGTTCTTGATACTTGTTTAACGTTGATGTGTTATATTTCTCTGTTTCCAATGCTTCTTCTAATCTTTCCTCTTGTGTCATTTCATGGTACTCAATTTTAGCTACTGGTTTGGATGTAGCTCTACGTGCTTCTTCCTCACGTAATTTCTCAACTAACTCTAGTTTGTTTTGAACAACTGTCTTTCTCGATGATTGCCTTCTTGATTCAGATAATAACGTGTCTGGTTCAGGAGCACTATATTTCTTTTTGATTTTGGGCGTCGTTGGTTTTAAAGGTTGTCTTATTTTCGTAATTTGAAGTGCTTTTTTCTGCTTCTCTTTACGTTTTTGTCTTTCTTGCTTCTGTAACTCTTTTTCACCTTCGTCTGAGTCATCTGAAGCTTCACTTTCCTCAGAATCACTAAACATCTCATCACTATCACCTGCTAGTTCGTTATCATTATCATTATCATCAGAATCTTCACCACCTTCTTGTTCATCCTCCTCCTCTTTCTCATCATCTTCTTCATCCTCATCCTCGTTATCTTCGTCGTGTTGTTGAATTTCACCGTCTGAAGCGTATCTCACGACTTCATCACCTTCATTGAACTCATCATCTTCATCATCTTCTTGAAACAACAAATCAATGTCTTCATCTCCAGTGATTCCACTTGCGACTTTTTCGTCTCTCAGCAATTGCTTCAGTCTTGATCCGGCATTGGATCTTCTCTTACGTGTCGCAACAAGTGAGTCCTTCGACATTGTTTGATTTATATTGTATCTATTTAGTTTACTTATTTGATTGTTTTTCTCAAAAAAAAATACATCAATTTTTCAGGTATTTATTAGAGAACCACTCTGTTGATTTTCTACTAGACGATGCTCTCTTGCTCAAAATCTGCCTTTAGACAGACCAGACGTCTTCCCTTACTGATAAGAAACATTTATGACAAAAAAACAACCACTTCAGACTCAGAATTGTCTCATTTCAATCAATTGGCTTCAACTTGGTGGGATTCAAATGGTCCACAACGTATTTTACATAAGATGAACTTGTTGAGAATGGATTTCATCAATCAAACAATCAATGATCATGTCGTATTGAATACTGAGACCGTTGAGGAAGACGAAGTGTACGTTCCTGGATACTCATTGAATTTGTTACCAAGTCCAATCAAAAATCAAATACTGAAAGAACATGAATTAAAACGTTCTCATGTTTTGGAATCACAAGGTAAATGGAAAGCTTTGGACATTGGATGTGGTGGTGGGCTATTAACCGAGTCTTTGGCAAGATTACCACTGATTGAATCAGTGAAGGGGATTGATCTAAGTGAAAATGTTTTAAAAGTTGCACAATCCCATTCTTCTTTAGACCCTGCCATAAAAGATAAGATCCAATATCAATTGATGGCAGTTGAAGATATTCCAATTGATGAACAATTCGATGTCGTTACAATGATGGAAATGCTGGAACATGTAAATTCACCAAATGAAGTCTTACTGGAATCTTTAAAACATGTTAAACCAGGTGGTTGGTTATTCATCTCCACGATTAATAGAGACTTCATTTCATGGTTCACTACTATCTTTATGGGTGAACATGTGTTGAAAATCGTTCCATTAGGGACTCATACTCTATCTAAATATATTAACGAATCAGAGATAAACGAATGGTTTGAAGATAAACCAGAATTCAAAGTAGTTAATTCAAAAGGCTGTATATATTTACCATTCCAAGGTTGGATGTTCAGTCCAACAGCAAAGATAGGAAACTACTTCATGGCCATCAGAAGAACTAAATGATCAATAAAACAAAACGAAAGGAAACTACTCTGTATACATACACACACACATATATTTAATACATTACTATTCATTCATTGAGCAGCTTGTTTTTCTTTCTCTTCCACTGGTTCATCAATAAACTGTGGAACTTCATTGGTATCTTGTAAATAAGAAGGAATTCCACTTGAAGTCTCCCCCATTTCATTCTCCCATTCCATCTCTTCACCTAAAGCCTCTAGTTCAGCATCTAACTCACTTTCACTCAATTCATCAGGCACATCATAACTTGCACCCAAAACTGTTTGTAATTCTTGTGCACTTTCCATCAAATCAGCCATCTCGTCTTGTAAGTCCATAACTTTATCAACATCAATTTTACCATAAGTTTTCTTCAACTCTTTACTCGTTTGTTTCATGACATCGTAGGTCATCATTGAGTTCTTTAGATTATCAGTTGTTATTTGCGTTTGTGTTATATTCCAGCTTTGATTCTCTAACTGTTGCTTTTGTGATTCTATTTGACGACGTTGCTTCAATAATTGCATAGCACGTTGCTTCAATGCAGTCTTACCTGGTCCATCTCTCATACGGGTAATTTTCTGTTGATATATCGATAGTTCTGCATTGATTTTGCTTAACTTTATATCTAAAGATGATACTCTTTCATCAATCTATCCCTTCAGAGTTAGTAAATCAAACCCTATCTCTATTCTATATCAAATTGGCAGATACATACACTATTCACAGCATCATTCAACGTCTGTTTAGGTTGTGTGTTCTTGGAACCGAAGAGTCTGTTCATCGCTATAAGGTCTTTTTCAATACTATCCACTACAATTTATTATGTCCCAAGATATCAAAATTATTTATTAAAAAAATGCACTACACAAAATTGAGTCCTTATCAAACAAATGGAAAATGGTACACAAAATGGTACACTAGAATAACTCTTCAATCCTCCAATAAATGAACTCCATTTCTCTCAGCAGACCAAAGAATCATTTCAAAATCTTCTTCGTTGACCGAATCTTTGGAAAAACTGGAGCTTTGATTGAATTTTTCCTCTTCCAATTCTTCATCATCAAATGGACTTAATCCATTATAAACTATGGCAGTTGTAGTGTGTTTGTAAATGATTTTACCAAGGTATCCCAATGGGAACATTGCCTTCGAGTTCAATTCGGACTTCTTTTTGATAACAGCATCAATTGAGTCAAATGGAACACCTTTTTCTAATAGATTACAAACAAATCCTGCAACAATTGGTGAGGCCATTGAAGTACCTGAAAATTTAACTGAACCTTCGTAGTTTTTAATATCAAGACTTTCAACGTAAGTACCAGGAGCGAAAATATCAACTTTTGACCCAAAATTAGAAAACATGGCAACATAATCAGTTAAAGCTGAAATTGCACCCACTGTAATGGCATTCTCTGCACTTGCTGGACTGGCTTTACTAGCTTTTTTACTTTCGTTACCAGCTGCAACAACCATAACAACACCTTGTAAATAAGCAATATCAACAAGCTGGTTTTAAAGTGCATTGTAACTTGATCCTAATGATAAATTAGCTACACACATTGTGGCATTTCTCTTAAAACAATCTTCAACTGCAAATTGAATACCTTCAAAGATACTACTTAAAGAACCAGAACCATTAACATCTAAAACCTTAACACTAACAATATCAACTTCTTTAGCTGCTCCATACGTTTTAGATCCAATCAAACCGGCAACATGAGTTCCATGACCATGGAAATCATCACCACTTAAATCATTTGAAAAATTGACACTATCAATAACACGACCTCCAAATTCTGGATGATCTTTGGCAACACCAGTGTCAATAACATAAGCAATAACACCTTTACCAGTTTCAGTATAATAATAATTCAATCTAGTGGGATCAGAAATTGCATTAACTGGAATTTTAGAAGATAATCTAACTAGATGATCTGGTGCATGTTCTTGAACGTGTTCAAAAGTAATTTCTGGTTCTTCTAAGGAATCTTCTTTCTTCTCTTCCTTATTTTCTTCTTTTTTCTCTTCTTTATCCTCGTCCTTCTTTTCTTCTTTCTTTTTCTCTTTATCCTCTACTTCCATCTCCCCAATTGCTAATGAAATCTTAACTTCAATATCCGGAAATATATCTTTAACAAGAGTACTCTGCTTTAAAATGGATAAGGAATGCGCATCTAATGAAGCAACTTGACAATGGAACTCTTTGCCAACCTTTATATCTTTTTCAGTTCTTAAGTTCCTTAAGATCTCAACAGATTCAGCATTGATTGAATTAACAAAAGCATCTTCTGAGACTGGAATCTGATAATCTGATGTAGTAATATCGTTATTGAACGAAATTATATAACGTGATGCTGCTAAGATAGCCGGTAGTGTAGATAAAATATGAAGCAATTTCATCTAAATGATTTCAAATTAGAATAAGATTGTAAGTTTCGATTCTAACCTCTGAGTCCTGACAGGTATTATACTATCTATATTTCAAAGGAACCATGTTTGTCTAAACCACAATTTATTCTAATTAGATATTCCTTTTTGTGGTTTTCGATTTTGTGACACATAAATGGTAGATTACGTATCATAAGAACATTGTAAGTGTACAAAACATACACTAACTGAGGTTGTATATATATAAATAATCATTTCCCCTCAGTGCTTATGAACCACCTTTACTCTCATATGTTGTATTGATGATATGTTTATTTTTACACCTTAATTTGATGAGGTATTTATATAGATATTAGCAATATCATTGCTTAAAAAAGCAATATTGATATGCGACTAGAGCCATTTATGAATCATTGCTCTTGCCGATCTCATCATACAAGCATAGACAGATTTTTGAGAAATGGGAACTAAAACTAGCCTATAAATTAGTTGATTGTTTATATGAAACCTAGAGATCTATCATATATATATATATATCACTCTAGCTACTACACATTGTAGGACCTCAGCCGTTACCTGTAGGTATAATTTAACCTCCTTTAAAACTATCCCTGCTACGCTTATTAAGTTATTGAGGTTTCTATCCAAATCAGTTGAGTTCATTTGTTTTGAAATGGCTCAAATAAGATAAAAACATCATGATGCAAGTCATCACCGCCTGGATCAGGCAATATTCGCGGTTCGTTAGTGCATTATTTGTTTACATTTTTCCTAACTCGGTAATCTATAACTGCAGATTTTTTATTTTTGATCAAATGCATTAAATAATAAAAATCCTTCAGGCACCATTTTCGAAAGTTTGGGCATGTACTGTAAAGAAAAATTTAATCAAAAGCTTTACTTTTGATCTTCTTCCTTTTCTCAATTAATTCAAGTAATCTTTGTCAGTTCAATTAGTACTCAATTATTGACATTACAGTTCACTTCAAATTCATTCAGTCAACAGATCTTCACAAGAATCACTTTAGAGACCTAAACCAAGAAAGAGTTCGAAACTTTTTTTTCCAAACTACAATCAAGCTATTAGAAACAACAGAGAGTCCAATCTCTTCTAAAAGAATCGACTTGCTGGCAAGGTGATTACTTCTTTTGAGGCTGGCCCATAGAAGCTCCACCTAGTATATTTGATAAATCAATTGACTGCTCCAGTTCCAGAACTATTGTCACAATAAAGCAAGATCTTACAAGTACAAAATGAGTTCGGTTAATGAAGATTGGACCCCATCTCATTCTGTTAAACCTTCAATTGGTGAATTATTGAAAGATATAAACAAGACTAATCACGATATGAATGAAAAATCCCAATCAAAACTTCCGTTGCCTAGTGAGGACTTTAGCTTTTACCTGGATGATTATAACCAAATTGATAATATTTTATCAAGAGCTTTAACTTCATTAGAAGATTTAGATATTCCTGGTGCTGATCAGAAACCTACTCAAAGCTTCAGTAAAACACATGCTAAAAAGCCAAGTGGTACTGCAATTTTTGGTTTCGTTAAACATGATAAGAACATATCTATCCCTGGAATTAGCCCAGATCAAGTCTTTAGCAGTGAAAAATCACCAGCTAAACGCGATAAAGAGCCTCAATTATTTGAATCCATCGAAGACTTAGAGAAAAAATTGAAATGTAATGGTGATTATGTTACAAACGTTGAGCCAAAGAATTTTAGATTTCCTGCAACTTCAACAGTTTCAAATGATCCATTTTTATCGAACTCATTATCGGCTAGAGATCGACAAGATCAAATGAATCCAAAACCAAAAACAGATGAATTTTCAGTGGATTATTTATTACAATTGAAAGATATGATGAATGGTGAAATTGATATTGATGCTTTACTTGATCAGAATTTTGATACACATCTCAATAACTCTGAACAATTTGAACGAATTAAACAAATCAATAATCCTACATTGAAACAAAAAGATACTATTAGTCCAATTGGTTTGGGATTACAATATGAGAACAACGAATTTGTTTCAAATCCAACTATCTTATCACCACCTACTCATCAAGATATCTCATCTTCTCCAGCTCATCATCCCCTTATATCATCACCACATCATGCACCTCTACATTCACAGAATTTCTCGTCTCCATCATCATCTAATCAATACTATCAACAACCATATTATTCACCAACTCGTCCAATTCCGCAAAACATTCCAGTTTTGAATCAAAATTTAAATCATCACATGGATATGCATCAACACAAACCTCCAATTTATCAATTTCCTCAATCGAGTTCAACTTTACAGCATCGCCCAGGTCAAGAAAATTTTCAATATGGCAGTAATCTTCAAGTCCAACCAATGCAATTGATACATCCTCCAATAATACATTCATCACCAGTCAAATCACATCCGGAACATGATTCAAGTGAATCAGAATTCTCAGATTGTCCTAAAACTCCATCCCCAACTTTGAAATCACAAGCAAGATTTACTAATCATGGGTTGAATTCATCTCCTGCCAAAGCAAGTGCACCATGGACACCAATGAAGAATCATGATATGACTTCAATGACTGAAAACAGGAAAACATATTACTCTTCTCAGTCAACTTTACCACCAGGTAAACTTGAATCATACTTTAAGGGCCCAACAATAGATAAAATGTTTGTTTGCTTGTATGAAGGTTGTGGTAAATCATTCACGAGAAGATATAACGTCAGAAGTCATGTTCAGACCCATCTAAAAGACAGGCCATTTCATTGTGACGCCCCAGGGTGTGGTAAAACATTTGTTAGACATCATGATCTAACAAGACATAAAAAAGTCCATACTGATGCTGCTCATTCTTGTAAATGTGGCAAGAAATTTGCAAGAGCTGACACATTGTTGAAACATAGAACTACGATGAAATGTATTGGTGCCATCCAGTCTAATGAAGCTGTTACGTATGATGTTTCAAGACCATCCAGTGTTACTAAACCCAAGAAATCTCCAAAAAAAGTTATGAATATCGATAATGATGAGATTTCTAGAAAGTTGGAATTTGATATCGTCAGTAAAATTCAAGATCAGTTTGTAATGCCTACAGTGTTACCTGATCCTAATTCAGGTGTTGATTCAAGTCAAATAACTCACCTACTTGATGAATGAACTTGTATGGGTCTGGTCATTTTAGGATATTAATATTATGATAATGAGTTTCAGTTTTATTCTTTTTTTATTATCTGGTGGTTTTACGAGTGTTTTAGGTGTTATTATTTTTACTAAAGTGGTGTGTTTTTATGTGTTTTGGTGTTGAAAGGGACTCTTTTTTATAGTTAAACTATACTTAAATAATTTGTATTATATATACTGATCTTTTTTTATCTTGTTCAGTTTTACATTTTATTATCATATCATGATGATATATAGTACTTTTATTATCACTCTTTTAGCATATATAAATGATTAAATATTTCTTCTACCTCGTTGTATTGAGGATTCACACACTGGTCAATGTACTTTCAGTTTGGTTTAGTATGAATGTTTGAACCCTAATGATAAGTGTTAAAAAGAAGATATAACTAACAATCAAATCTATTTTCAGAAAGTCAATCGTTGACCGTTGACTGGTACGCTTACATCACAGAAACGAACATACGATACTACTGATTTTACTGATAGTTTCAATACAAAAATTGCTGTCATGCTGTATCAACAAACTATTGACCTCAAAACGTCATACATCATGATCATACGAATAAATTATCAGTTCAGATCAAAAAAATGTCACCGCCTATTGTATTATATTTTGCCTATACAATTTATACGACGACGTATAATAACTTGGGCTGATCACAGCTACATAGTTGCAAATATTATGGATGATGTGGTCGTTTTCTCTGTTCTTATGTAAAGCTGGTTCTTTAAGTTACGCAACACCATATCCAATCTGTGGTGCATCTTCAGTGGTGCTTCAATGAACTTATAATTACCTCACGCTATGAACAAAGCGCCAAATATTCCTTTAGTACTTATATTGGACCTGTCAATTGGTTATATGTATTGATCTGCATATATGTATGCGCCATTTGCATCTTGTGACATATGTGTCATATGATATTTAGGCAATTTCATAGATAGAAGATATCATAGATAACAGATAACAATCCAATAGACTCTAGAGGTTCACGATTCAAGAGAGTGAACATTAAAATTTACAGTTGTTTTGTTGCGGTTTTTCAAACAATATTTACTCTACCTGTTTTGTATGATTAGAAGAAAAAATATCATGATGTTATATTTAGGTTAGTACAGCCTTTGTTGCTGATAAGTTGTTACTGTTGATACTACTATTACAAGGTATCAATATTCAAATTTAACTTCCTTCACCTTAATCTAGTGCTGGGACCATTTCATCAACATCAAAATTCTGATATTTACCTCAATAAATAATTTTTGATCATTAAGACCTTCAAGAACAAAATGTCTAGAGTTTGCCCTGACTCTGGAACGGGAATAACATATTCTTGTGAATAAGGACAGACAAATCTAAACTGTATTGGATTATCGATATTGTTAAACACACAAATGATAAACTCAACACAAGTATTAAAAATTTTGTTAATTTAGGCCATTTCTTCAAAACTAATCAGGACCTGTATATAGTGATGGATGCATGATATAATTGTCTAGGCTTACCCTTACCTATTTCTGACAGTATTTCCTTCCAAGACTCGATTTTTGGTTGGGATCGGTTGGGATCACACTAAAAAACAAAAAACCACAATTATTGAGAAGATTTTATTTACTTTTACATTCAATTAACTTCTTATCCTCATGAGCAGATTGACCTTTACAGACACTGTCATTGATAAGTGGTGTGAGTTGGTGAAAATTCCAGACCCAACGAAAGATTTTACTGAAAATTTCAAGCAATTCGATCTAAAAGCGAAGCAATACGAAGGCGAGGATAATCATATATTCCAAAATTACATAGATGCTGAAAAGATTGCAACTAAAGCCCTTTCTGAAAAGAATAAAGAAGATTACTTAGCTGCTCTTAAGACAAAAAAATCAGATAAATATTCGAAAACCTATATTTCACAAGATGCTTTAGAGTGTTTCTATAAATCACTTTGTGGTTCATCAATACAAGAATTCTTGAATGAAGTTGTCAGATGTTTTCTTCAAAATCCACATATTTTAGTTAAAGCACCTAGTGGGTTGATGCATATGGATGTACAACTAGCAGCACTAGTTATGCTACAGGGAAGCGACATGTACAAGTTGACGGATGAAATGATACGAAAGATCTCAGAAGCTTCATTGGATGATAAAGAGCTTCCATCTCTTCTTTTTCAATGTTTAACCAAATTATCAATTTATTTAAATTTATCCTTCAGCCAACTTGATCAAAATAAAATTCACAAAGTTGAGAATTTAAGAAGATTGTTGAAATGTCCTACTGAAATAAGTGTTCATTTATCAAACCCAAAATTTATCTCAATTACTGCTATACCAACAGACCAGATATCAGATGCTAATAAGAATGGCACTACAGTACAAAATTACATACACAGAATATACTATAATACCATTTTATTTTACAGAAGTTTGCTGGAGAAAATCGAAATTAATAGATTTACTAGTATATTGGATGCTGATTATCTGCATTCTAAGAATCATGGTAAAATGGAATCATTGTTAAAATACCAACAAATCAGTTCTCAAAATCTATCAGAAACAGAAGTTAAAAACTTAATGAAACTTAACTATTTGAATAGATTAGATGGTGCACCTGTTATTGTTGGACATTGCACGGCTTCTTTCAATGTCTTAGAAGAAGTGAATAGTTCTAGTTTAGAAGTGGAATCTTCAAGTTATATTTCTGGATCAACTGTGCCTAGTATAAGTTCAAAAAAGAATATTCCAGATTTTAAAATCACAACAGATATTAAAATGATATCAGAAACAAATCAATCAGTAATTATCAAAGACGTACCAATTTGCGTGATGGAAATAAAAAAAGCACAAGGAGTTGAGATATTACTTGAAATAACCTTAAAATTTTTAAAGTTAATGAAGGAAAATCAAGAGATGGAAAAACTTTTCGAAGCTAATTTAAACGAGAGTGATATGATTGAATTTATTGAGAAGATTATTTCAGAATGCGAGTTAAATGTTTCCATCTCCAAACTAGAATTTGATTCATTGAATTTAATAAAGCAGTTTAAAAAATTTATTCATTCAGGATTACTTCTTTTAGGGCAAAGTATCAAGAGTGCTTTGATTTTCGGTGTCAATTCAGTCATCATCAGTAATGGAGAATCATTTGCTATACTATAATTAAGAACTAACGATGAGTCATTTACTTTAAATGATAATCAAAGTAATTTTATTAAAGAAAGAAATCTTGACTTCTTTTTATTGGAAGTTTCATATAATTTACTACATTCAGATATTTACTCAGTTATGGATTCAAACACTCGGGTCGCTTTTAATGGTTACATGGTCAAAAAAGTTCAAGATATCATTTCAAAAGGAGTTGAATCTATTGAAAATGTGAAGAGTCTACAAAAAAAGGTAAGTTACTCATTGATAAATATAATGTTATCTCAGAATTTGTGGTTCAACATGGTTAGACTGTTCCAGAGGCTTGTTTACATCAATTTATTCAGTGAAAATTACTTGAATTCTAGTTTATTGAAATCATATAATGATCAGTTTATCTCAAAATTTGAAAATTATCCTAATAAAAAGAGCGCAGAATTTATTAAATTGAATGAAGATAAGGATACTCTAATTAATGATAATATTGTTGAAATAAAAAGCTGGATTAATTTGGTTACCAGTAATAATGGAGACCCTGATATTGAAAAGATCACAAATTTGAGACCACAAATATTAACCGGCATTGAATTGAAACAAGAATATGACTTTCATGAAAATATTGTTGATGTTTCATCTGAGACATACAGATTGGTGGTTTAAGTATGTTGATGTTTTATGTGAGACATACAGATTGGTGGTGTGTTATATATATCTTACTGTAGTTTCAGGATGGAAGTTGGACCCACTTTTCAGAAGGGTAACTTCCTAATTAGGAAATATCTGAAACACTTGAAGTAATTAATGATAATCTTACTGCAGAAATCAAAGCTATCAAACAGTTGATCATAGAGTCAAATCATCAAAAAGAATGTGTTTAGTCTAAACTTATATAAGTATTAGCTATAAAAAAAATTGTATGAACTTAAATCATATTGTAAGTATTTATTCATGTGTGAATTACTCTCGAGTCTTAGTAGCTTCATCAGTCGAACTAGAACAGATCTAGTGATCAAAAATTTGTATTCTACTGAAAAACTTTCCTCTCTAATTACAACTAATATTTTTACTTCATCTAATTTGGTGTTTGAACAGAAACAGACGTGTAATCTTTTTTGGACTAAATATCTAGATCTATAGTAGTAAAACCGAAGATTACTCACATCAAAATCATCGTTTTGATATTAATTACGTACTTAATTACAACTACTGGCCTGCCAAAGTTACATCAATTGAAACTTTATTACAATAGTATAATTATAAAAATAAATAGAATAAAATAATTAAATAATTAAACAAAAATAATAAAATACATAAATAATTAGAGCTTTTGATTAAAAGCCACGGACCACATCATAGAAAACAATTAATAAAAGCATTCTGTTTACCTAAACATTGTCTGTATTCAATCTCATCTTCGAAGTCGTCGGGATTTAAAGGTTGACATATTTTTAAAACTTCTTCTTTGAAAGTTGTTGCTTCAACTTCTTTGGTATATTTAGAAATTAATTCATTATACCATGAATCTTTTTTTTTGAAATTTGGTTTTCTTAACTTGATTAAACCTTCAATTCTAGCATCTTCACACATACTTGAAACTTTGCCCAAAAATCTTGATGGATGATAAACTTTGTTGAGTCTATTCTTTCTTCTAGCTAAAATGGAAGATGTTTCAGCAGTTTCAAACTGAACGGAGACCGTTTGCTCATTTTCATTAATGTCACGGGATCCATTTGTTTTGGTAAGTTCAGAGTTTTCATTGGTGTAAGATTGACTAGCTTCTGAACTCAAAAGCTCATCAATGAAAGTTTCTTCATAAATATTATCATATTTTTCATAAAGACTAGAACATAAAGAATCTTCACTTTCTGAGATTGAACTAGCTAAATAATAAAACTCAGATCCATCAAAAACATCATCAAAACTTGAAATGGAAGATTCATCAGAATTAGATTGTCTTCTTGCAAAATCTCTGTAGCATTCTTCTTCTATAACGCTCTTTTGTTGACCGCTCTCACCAACTTGTTTGTATGTCTTTTCTGAGAAATCTTCATATGGTGCACCAAAATGAACAGAGTTCACCAGAACAAATTCTCTAGCCTCGCTTTCGAGAGAATCAACCTCTGATTCATCCTCAGTAGTTGATGATTCTGCACCACGTTTCAAGTTATCTTCTGGGTATTCAAAATACTCAACAAGCTCTTTAACTTTTGTTGCTCTTCTGGCAATTTTCTCTTCGTCATCTTCATAATTGCTTTTGTCAGTTTGTGATCTTTCTTTTTCTTGAACTAAAAATTTTAATGAATCATAGTCCTCATTTGGTACCAAGCCATAACCAAATGGATTAACTTCATCAAGGACGTCAGCTCTTGTAGGACAAGCATCAGGTTTTCCAAAGTAAATAGTTGATAAAAAGTAAGAATGTAATTTGGGCATGTTTGTGTGTTTTATTGAATATATGTGGTTTTTACCAAGTACAAGTTCTCAAAATTTGGGAAATCCATTCATTTATATAATAAAATTTAACAGAATAGAGTATTCAGCTGAATTCATGCTGTTTCTCACAATTACCCAATTTGAAACAGTAAAAATCATTCTGTTTACCCCCTTTGTTAATTAATTTCTGTTTTGACGCAAAATCGAAAATTCAAAAAAAAAAATTACCACAATTGGATTTGGTAGGCCAATTACTGGCCAAAACTGTGATTACCACTAATCCAGGTGTTAAGCATCAATAAAGAAGCTTCAGGTTGGTCATGAGGAACCATGTGACCTGCATCGAAAACCCTTAAAAATGTGAAACCAGCAAAATTCTTAACTTCACCAAGAATTGAGCCAGTACCATTGAACCAGGGTTTCAAACTTTCATTTCTGAACGAATCACCTAAGATCCAGTCCAAATCATTAGTCCATGCAAAATTACCTAGCCAGTTACAAATGAAATCTTTATCACCAGCATAAATTAAAACAGGATAACCTTTATTTAATAATTCAGAAACGAAACCTTGGAATGGTTTAGATTCATCACCGGTTAAAGCAAATGAGGCAAAAACATCATTGTTACAACCTTCATATTTGGAAACTTCTGAACCTAAAGCAAATTGAACTTCTGGAATGTTCAAGTATTCATCAACGTAATCTAAACCTTTATAGCATAGTTCACCAACTGAATCTTCACAAGGACCTCTAATATCATAGTAGTTTAATCCTGTGTTAGCAAATGGATCGACCAACTTCTTAGCACAATAGACGGTTGCAGGAACGCAAGCAAATGCTGATTTGGATTTATAACAAGCTCTTACTAATTTCTCACATCTTGGGTAAGCTTTAGTCATGTCATCACATTCTTTATCAGATAAAACTTGTTTATAACCACCAAGACCACAAGCCATTGGTTGATAATATCTATCTTGGATTAAAGAATCTGTGATACCATTACCTATTAATATCGAAGTCAATTCAAAGGATCTGTCAGCATGGTTAACAATTTCTGAAGCAATTGCTGGAATATAATGGCCAGCGTAAGATTCACCAGAAATGTGGAAGGGATTTTTGATAAATTGTGGAAATTTTTGATAGAATAATTCTAAAAATACATAAACATCTCTGGCAGCAGCATAAGTATTGGTAACTTTGGAATCACCATATGAATAACCAACACCAACTGGTTGTTCAAGAAAGATAACAGAAGCATTGTTATTCCAAGAATATGGATTATGAATTGGTTTCAGATCAGGACCTAAAGAAGATGGACCTAGTTCAAAGAATAAACCAGTCATTGATGAACAACCTGGACCACCATTTAACCAAAGAACAACTGGGTCATTCTCTGGGTCATTTCTTGATTCAAAGAAATAATAAAAAAAATGCTTATCTTGGAAATCTAAGTAACCAGTAGATTGTTTAACTGTGTCAATTCCTAGAGATTCTGGGTTTGATTTAGATACTCTTAATTGATAATCTGAATATTTGGAGTTTTTGACTGTTTCATATTTGATAGAATCTCTGGAATTTCTGAATAAAGATTCCTGAACTTTAGCTTTTGGTGTGAATAAACTGGCATCGTAGTCCTCAATCATATGTTCTAGTTCAATGAATGAATAGTCATTGGATAGATCCTTCCAAGTGTCTAAAATGTCCAAATTTTCAGTAACATAATTTTTGGTGCCCCCAGCTAGCTTAACCAACCTGTCTAGGTGACCTGATAAGGTGTTTTTTTGCTTATTTTGCAAGACAGTTTGTTCATGTTCTCTCCAACCTCCCAATGCAAGAGCATCAACGCTGGTAGCGGATATAATGGCAGTGATTGACAGAAATAATTTCATTATCCCTAATTTGATATGAAAATGAGAGATTATTATTTGCTTTTTGTTTAGTAAAATTAATTCTCTTCTCTTATGAAATTTTTTCATTATAAATGGCCTCAAAGAGACATTTCAAAGGACGTCCAGTGATAGAAGAGACGGAGTTTAGTGAATACAGCGACAGTGAAAATGAGCTACAACGAACTTCAGACGAGAAGCTCCAAGAGACGCAGGGTGGAGAGAATGACGAGAAACCCTCAAGATCCAGTGTTATCAAA
Organism: Phaffomyces orbus; assembly: GCA_003708145.3. NCBI lineage: Eukaryota > Fungi > Ascomycota > Saccharomycetes > Phaffomycetales > Phaffomycetaceae > Phaffomyces > Phaffomyces orbus. The sequence continues at coordinate 1,102,485 of PPNK03000001.1, forward strand.
GTTAGTGATTCAACAAAGTCAAATGAAGATGAAACACAAGAAAAAGATCATCATGATACTGATAGCTCTAGTGATTCTGGCTCTGAAAGTCATAGCGAAGATAGTGGTAGTGGGGAAGAAAGTGATAGTGAAGACAGCAACGACAGTGGAGGCTTGATGTCATTACCAAAACCTGTATTCTTATCGAAAAATCAAAGAAAGAGTAGTGCTGTCAAAACACAGACAAAAGCACAAAGAGATAATGAAAGAGCTCTAAAAACCCTTGAAATGCATAGAATACAAGATGAAGAAGCTCGAAAAGGGTTAGAAGAGAAAGAACTAAATCTTGGAGGAATTGACGATACAGATGGTTTAGATCCTGAAGAAGAATTGAGATTGTATGAGTTAAGAAAAGAATACAGAGAAAAGCGTGATAGAGCTAAATTAGAGAAAGAACAAGATGAGTTAGATGAATTAGAATTAAGAAGGTTACAAACTGAAGATGAAAAAGAAGCTGAATTTATAGAACGTCAAAAAATTGAACGCAAATCAGATACCAATTCATCTAATAAAGTTAAAGGTGCTTTTTTCTTTGATGAAAAACTTCGTGATAGAAAGTTGGATGGTGAAAATGAAAAATATGATAAATCTCTATTACCACAACGTTATGACCCTAAAAGAACAGAATGATTCAACTACATTACATGTAAAGTAAATGATTATTTATTTATAAGACTCTTAGTAATTTAAATGATTCATCGTTTGCTTGACGAATAATATCTAGGACTTTTTCAATTGTAGATTCTTTAATTTTTAAATCTTTCAATAATGGATTATTTTTAATTTGTGGTTTTAGCAAATCAACAGACTTCAAAACGTGTTGTCTTTTATTGATGATATCTCCCCTCAACTCATCAAGAACAGTTATATTCATCTCTTTAAGTTCATTCAATTTCTTTCTGGTGTCACTATTTACATTCTTTAACCCTTGGGATATTAAAGATTGAATTGATTTTGTTGTATCAATTAAAGTAATTATGTTATGAGAAACCTTCCAATCAATTTCATTTGGAATCTTTGGAATTGATTCGTACAAATTTTTCAATGGATTAAAATCATTTGTTTCTTGTTTAATGAACTTGGAAACTTGTAGAATTAGATCAAAGGACCATTTTTCAATTTCTGATAATGAAGATAGATCAAATTCATGAGAAGTAGTTGCAGAATTGAAATTGCTCAACAAATTTTCCAAAAAAGATTCGATTTTGTTATATTCTTGTAAATTAGAAGGAATGACCTCTAATATTTTTGATTTGAATGATAGTTCTTCACTGATACCAATATCCCAGAACACTTTGAGATCTCTATTGTCGTGTTTTTTATCAGATAGTTGTAAATCTTTATATAATTTTGAATAATTGGTTATGATTGATTTATTGTTTAATAATCTACCCATTTTCAACCCTTGTAAAATTATGTGGTTTTTCAATGCAGAGTGTGTGATTCTGTTTTGAAATTCGAATGTACCTTTTAACTTATTGAAAGCAGCTTTATTATACCCAACCTTATTATAATAAACTGTTTCTGATTCAATTTTTTCATAATTTTGAACAAGATTATCTAGAAAATCATTATAATTTGGATTGATTGAGGCAATTCTTGAAATTAAATATTGATCTAAAATATCATGTTGAACATTTTTGATTTTCAGTTCTTCATAATGGACAGAAGCTTGGGAATGCGCATTGATTGTCGTGTATAATTGAATCAACCATAACCTAAAGTGAAATTCATGAACATCAGTCAGAACAGCATTTTCAAGAATAATAATTGATAAAACAATACTTTGAGTTGAGAAATCTTGTGTTAATAGAGCATCAATAATAAATAATAAGAACTCATTACCTGGGAAAAAATCTGTCTTGACTTTATTGGCAATTAAAGGTTGATATCTATTGAAATTTTCGACATTCTCGTTGATGAATTCATTTTGGTTGAAAATTGTGTCTTTTTTGATAAATGTTCTAATCTTCAATGAGTTGATAGTCCAGTAAAGTCCTAAATGACCCTCGGGAACCTGTTGTTCTTTGATCCAAGTTAAAAGTTGCTGTGAATCAATTCTTGGTATATACTCTTTAACATCAAGGTATGCACAATTTTTGGATCCAAATTTTGTTAAATAATTGAAAACTGGTTCTTCAATAGGTAATTCAGCTTGAATATTGAATTCAATTAAACCTAATTTAGAATTTCTTGTGTTGTAATCTTGTAAAATTTTCAGAACGTCTTGACTTCTATTTAAATTGATACCACATTTGATTAAATATTTCCAAGTATTGAAATCATCTAATTTATAATCTTGTAAAATTAAAAGACTGTATTTACATAATTTTTCCCAATCTTCTAGATGGTCCAATGCTTTCAATAGAATTATCTGTAATTCTAAATCTAATTTATTATCACCAGTAAAAGTAATAATTTCGTCAACAATTTGTTCAAATTTTCCATTGATCTCTAACAACTTAACCAGAACAAACATCTCTTGTTCGGTTTTCATTGGTTTTAACTCTTCCACTATCTTCAAACCTAATCTTGGAAACAAAGATTTTTCAATCTTAGTTGCATCTTCATTAATGTAACCTAAATAAGAGTTAAACCCAGCCCAAAAATTGAATAATCTTTTCGAAGTGTTAAAGTTTCTTAATGAAACACTGGACTTTTGTAACGTTCTATAGTCACCGGATTCACAAGCAAGATGGAACCAATTTGTAATTAAGTCAAAAGATGGGTATTTTCTTACTGCATTTTCATAAATTTGTTGAGCTTCTTTAGGTCTATTCAATTTATTGAAAATTTTATTCAAGACCAATAAAGATTTAATATCATTTGGAGTACTTTGCATGATATCTAGACAGTTATTCAAAGCTTCATCTTCCTTACCTGATTCCAATAAGATGTAGTTGTTCAAGACTTGGTAATACGTTAATTTTGGAGATTTTTTGATAAGTTTCTGGCACTGTTGAGCTGCGAACTTGAATGCACCGGACTCAATGGCACTGAACACTTCATCTTCTGTTTTAGAAGACATTATTGCTCTGTTTATTTTATAAATAATACTATAGAGAGTGGAAGTTGGAGTTGTTACAATCAAAATGGAGATCTGAGTTTCCGGGTAATGTTTTTAGGCGATGAGCTGAAATTTTTTTTTTTTTTCAGCTCTATACTTAGTACCTCTCTAGAATAGTAATAGTATACTAAAAAGAATGAGTGCTATCTACAAAGCTTTGGCGGGTAAAGGTGCTAAGACCCCTGAACAAGAAAGAAAACAACACATCAACAGACAAAGAGTCTTACTTATCTCTTCAAGAGGTATCACATTTAGACACCGTTATTTAATCAATGATTTGTACTCTTTATTACCACATTCAAGAAAAGAACCAAAATTAGATGGTAAAAAGCAACTATCACAATTGAATGAAATTGCTGAACTTTATAACTGTAATAATATCATGTACTTTGAAGCAAGAAAACATCAAGATTTATACCTATGGTTATCAAAACCACCAAATGGTCCAACTATCAAATTCTTTGTTCAAAATATTCACAACACTGAAGAATTAAACTTCACTGGTAACTGTCTTAAAGGCTCTAGACCTATTCTTTCATTTGATGCTTCTTTCGAAGGTGAAGGCCATTACAAATTAATGAAGGAATTATTTACTCAAGCATTTGGTGTTCCACCAACCTCAAGAAAGCTTAAACCATTTATTGATCATGTTATGTCATTCTCTATAGTGGATGGTAAGATCTGGGTTAGAAATTATCAAATCTTGGAACAAGCAGATGATGTTAAAAATAGAGATGATGGTGATGTTTCATTAGTTGAGATTGGTCCAAGATTCGTTTTAACTCCAATTTTAATCTTAGAAGGTTCATTTGGTGGTCCAAAGATTTATGAAAACAAACAATACGTTTCTCCAAACTTTGTCAGAGCTCAACAAAAACAAAAAGATGCTGCTCAAGCCAGATCTAGACATGAAGCTGCTGAAAACTATAAATTAAGAAAGAGAGAAAACGTTATTGCTATTGATCCATTATCTAATGAAGCATTATTCAAAGATCTTAAATAAGGGATGTCAATGGCAAAATAAATAAAGCAATCTGTATAATAGAGGAATAAAAATCAATCACTTACATTAAAACCAGACGTAAATTAAATTTTAATAAAAATATGTATAAGAATATAAAATATTATCCTCTAAAAGTGTATCAAGACTTAAATATAAATTATAATATTGATTTAATGTTTTTCAGCAGATTCTTCAGCTTTTTTCAAATAATCACTATGATATAATTGTTAGTATGTGTAAGATCTATACATAAAAAAAAGTACTTACATGATATATTTTTCTTCTTCTGGAGAGGAAGCACTGATTTTTGGAGTATTAGCTGGAGTAGCAGCAAATGGGTTTGGTAAAGCAACTAATAAAGCAGCACCAATGGTAGCTAATGAGATCTATTGATTGTTAGTAAAATTCAATTACCTTTCATGGTTGGTTCAGAATAGGAAATATCACATCTATACAGCTAAAAGGGAGAGATACTCATATTTTAACATACATAATGAGTTGGAACGGATCTTCCTAAGATTGTGTAAGCAGCACCCATTTTAATGATCTTTAAATGACTTTTAAATTAGTTTTGTCTCTTTCAAAGTGTTTTTTTTTCATCTTTTTTCGGTTTTACACATTCGAGTATAGAGAATTTCATTGGTTGAATTTGCATGAGATTTATGGGAGAAATTGGGAAGGAAAACATTTTGGAATTAGCTGCGATGAATGGAGAAATTCTCATTAGAGCAACAATGGAAGATCTGTTTAAAGTAGTCTAATTTTGTGAATCTCTTTTCCAGCGAAATTTGTGCCATATAAATATTTCGTTACGTCCACGCTCCATATAAACAATGAACTAGATAGAATAATATAATGGAAATATTCGTTTTTGTATAAATTGTAAATATTAGAACCAGTCTCAACTTGGTGGAATGTCTTTATCAGTGGACACTGTCTCTGTCCTCAACTCACTGCGGCTGCAGTACTTGAAAGCATACGACAATGATCAAAGTAACAGAATCATAAGACCCTGTAAGGGACATATAGTCACTGATGATATTGATCTAGAACAAATAAATCAAGAGAATTCTGTGTTTAGCGAGCTGCTGCAAAGGGTGGATAGTCCCCCTATCCCAATAAATGTACTTGAAGACGGTGATTATGGCTGGAGAAAGAAGGAATCACCAGATCAAATCTCTATTAATGAGGAAGATGAGGAAAATGAAGATCAGAATCAACAAAACACTGATGCCATTCAGGGAAAAGATTCCTTTAACGAGGATTTCTCTGGTTTGGGGCTCAACAATAACATGAATGATATCAAAAATGAAATATTACCTAAATCAGTTGCTCCTGGTATACATTCAACAGCAAGTTCGGTATCAACTTTAAAATTCACTAGTCATCATGAATCCACTATACCTAACGCTAAGAAACGTCCTTCACATGTTCCCAGTAAATATGTTCCTTCATTTTCAAAGCTTTTCAGAAATTCCAGCAGTTCAAGTACCTTAGAAACAAAGAAGAAGAAAAATGAAAGAGTTACGAGTATTAAAAGAGAATATGATGACGATGACGATGACGATGATGACGACGACGACGACGACGACGACGACGATGATGATGATGATGATGATGAACTGGATGAAGATGGAGAAGGTGATGATATTATGGGAACAGAAACTCCGAATGAGCTATCTTCACAATTAGATGATGATGAGAATAATGATGATAATAATTTTGATAATAATTTTGAACTCAACAACGCGTCAAATCGTTCCCCAGATCGAAATATTGAAAATAGTGGTATTTTAATTGATCAAAATTTCTCAGATGTCAATGCAGCTTCACAATATGATGATTTCAATGAAAGTAAATTTCTTTATCATGAGAATATAGGATCTTCAGATGATGATGATGATGCTCTTTTATTAGATTCTGATTATTCTGATGAAGATGAGAATTTGATCAATGATACTTTCAACTCTTCACTTCAAATATTAACTCGGTCTTCTACAAAATCAGTCAAAGAAATTACACCTCAGAAATATAGTTTTCCTACAAATAGAAGATTATCTTTAGATAGTACAAAGACAAAAACAAAAGTTAGACCTAAGAGACCCGGATCATTAAATCCAAAACTCATCTCTGAAAGCTCAGCACAGGTTTATTCGCTTGGTTCTAATAAATCTACTTCAAATATTGAAGAATTAAACTCACTCACAGATAACATCCCTTCTTCAAATCCTTCACTTTTCTCAAAATCTCCTATTAAGCCACATTTGACTCAAAAATCCAAACTCAGTGCTTTCCTAAATAAGGCATTGACCGGAAACAATGAAGATCCTCTAGAACAATTCACATTAGTTTCAGGTGATGATATCACCAATAAAAACGATGTTTTAGAACTTAAAGTCTTTTTACCAGAGAGTGAAAAACAATTGTTTATCAAAATAAGAAAATCTTCCATCGTTTTCAATACAATTGGTTACATACTTTATAAGTTGAATGAAAAGTTTCCTGAATTTTTGAAAGATAAGAAACTAATGAACATAAATTGGTGGTGTTTAAAATTGATTGATGAAGATGGTGAACCATATGAGGGTTCTTTTGGTCTTATGGATAGAACATCTTTAATTTCATCTTACGGTGAAGATGAAGTCGCTTTATGTAAAGTTTCAAACATTGAATATGATGATAACGAATTGAAAACTCCAATGCCGAAACCTGAACCACAAGTGAATCTATCTTCAAATAATACTGTTATTTCACAGAACACATATTATAAAAGTATCATTCCTGTTATTGATAACGCTGTTAAAGATGCCAAAACTGTCAACATTCAAGTATATGAGTACCCTGCAAGTCTTAATGCCACAAGTTTTGTTTCGTTGAATTTATTGATAACTGATAGTCTTAATGAAATTCTACAACAATACTGTAAATGGAAAAGGCTTGACCCAAGTGATTATGTTTTGAAATCAGTTAATGAGAATTTTCTTTTTAACTTGAATGATTTAGTCAGTTCGTTAGATCAAAATTATAAAGTTGAAGTTCTTACAAGAGTAACATCAAAATCATTACATTTAAGGAAAAAAAATATATCATTAGCAACTACACTACCTACCATCAATTCTAATCTTACTCCACAGACGTTAACTGAAAGTTTATTAGACGAAAAAAAGAATAATCCAATAACAGAACAAAAACCTCAACCACAAACATTACAAAGAATTAACTCTTCAAGTAGATTCTCATCTTCACTAACCAAACATGGACTAGCAACATCATTAAGGATGAGAGATTTTTCCAAATCATCGCAATTTAAACCAGAAAAATTAACGTTCCCAGATACACCACTAACAGGTCAATATCAAAAATATACAGTCTGGAGAAGGCTACCAATGTCTTTTATTAACAGGCATGAGAGAGAATTTGCCATTGATGGTGATTACGTTTATATAATGCCAAAAGATGAAAAAAATTGGTACGATACAAATTCTAAAACAACTACATTTCATATAGATAGTATTAAATCTTGCAAAGTTAGCAAAAGAGTTCCTTCCAATTTCAAGATAATTGTCAATAAGGCAAGAGGTCCAAAACGGTATGATTTTGAAGCTGTTAACAGTATTGAATCACATGAAATTATCAATAGATTGAAGGGTTTAATAGAGGCTTACAGACTGAATAATGGAAGGTGAATATACATACCGATTTTTTTAAAGAAACTTTAAACTTTGCAAGGTAATAGAACATAGTTATTATATTATTATTAGAACTGAAAAGCACAGATATGCCATACATAAGGTAGAACAAAGTCTTGACAAAAAATCATAATCTCTATTTATTTAGTTGGAACAGAAATCTTATTTCTACCAACTAATGTATCAGCGATATTTCTTGTAGATTCCCAATGAATAACTTTTGGCATTCTTTTACTTAAAGAAGTTTCAAAATCATAGACTTGTCTGATTGGAGAAAATTTTAAATGAGATCTTTTGATACCTAAAATAACAGCAGTATCACTAATTGATTTATCAGTTGAATCAAATTTTTCATCATAATGAACTGCTGATGTGATATCAGAATTTTCTTCAATGAATTTAACAGCTCTAACTGCAAATCTAGTGGCTCTTGTCCGGTCAGTGGCTGATGGTAAAGAACCTTGCTGAACATGTCCTGGTGTCGCGGTCTTAGCATCAAATCTACCATCTGCTTCATCGGTGATAATATCAGCAATAACCTGAGATGATAGAACTTTTGAAGCGTTTTCTGATTTCAATATTAATTTACCTGATCTTGCTTGACCTTCAGCTATAACAAACGATTGTTTTAAAGATTGAATATCTAAATCCAATTGTTCCAATGAGATACCTTCCTCAGGAACGTATGAAGCTTGAGCACCACACGCTAATTGAGCTAATGTTGCAACATATCCTGAGTTACCACCTTGAACATCAACGACAAATGTACGACCTCTTGTTGATGAAGCTGATTGTTTAACAATGTCACAGTATTCCATTAATGAATTCAAACAAGTATCTGAACCTAAAGAATACTCAGAACCTGGAACATTGTTTGAAATAGTTGCAGGAATACAAACCATTGGAATTCTGAAAGCTGGATAATCATTTCTTGCTCTTTCTAATTGATGTAAAGAGATAAATGCTTCAAACCCACCAACGATAATCAAACCGTCAAAATCATATTTATCAAAATAATAGTTGACTAAACCAATATCAGCTTCTTCAGGAGTTGTTCTATTAGTACCAATCTCTGAACCACCTCTAGATATCCAACCTTCAATGTCTAACCAATTGATAGATCTAACAGATTCATGTCTTGCAAGCCCAGTGAAACCATTATGAATAGCATATGGGGTGTGACCTCTAGACATACAATAAGTAGCCATTGCATAAACAACACTATTCATCCCACCAGCAGGAGCTCCAATGTTAATAATAGCAATGTTCTTTCTTTTTTCAACAGGTAAAGTAGGTTCATTATGATCAGCAGAATTCATTGCCATAAAGTTGTTCAAATGATCAACAAATTCAGTATCTCGTAAAGATATAGCTTTTTTGAAGTTTTTCTGAGAAATTGCCTCAGCGACTTGTTTAGTCAGTTCAACTGCTTCAACTAATGGTCTTCTAACAATTTTATTTTCGATGATACCTATCATATAAGATGGAGTTTCTGGTGTACTTTCTAAAACTGCTTTAACAGCCTCAACACCTTGTAAAGTAGCTAAAATTCTATCTGATGCGACAGCAGTACCACCTCTTTGAACATGACCTAAAGTAGTGACTCTTGTATCTAAACCTAATCTATCGACAAGAACATCTTTCACGTCTTGTGAGGAGATTGGAGCTAAATCAGACGTAATTGCACCTTCAGCAACAATAACAATGGTCTTTCTTTTACCTTTAGATCTATGTTTACTAACAATATCACACATTTGCTCAGTCCATTCTTTTGAAGAAGCTGGTTTTTCAGGAATTAAGATATAATCTGCACTTGTTGCTATACCAGCCATTAAAGCTAACCAACCACAATGTCTACCCATAACTTCAACAATAAAAGCACGAGAATGTGAATTAGCAGTGGCGTGAATATAATCAATAGCTTGACAAATTCTTGCTAAAGAAGAATAAGCACCAATTGTGGAATCTGTACTAGACATATCATTATCAATTGAACCAACAGTACCACAAATATTCAAGTGTTGATGTCTGTCATGTTGTTGTTTAGTGATTTCCCCATTCTTCAATAATTCGTCGATTAATGATGGCCATTCTTTTCTAAATAAATCAGCACCAGTTAAAGAACCATCACCACCACAGACGATTAAAGCGTCAATTCCTGCATTAATTAAATTCTTAGCACCTTTTAACCTACCCCATCTTTCTCTAAATTCTTTACATCTTGCAGTACCAATGTTAGTACCACCTTCACTTAACCAACCTCTGACACTTTGCCAATCCATTTCTCTGATATATTCATCTCCACCTCTAAGTAAACCTTCATATCCTTCATAGATTGCAAACGCTTTACTTCCTCTATAGATTGCTGCTCTGACAACAGCTCTAACACAAGCATTCATACCTGGTGCATCACCTCCAGAAGTCATAACTGCAATATTTCTGAGATGTGATTGAGTTGAGGTTTCAACGAAAGCGGTGGTGTTATTAGTTGAGTAGATCTGTTCAGCTGTTTCAACTTTTTTGAAAAACGGAGCAACTGTTGATAATGGGTGAGTCAATGAAGTGAACCCAATCAAATAACCTAGAGGATCTATAACATAAATTTCAATTGGTGCAATATCTGAAGGATAAGCTTGCCACTGAAGTTTTGATTCGTTATTCTTGATGTTTTCATAGATGTATTCAATTGAATCAGTTTTGAAAACGATGTTTGATTTCAATGATCTCCAATCATTAATTAGTCTTTCTTGTTTTAAAGCATCAAAATTTGGTTGTTTTGCAGATGGATCATATAGAATTTCAATTGATGCTGAAACTTCAGGAAACTCTTGTCCTGAGTTAAGGATAATGTTGTTAGTGCTTTCAGACTTAACAGTAAAACCAATCAAGTTCTCATAGAAATTTGATGCTTTTTGGAAAGCATCCCTTGATGATGTCTTTAAAGTATAGTATGAAGTACCGTTAACAAAAGGTTTATGAACAGTCATTGAGAATTTGGGTGGATGATTACGAATTCTTATCCACTAATAGTCCAATTGTGTCGCTATGATAAAGCAAATCAATCCAGTTGTTCTGCTACAAAAATCGTCTAACTAATCGTACTAATATTTATGCCATCTGATGGTCTCTCAATTGTTGAAAATGCGAATTCCGGCTATTCTCTCTGACAGGTCACGTGTAAACCTCGGAAGTCCTACACACAAGTTGGTCTAATAGAGGAAGTTCCCAGCTATACAACGTCAGAAATCTTCATGAAAGGCTAAAGTAGTTTCATTACCGCCTTCAATATTTACTCTAGTATCCACATTGGAGTCACTATTATCGTCACTGAACCCCTTTTCATGTAAAGCTCGACAATTTTCAACTTCATCCAACCATTGTTTCACACAGTTTCCACAACAAAAATTCCTTCTAACTGGGATCAACTTCTGGGACTTGAAATCCCACCATTCCAACGCTTTAGCAACAGGATTAACATTGATCATATTGCACACTGAACAAGTCTCATCATAGATACCCTTTTGAAATGCTTTGGCTATCTTTAATTGAATAGGTAATCCAATATCTTTCTTCCATTTCTTTGTCTCTGAATGAGTAACACTATATTGACTGATATTTCTTAAACATAATTCTGATAACTTAGGCACTGGCGTTAAAGATTCCAAAATTTCTCGATCTGATTTAGTACTATCTTGAACCATTTGTGATGAGGCAGGCATTGATCCTGCATCAATAAATTTCAGTTTTGAAACGTATCTTCTAATATCAACGTTATGATCAACGTTTTCATCATTAACGCAATAGTATGAATTAGGATCTTGATTTTTCAATTCTATCAGGTTGTAGTTTGGTCTTACTAAGAAATTAATCAACTTTGGTAGTTTTAATATTTGGTATGGCACAACTGTAATCTCGTTAGAAACTATTGATAAATCAGTTAAATTTTGTAGTTTCTGAATCTTACCGGCTATTTTCTTTAGCTTATTGTCTCTTAGAGATAATACTGTGATGTTGGGAATGTTAAATAAAGTGGGAGGTAATATTTTTAGATTATTATGAGTGGCATAAATTTCAATTCTTGGAACTTCAACTCCTGTTCTTCCAAAACATATTAGATTCTTCAGATCTTCAATCTCGTCAGGGATGATCTTCAGTCCAAGATTTTCTAAATGTACTTTTGATTGACCTTCTTCGATACATTGATTAAATATACCTTTAGCTGTAATATTCAGTTCTTCATCATTTGTGTATCGATCTTCGGAAAATTGTTCGCTGCTAACATATCCATGAACTCTATTAAACGGTGTGACATTGAAATTCACGGTGGTATCCGAATCATCAGAATCGTCATTACTCATTGGCACCATAGTAGCTTGTGATGTGAATAGATGTTCCGAATTTTCAGAATAAAAGTCCATTTGTTGAGAACTATTCAAGTTCAATATATTAGATGGTGGTGATGATGGGATTCGCTGGCTGAATTCATTAGGTTGGAAGTTGTAGATTGATTCAGAGCTTAAATTATAAGATGGGTGTGAAGAAATGTTGACTCTTGGTGAATTAATATCATTGTCAATATTGAATTGTGAGTCATCACTGGTGAATAGAAAATCGTGTTGCAATTTATTAGATGAATGAATACTATCCAACGTTCTTTTTTTGTTAATTGTGTCTCCTTGATCTATTGTTCTTTTCTTACTTATTGTATTTATATTCGCGTCACTTATATCGAAACGTGTCCCACCAGCATCAATGTGTCTAGTTTGTTTATCTTTAGGTGCCAAATTCAACACGACTTTAGAGTCCTGAGACCTGGACCCATCATACCAGAATGGCTGTAGTGGATTATTTCTCTCCATGGTCATGTTTGCACAGTTTGTTTACTTTTTGAATTTAATATTTTCATTGTTGACAAGTAAGCGCGAATTTCGAACTACGCTAGTATGTACTATGAAGATCAATTATTTATTCTCTTCAAGTCCACTGAAGTAATGAGGTGCTAATTCTTTCAACCACTGCTGCTGGATAGGCATACAATTTCTCATGAACTCTTTACTCGTTAGTACCAATTCATTATAAATCACCAATTTTGGAGGTGGTTTAACCTTGTACAACACAGAAGATGGGTGAATATAAACTGATTGGTTCTTTTTCAAAGACCTGTAACCATCACCATTCTTAGACAGTTTGGCAGCATTAGGAAAGTATCCTGAAACTATGGACTTCTCTATGTCGGTGGTTAACGTCATAGCATTCCTTTCAATGTTTTCATTCTTAGATTTAACTAATATTTCAACTCGATCACATAATCTTTCTAATTGATCTCTAACATTTCTTGCCCTAGCTAACGATTTATATTGTAGAAAATTATCATGACACCATTGATTTGAGTATCCAGAGTCTTCCCATTGTTTGTAAATCTCCAATAACGTTAAATGATCGCTTGATCTGGTGAATGATTCTCTTGCACTGTCAGCCATCAACTTCTTCTCCTTAGGTCTATAAAACAATGCTCCTGATTCTCCTAATATGGCGATTATAGATAAAATCTCTTTAGTACAGTTGAATTTCTCTGATGATAATAACACCTTTGCTAACATTGGATCGGTTGGAAACTCAGCCATTTGTCTACCAAGCTTGGTTAGTTGACCTTTAGAATTTAAAGCACCCAAAGCATATAACAACTCCAATGATTTAATCAAAGTATCACTAGATGGAGCATCCATAAAGTCAAAATGGATCAAATCATTAATACCTAACGATAACAACAATAACACCACACTTGCTAGATTTGTTCTTAGAATTTCAGGCGTAGGATTCCCAGGTAATTCATTATAATAAGACCATTTAGTAAACAACCTAAAACATTTACCATGTCCAACACGACCTGCTCTACCTGCTCTTTGATCTGTTGAAGCTCTTGAGCATGGTGTTACTATCAAACTTTCCATACCAGTCGTTGGATTATAAACTTTCTCTTTAACAAACCCAGGATCTATAACATAAACAATTCCATCAATAGTGATTGAAGTTTCAGCAATATTAGTAGCTAAAACAACTTTTCTTGCATTTTCAGGAGTAGGTTCAAAGATCTTTTGTTGTAATTCTGATGGTAAATTCGCATAAATTGGACATATAATCATTTCTTTTATTCTCTTTCCTAGTTTTTTACCAGTTTCTAATAAATTCTCAGCCATTGACTCAATTTCTTCTTGACCTGTTAAGAAAACAAGAATATCACCAGGGCCTTGAGAAGTATGAATTTGGAAAACTGTAGTGATTGCAGCATGAATATAATTAGCTTCTGGTTGCTTTGTGTAATGGATATCAACTGGAAATCTTCTACCTGGGATATTGAAAATTGGAGCACCATCAAAATAATTACTGAATTTTTCTGCATTCATTGTAGCTGAAGAAATTAATAGCTTCAAATCTGTTCTATGCCTAGTTATATCTTTGATCAAACCAAATAATATATCTGTTGATAACGTTCTTTCATGTGCTTCATCAATCATCAATGCCGAATATCCACTTAATTCAGGGTCAGTTAAGAATTCTCTCAACAACATACCATCTGTCATATATTTCAAAACAGTCTTTTCATTTGTTTTATCTTCGAATCTTATAGAGTAACCAACTTCATGACCTAAAACGACACCCATTTCATCTGCAACTCTTGTGGCAACAGACATTGCAGCAACCCTACGTGGTTGTGTACATGCGATCTTCATTCCATTTGCAGTATATCCATCTTCAACTAAATATTGAGGTAGTTGTGTGGTTTTACCAGAACCAGTTTCACCAACAACGATCAAAACTTGATATTTCTTTATAGCGTCTAATAATTCTGTTCTATACTTATATACAGGTAATGACTTTCTCACTTCATCAATTGATTTGATTCTTGCCTCTTCTTGTTTGATTTGGCTTTCTAATGCTTTTTGTTCTTCTGTCATGGTGGATCTTTCATCTAACATAAAATCAATGTTTTGCGTATCATCAAAAACATATTCATATTGTTCTTGATTTGGGACAATTATATCATCAGGATGTGCAATCTTAGTCTTTTTGGTCTTTTCTAGTTGTTGGTTTTCCCACTGATCATAATCAGATATTGTGTTACCTGTATCTTTATATCTTGTATTCAAAACTTCTTCTTTCCTCTTTTTACTAACTTTACCATCTTCATTCACATAATCATCTTGTAAGGAGTATCCTTCAATATTTTCTAAGTTTCTTTTCTCTTTGATAAGTTGAAGTACTTCTCTTTTATGACTGATTTCTTCTCTCTCTCTTCTTGTTAAATTATCCCAACCGTATTTGACAACATCTCCTTCCAGTTCCTCAACCTCTCTTTCTAGTAGAATGAACCTCTCTTCTTCTCTTTTACTCAAGTACTTCTGTCTTGCTATTGATCTTAGTTCTTGAACATCTTCATTGACGTATTCTTCAGTCTTTTTACCTTCATCTTCTTTAACATCATCGTTCTGATTCTGATTAACATCATTACTTGACTTTTCCTCATTTTTGATCTCAGACTCAAGAGTTTGTACTTCTTCGTCCTCTTCAGATTCACTTTCCCATCTATCATCGTCTCTATTTCTCCTTTGGTTGCTCATCTTAGCAGCAGCTCAGTGGTTCATGTCATTATAAATTATTCTCGGCTGAACAAAAATTCTAAACCTCAAAACTTAATACAAGAGGCACCAAATCCACTTACTGGACACCAAAAATGACACAATCTGCTGTTGTTGTTAATGATAAAACTTCAGGTTCTGTTGATTGTCAAAAAAGTGCCAATTTTCCCGTCAGCAGAGGATCCAGGATAGCTCCCAATCGAGGGCGTGGGTCTTTCATAAGCATTGATAGAGATGGCATATCTGAAGCACTGAAAGATGCTAAGTTAGATGATTCTTATGTTCCTCCATGGACAGAACCTTACATTATTGGGATGGCTGGTACATCTGGATCTGGTAAGACAAGTATTGCAACCAAAATCATTCAAGATATCAATACTCCATGGACTGTATTGCTATCGTTGGACAATTTCTACAGAGAATTAACACCTGAACAAAAAGATCAAGCCCTTAGAAGTGAATACGATTTCGATCACCCTGACGCAATTGATTTAGACGCTGCTTATGAATGTGTTTTATCGTTGAAAGAAGGTAGAAAAACTGATATATCTGTTTATTCTTTTGTTGAACATGCTAAAACCGATCAAATTATTACAATTTATGGTGCAAATGTTATCATTGTGGAAGGATTATATTCATTATACAGTGAAAAATTGAGAAATTTGATGAACATTATGATTTATGTTGATACTGATTTAGATGTTTGTTTAGCAAGACGACTTAATCGTGATATTTTATACAGAGGTCGTGATTTGAAAAGTGTTCTAGATCAATGGTCAAGAACTGTGAAACCAAATGCAGAAAGATTCGTCAAACCAACAATGAAACATTCAGATCTAATAGTTCCTAGAGGTTCTGAAAACAAAGTTGGTATTGATCTGTTGATTCAACATATTAAAAAACAATTAATATCGAAATCTGAGTGTCATTTAGCCAAATTAGAGAAACTAACAGGAAAAACAGAAGTCAACTCAAAAAACTATCCCAATCTGTTTGTTTTGGAATCTACTAACCAATTAAAGGGGATAAACACTTTATTGATGAATAAACACACTCCAAGAGATGATTTCATTTTTTATTTTGATAGAATCGCAACAACATTAATCAATAAAGCATTGGAATTTAATACATTTGAAGAAATTACAATCACAACCCCACTCGACGTTCCATTGAAAACAGTTGCTCCAACAGAAACTGTACTAGCTGTTAACATTATCAGATCAGGTGATTGCTTCATGCATTCTTTAAGAAAAACTCTTCCTGAAATCGCCATTGGTAAACTTTTGATTCAATCAGATTCAACAACAGGTGAACCTCAACTACATACAAATGCATTACCGAAAGACATTGGTGAAGGAGATAAAAAAATCTTATTATTTGATGCTCAAATAATTTCAGGTGCAGCTGTGATAATGGCAATTCAAGTGTTGGTCGATTATGGTGTCTCTGTTGAAGATATCACTGTTGTTTGTTATATGGCCACAGAAATTGGATTGAGTAGAATATTGAAGGCATTCAAAGCCGTTAAAGTTGTTGTTGCTGAAATTGGTTACAGGAAAAACCTTGAAAAAGAGTCATGGTTTAGAAAGACTTTTATTGATGAAATTTATTTTGGTACTTGAAAAAACTCATAATATGGTACTTGATTTATAATAATATTTAATAGTTAGAAAAATTTTTAGATTTCACATTACTTTTGAATTATTCGAATTTGAAGCTAAACTAGTTTTTGTAGATTTATGTATTAAAGTATATTAGTTTGCTTTTTTTGTAGCTAGTATATATTATAATTATTTTAATCAGATGATCAATGTTTGAAATGATTGATTAAAAACCTAGAATTCTCATCAAGGTATATCCAACAGTAACAACGACTAAAAATGCAAAAATTGATGAAGGAACACCACCTAAAATAAAGTTACCAACTGTTAAATATCTTTCCCCGAAATCATCAACTAATGAAATTGCAGTAACATTAGGGAACCCTGAAGTTGGCAAACCCATTGCACAAGAACATAAGAAAGCAGCGGCCATAATCAATAGATTAGGGTGAGGGTCTTCCATATTAGAGCCAATTTCTGCAATTAATGGGACAATTATTAATGCAGCAACAGTATGAGAAACGAAGGTGGCCATGACTAGAATTAAACTACCAAAGACCAATAATACTGAAAATAATGAATAACCAACGACCCTTTGTTGAATCTCACCAGCAATTGTGGCTAATAGACCAGATGTTGAAACACCTTTACCTAATGCAATACCACCCATCGCTAATATAACGATGGTCCACAAGAAATTATTGAAATCTTCACCTGTTAAAATACCAGTACCAAAGAATAATAACATTGGAATGATTGAAATGATACCCATTTCTCCAAATATACCTTCTAATTGATGTGCTAAACACCATAAAATAATGGTTAACAAAGTGACAAAAGTAATGAACCATTGAGTTTTGGTGAATTTATCATCAACTTTTCTAATACCTGCTATTGTAATTTGTTCATTTGATCTAAATGAAACTAATAGATATAACCACACTAGAATCAATGAGACTAAACAAACTGGAATAGCAACTGCGAACCATTGACCCCATGAAGGCTGTGGGTCCATAATACCGATAGAAATGATGTTTTGAGGAGATGCAATTGGTGAAGCCATACCACCTATATTTGAAGCTAATGCAATACCTAAAACTAATTGTTTACCAAACTGAGAACCACGAGGTAAAGTTCTTAATAAAGATTGGATGATTGAGTAACATAGAACAGGGGCAGCGACATTAGACACCCACATTGATACGAATAGTGCAACAGCCATTATTGTTAATAAAATGATTTTTGGATTTGTACCAGCCTTTGATAAGATATAAGTTGAAACAATTTTTGCAATATTATATTTAGATAAAGCTGCAGCTAAAGTAAAACCACCTAATAATAACATTATAACGGAAGACCACATTTGTGATAAAATATATTTGGAACTTTGTTCTGGGTTTAATCTATTACCTTCATCATCTTTGATAACGCCTAAAATAACGATTAATAGAGGCACCAATAAAGAAGTAACAAATAATGGTATAGTCTCAGTTGCCCATAATAAAGAAGAACAAACTAAGATAGCAAAACAGTTTTTTTGTTCCACTTCACTGAATGGAGAAAATTTCAATAATAATAAAGTAATGACTGTAATGATACATAATTTGATGAAACCAGTATCCATGAAAGTTTTATCTTTGGCTTCATCTTCTTCACCGACTAGAACCTCTTTTGAATTTTGTCTTCTTGCAACAGATGCGTTTTGTGCTTTTCTTTCTAGACCAATCATATCTTTCCAAACAGTATTTCGTTCCCAAACAACATGTTCTCTTAAATGTAACCTTAATTCAGATTTGGCATTTTCAATAGATCCATTTGTTGCTAAGGATGCATAAATATGAATTAAGTGTTCAATTTTATTTTTAAGAGTTTCTTCAGTTTCAGTGCTAAATGTATATGAATTCTTTAAAGTATTTTCAAGGTAGTCATTCTTCAATTTAGTATTTAGTGATTTGTCGAATTTTTTCAAGGCTTTTGTAAAACCAGTTCTATTTAATTCAATAAAAGATTTCAATTCTGATAAGATTGTAAATAAGGCAATTGATCTTCTTTTTAAAGTAATTCTAATATCAGCAAGGATAGCAAGTGGATCTAATTTCAATGCGTCATAATCAGTATCCCAAAATTCTGGTGATTTAGAACGTAAAAGACTTGAATTACGTCTTATTCTATTAGCAAGAGGCAAAGAACTTCTTCTTCCTCTATTAGGTCTAAAACGTTGAATACCACCATTTTCTAAACCTTCCTCATCTTCATCAGAGCCATCATCTTCATCTTGGATTGGGGTAGTAACACCATGATCAACAGTTTCTGATTGTCCAATAGTGGAAGGAATAGATTTATGACGTCGCAAAGAATTTGTTGTCTTACTGGAACCCTTAACTTCGTTTTCAAAATCTTCAAAATCATGCTCAAATAATAGTAAATCTTCAAACGTAGTAACTTCTCTTTCTTGATAAAAGCTGTCTATTTTCTTCAATTCAGCATCTAAAGCAGCTATGAAGACTTTAGTAACGTCTCTAGTTTGGTGTTGGTCCCCGGTTATAAGATAAGAAGCTTCATTGTCTCTATTTTGGTGACCTGAAGCAATAAGAGATTCTCTTTGCAGATTATAAATAAGTTTCTTCAAGTTGGAGTAAGCGATATACTTGGTAGACCATTCTGGTACCGCGTTGAACTGTAGTGAATGAGAAAACTTCATTATTGAGTGTACAATCTTTCAGTAAAGACGTGGTGTGTGGGACAAAAAAAGTAAAAAACTGAAGGAAAATAGTTTAGCTTGACCAAATAAAGTTAAAAACGTGATCTGGTTCCGCTGTGTGGTTTGAAGCAGCGAGAATACGCTGCAGATGAATGATAGAGGCTTTTAACAGACTACAAACTGGTTGCTTTCAGTACAAATTCTTTTTTAAATGTGAAATTTCGCGGATTCTATTTTTTTTTGTTCTTTACAGTCGAAAATTTAAAGAAAAAATTGAAGTTTTTGAAAGAAAAATTTGTTCGTGTGACGGATTACTTTTCTGAGAGGATTTGAAGTCAAAATTTAGTGTGAGACTCAATCTTTAAAGGAGAATTTATCTTTATTCAAATCATTTTTTAATCATTCTGTTCCTAATTATTCAATTACTGCAGGGTACATGGCACATGCTAGCAGCCACATGGTTTTAAGTGAAAATTTTAGATGAAGATTCAGACAGAGATCTTCAATGACTCTGTTTTTATGATTCTGACTGTAGTTATTATTAACATACAATCAGATCAATCCACCTAAATAGCAAACTCGTAGTTTTGCCCTAGAGTTTCAACTAGATTGGTATGATTTCTCAATGGTCATTGCTCATAGTTTCGTGCATAAGAATTGAAAAGTCTTTCTCACAATATATGCAACACCCCTAAAAGGAAATATTAAGTTGAAATGAAAAATTCTGGAGTAATTTATAAAGAAAATGTGTTCAGTAACCAGTTGTATAGAGTTTAATAAAAATTACAGCTAGCGCAGCTTTAAAAAGAAGAAATTAATAGTACTTTCAAATTTCAATCACGGTCCATGGAGATAATTAACCTACCTATATTATATATATTATATAATAATATTACCTATATATAATATTTAGCGACGGGAGCGTGTCGATAAATATATAATTCAAACGTTAATATTGCAGCTGGAATAGTAATTTAGGGTAGAGTAGGTATGGGTGAATATTTAATAGAATTAGTGGTGTTGTATGAATAGTACTGCCCTTTTGAGTAGTCTTTTTGTTATATCTATCTATATATGATTCTTTTGTATTTGATTCTCTTCCAGTTGTCAATTTCCCCGTATCTTAAAAACTATTGGTTGTGTATTGTGTACATCCGTAGATTCTATTATCTTTATACTTTATTTTAATATCTATACAACTTGTAAATCCTCGCTTTTGGTATTCTATTCGTTCTAAAACCTCTTGTCTTGAATTTACAGTGTACACTGTATAGGTAACAGGGAGATATCAGTTCCATCGACGTTATGATTCACATGAGTATATCATATATGTATAAATCTGCATATATATATGCCCTATATGCATTGTGACTTATATGCCATGTGAATCATGATATACTTTAGGCAATTTCATAGATAACAGATAACAGATAACATCCCGATTCCCCAAGTATAGTCGTTAGCTCTGCTGTATATAAACTAAATTGTGGTATATTCACGAGTCACGACTTAAGAGAGTGAACAATAAAATTTACAGTCATGTTGTTTCGTTTCTATGGAAAAAAATTTATTATAAGCTGGTTTTGTGATTACTATAGATGAATAAATATTATAAGGTGATATAAGTTAGTACAGCTTTTGCTAATAGCTTCTATTGCTAATTACTGTTGATTATTCCACTATAATATGCTGCCCGGTACTAGTAAAGTTAGGATATAGGGTAGACATTTTGTTCTTGAAGACATCAATGATTAAACATAATACGCTTGAATACAGTGAACAAAATACGTTTTGAGGTTAATAAGATTTTTGAAAATTGAGACGTTGATGGTATATGCTCGAATAAGGACAGACCAAATTTACGCTGTAAGTGATTGTCTATATTGTTAATGTTAGAAATTGTAGGTATTTAGACTGTTTTGTGAAAGACAAGTAGATTTTTGGTTGGGATCACACTAAAAAACAAAAAACCACAATTATTGAGAAGATTTTATTTACTTTTACATTCAATTAACTTCTTATCCTCATGAGCAGATTGACCTTTACAGACACTGTCATTGATAAGTGGTGTGAGTTGGTGAAAATTCCAGACCCAACGAAAGATTTTACTGAAAATTTCAAGCAATTCGATCTAAAAGCGAAGCAATACGAAGGCGAGGATAATCATATATTCCAAAATTACATAGATGCTGAAAAGATTGCAACTAAAGCCCTTTCTGAAAAGAATAAAGAAGATTACTTAGCTGCTCTTAAGACAAAAAAATCAGATAAATATTCGAAAACCTATATTTCACAAGATGCTTTAGAGTGTTTCTATAAATCACTTTGTGGTTCATCAATACAAGAATTCTTGAATGAAGTTGTCAGATGTTTTCTTCAAAATCCACATATTTTAGTTAAAGCACCTAGTGGGTTGATGCATATGGATGTACAACTAGCATTTCGAATTATGCAACGGGGAAGCGACATGTACAAGTTGACGGATGAAATGATACGAAAGATCTCAGAAGCTTCATTGGATGATAAAGAGTTTCCATGTCTTCTTTTTGAATGTTTAACCAAATTATCAATTTACTTAAATTTATCCTTCAGCCAACATGACCAAAATAAAATTCACAAAGTTGAGAATTTAAGAAGATTGTTGAAATGTCCTACTGGAATAAGTGTTCATTTATCAAACCCAAAATTTATCTCAATTACTGCTATACCAACAGACCAGATATCAGATGCTACTAAGAATGGCACTACAGTACAAAATTACATACACAAAATTACATACACAGAATATACTATAATACCATTTTATTTTACAGAAGTTTGTTGGAGAAAACCGAAATCAATAAGTTTACTAGTCTATTGGATGCTGATTATCTGCATTCTAAGAATCATGGTAAAATGGAATCATTGTTAAAATACCAACAAATCAGTTCTCAGAATCTATCAGAAACAGAAGTTAAAAACTTAATGAAACTTAACTATTTG
This sequence comes from Phaffomyces orbus, assembly GCA_003708145.3. Classification (NCBI taxonomy): domain Eukaryota; kingdom Fungi; phylum Ascomycota; class Saccharomycetes; order Phaffomycetales; family Phaffomycetaceae; genus Phaffomyces; species Phaffomyces orbus. Next base: position 1,125,204 of record PPNK03000001.1, read on the forward strand.
AATAGATTAGATGGTGCACCTGTTATTGTTGGACATTGCACGGCTTCTTTCAATGTCTTAGAAGAAGTGAATAGTTCTAGTTTAGAAGTGGAATCTTCAAGTTATATTTCTGGATCAACTGTGCCTAGTATAAGTTCAAAAAAGAATATTCCAGATTTTAAAATCACAACAGATATTAAAATGATATCAGAAACAAATCAATCAGTAATTATCAAAGACGTACCAATTTGCGTGATGGAAATAAAAAAAGCACAAGGAGTTGAGATATTACTTGAAATAACCTTAAAATTTTTAAAGTTAATGAAGGAAAATCAAGAGATGGAAAAACTTTTCGAAGCTAATTTAAACGAGAGTGATATGATTGAATTTATTGAGAAGATTATTTCAGAATGCGAGTTAAATGTTTCCATCTCCAAACTAGAATTTGATTCATTGAATTTAATAAAGCAGTTTAAAAAATTTATTCATTCAGGATTACTTCTTTTAGAGCAAAGTATCAAGAGTGCTTTGATTTTCGGTGTCAATTCAGTCATCATCAGTAATGGAGAATCATTTGCTATACTAGAATTAAGAACTAACGAGGAGTCATTTACTTTAAATGATAATCAAAGTAATTTTACTAAAAAAAGAAATCTTGACTTCTTTTTATTAGAAGTTTCATATAATTTACTACATTTAGATATTTACTCAGTTATGGACTCAAACACTCGGGTCGCTTTTAATGGTTACATGGTCAAAAAAGTTCAAGATATCATTTCAAAAGGAGTTGAATCTATTGAAAATGTGAAGAGTCTACAAAAAAAGGTAAGTTACTCATTGATAAATATAATGTTATCTCAGAATTTGTGGTTCAACATGGTTAGACTGTTCCAGAGGCTTGTTTACATCAATTTATTCAGTGAAAATTACTTGAATTCTAGTTTATTGAAATCATATAATGATCAGTTTATCTCAAAATTTGAAAATTATCCTAATAAAAAGAGCGCAGAATTTATTAAATTGAATGAAGATAAGGATACTCTAATTAATGATAATATTGTTGAAATAAAAAGCTGGATTAATTTGGTTACCAGTAATGTTGATGTTTCATCTGAGACATACAGATTGGTGGTTTAAGTATGTTGATGTTTTATGTGAGACACACAGATTGGTGGTGTGTTATATATATCTTACTGTAGTTTCAGGATGGAAGTTGGACCCACTTTTCAGAAGGGTAACTTCCTAATTAGGAAATATCTG